>OFHU01000801.1:0-497909 GCA_900245905.1 Lacerta viridis | reverse complement strand
CAAGAAACCAAAGAACATTTGAACGGGGCAGGGGAACTTTGCCTGTTTATTGGACTTTTCCAGAGCTAAGTTCACTGAAATGGCCTCCCTTTCTCTCCCTCTGCACCCCTCTCTTCGCTCAGCCTGACGCGGCAGAAATAAGGCTTTTCCAGGAACATTTGGACAGCGTAAAAATAAATGCCACCCTTCCTTGCCCCTTCCCTCCCTCCCCCCCCCAGCCCCAAATTTCACAGTCCAGGTGTGAGAAGGAGATTCAGAGCTCCTCCTTCTGTGCCACAATCCTCGACTCTGGGGTGGTTTTCCTCTTCTTTTTCTCCTTCCTCTTCTTCTTCTTCTTCTTCTTTTTCTTCTCCTTCTTTCTGGCCTCCTCCTCGGCTTCCCTTCGCACCCGCTGCTTCTCTTCCTCGATCTGCTGCTTATTCATTCTCTGCTCGGGGTCCTGAAAGGGGATTGCAGAATTGTCTAGAGCAATTTCGGCCTTAAATGGAAAGTCTGGACTTTGAAGTCATCTCATTTTACTTGTATTGTATTGTACTGTTTTGATTAGCGTTTTGTAGTTATTTTAAATTTATGTGGGGTGCCTTATCTGAGTGGATAGAGCAACCGAGTAATTTTGTTGTTCCCACAAGGGATTATAAAAATAAAACCCAAGGGAGAATCCTCTCCGCTGTCTACCGGGCCCACCTCACCTGGAGGAAACTGGGCACCTGGGGGAACCGGCCGGCCCAAGCCCTCCAAACACGGCCCTCTAGCCTTCATTGAGCTGGAAAGAGCCTCATTTCAGGAGGCAGAGAAGCCCCCAGTCAGGGACTAGAGAGGCTGGGGCAAATGGCAGCCACCCCAGGACCAGCGACCCCCGTCTCAGAGAGCGGGCGATACCCAGAGATAGATATAAATAAACCCAGGAGAGGAAGCTGCACCCTTTCCCCCTCTGCTACCTTTGTTTCTCCCCAGGTCTCGTCCCCAAATTCTTCCGCGTATCCTTCGTCATCCGTGATCAAGAAGTTGTCGAAAATGGTTCCCGATCGCACCTGCAAGAGAGCGTCTCCTGTTAGGCGCTGCCGCTGGCTCCTCTCCGTGGGCAGGCGGGCACACCTTGCTCCCAGCCAAAGGTTCCCATTTATTTGGGGCGCTCAGGCCCCGTTTCGAAAGGGGCTTGTCAACGGCCACCAGGAAAAACAACAACAACACGTTCGATTGTGGGGTTGGGGAATGGTGGGGCGTTCGCCCTGGCGGCCTGCCCTGCCCTCATCTTGGCTCTCCGGCCCTTCCGGGACACAGAGCCCACTGCAGATGACCTCTGGGGCAAAGAAGGCTGAACAGAAGCTGGAGGGAAGAGAAAACAGGGAACCCCACTGACCTGCCACAGGTCCAGCCCGATGACACTGATGTTCTCGTAGATGGAAATGGTGGTGTCTGGCAGGTACTCTGGATTAGCGATTTGCGGGTGAGGCCAGATGCCTTTGAACCTGGGGTTGGGGATCTTCCGGGGCTGCCACTCCCCCTGGAAGAAGCCACAGGATGTTAGAGAACCCCATCGTCCAGCCCGGACACCGGGGTCCAGCTCCAAGGGCCTTCTGGCGGTTCCCTCCCTGCGAGAAGCAAGGTTACAGGGAACCAGGCAGAGGGCCTTCTCGGTGGTGGGCGCCCTCCCATCAGATGTCAAGGAAATAAACAACTATCTGACTTTTAGAAGACATCTGAAGGCAGCCCTGTTTAGGGAAGTTTTTAATGTTTGATGTTTTATCGTGTTTTTAATATAGGTCTGTTGGGAGCCGCCCAGAGTGGCTGGAGAAACCCAGCCAGATGGGCAGGGTATAATTTATTTGTTTGTTTGTTTGTTTATTAATTAATTAATTAATTAATTAATTACAGGGCCTCAGCACTCATGGCCCAATTTAGCCATTTCTTCTCTCAATTTATTTCACTTATGAGGCATCTCAAAGTGACCTGCGGCGTGGCGGTAAACAATCGCGATTTACAAACGGAAGGCAGTTACGCAGAAAGTGAGTTTAAAAGCTAAACCAACAGTTTGACAAACCCAAAGAGCCACCCAGCTTCATCTCCAAAGCTCCCCCCCCCCCGGTGACTGGAAAAGGAGCTACCCTACCCGGTAAAGTGGATTCTTGAGCTGGGGGGGCTCCCAGGGGCCCTGTGCCACGGCATCCCAGTCCTTGGGTTTCTCAGCGCTGTTGTCTACAATGTACTCGGGGACGTCCCAGTCCTTTTGCAGAGGGAGAAAGAGGGTGGCGGGGGCGGAGAGAGAAAGCAAGCCAATTGAGCAAACACTGCCCAGGTCTCAGGGAAAGTCACAAGGGAAGTGGCTCATCTGTTCATTAAGGTCACTGAAATGCTAGCAGGCGACAAAGGGGAGGATGGAGAGGCCCAGTTCCTCCTTCAGCCCAAAGGGGGATCAGAGGCTGTACAGACACACCTGTTCTGGCTGTTGGGGGGGGCGATGCCCTGGCTTTCTGGGCTTCCTGCACCCGAGGCCTTATAGCCAACCCTAGGGCACGGCTCGCCCACACCGGAGCAAGGCGATGATAATAATCACCTCCGGCTTGGCGTCCTCCGGGTCGTCGATTTCGGCGACGTCGTCCCAGTTCTCCGGCTTCCTCACCGTTGGGTCGTTTATCTTCCGGGGGGGCAAGAAATCCCAGTCGTCTTCCAAGTCGCCGGACGCTACCTTCTTATTGTCGATTTTCACTTCGTACGTGCGGTCGGGTCTTAGAACCAGCGTGTACAGGTGAGTGAATCCGTCCACCTAAACCCAAACGATAGGGGAAGAGAAACACGGTTTTGGAACGGACTTCCGGAATGGATTAAGTTTGAGAACCAAGGTGCCACTGTATTATCACTCTTATTATTAATGAACTGTTTGGACCCAACAAGGTTAAAGGCAGGGAGACGTGAGGGGCAGCGGAAGGTAGGTGCCATGATGCGGCCTTCCTCTCAGGGCTCCTCAGCACCCTTCCAAGGACATGTCCCTGTTCTCCACAAGCCGCTCCCCAACTGACTGCCGAGAAGGACATTACAAAAACGGAATTGAAAGACGTTTCCTGCACTTACTTTGCAGCGGATTTGCCTCTTAATGGGATAGAGTTTGTTCTTGTGGTTTAAAATGACGTGGACCTTCTTTATGTCGGAGCCGCAGATGTCAGGCCCTGAAAGAGAAAAGAGTCGGGTTTTGCCTCTCGGGCGCTACTTTTAAGCTTTGAGATTGGCTCCCCTCCCGAAACACATATCTGATAAGACACTGGGTATTTTAAGGAACGGTTTCCTATCCGTTCCTAGCACCCACGCCAAAACACAGCAGGTTACAGGAGCTTTGGGGAGAGGGGGATCCCTAATGAAATCACAGAATGCGAAGGGGCTCTGGAGAGGTTTTTGAATATATGTTTTGGGGGCTGAAATCTGGGACAGACTTGAGACCAAATTGACACCCGGTGCCATTTTTATCTGGCTCGTTGTTTTTTTAAAACACCCCAGCCATCTCACCGAACATGACATAATACAGGGATTCTCCGCTCATGTTCTTCTGATCCAGGTCGGAGGGGAAGATTTTCACATATCCGCCACCGCAGTCAATCTTCTGCTCGTGCTTCACGGTGTACTGAATGACCAAAGGCTTCCCTCTGTTGCTGAAGGGCTTAAATCGTGACGAAATGGCATAAAACCTGACGTTTTCCGTCGTCTGCAGACCTGCAAGGCACAAGGCAACGTCTCAGACCCGCAGGCGATCAAATGCGAAGCCTTACCAGTAAAGTCGAAACCTTGGTTTTCCAACGTCTCAGCTGCCGAATGTTTTGGAAGCCGAACGCCGGAAACCTGGAAACGAATGCTTCCATTTTCGAACGCACCTTGGAAGTCGAACGGATTTCAAAGGCGCATTTTTCACACACACACACACACACACACACCCCTGTTGATTTTGCAGCCAGCCCTTTGATCCTTTGTTTTCGAAAGTTTCAGGTGTCGAACGGACTTTCCGGAACGGATTACGTTCGAAAACCGAGATTCCACCGTACTTTCTTCCCTCTTCCCAATAATGAGCACAGCTCTGATTTTGTGGGGACTATCATGAAAATGGAGAACACAGTTTTCTATGATTTGAAGCGGCATTTTTGAAACAAATTCATGCGTGTTCAGTTTTGTCTGGCTGGGAATGGGTCGTTGGGACTCTGAAAATGCCTCTCCTTTGCCTGGACGCAGAATAAAGAGAAGTGTCTCAGCGTATGTCAGGCCTAGGCAAACCCGGCCCTCCAGATGCTTTGGGACTACAATTCCCATCACCCCTGACCACTGGTCCTGTTAGCTAGGCATCATGGGAGTTGTAGTCCCAAAACATCTGGAGGGCCAAGTTTGCCTAGGCCTGGCGTATGTAGAAACCTACTTAAAAACAATAAAACTAACAGTAACAACCCCACCCCATGTTTGCCTCTGGTCCAGCCCCACACGGGAATGTGGCCCCTGAAAAATGGCTTAGAAGCTAACGTGGCCCTCGGCGTTAAAAGGCTTAACAGCAGGGACAGTCAAAGCCGATGTCGTGTTGCTAACGCATCGCTGGAGGACGTCCCCGAACCTTTGTCCGTTTCGCGATCTCCGTAAAAGCTCCCGGCCGTCACCCGGAACTTCCCGTAGTTGGATTTGTGCTGAGAGAGCACCCACCTCTCTTTCCATTTTGCTGTTGACAGAGAGGGGGACACTTGGTCACGACAGGTGGAAACGCAAGCAAAGCCTTAAAACCCTTGGGAAAAAACGCAACCCCCCACCCCACCCCGAAAGGCGAATTGTTCAGCGACACACGTCAGGAAGCCGGCAAGCGAAACACACCCAGACGCTCATACAATGCACTTGAACGAATGGCGTACCTGTGTGTCTGTATTTGTGTATCGATCGCACAACACTCTGGTGTTATTATTATTAATAGTATTATGCTGGGAGCTGCCCCGAGGGCCTAGGGCAGGCATAGGCAACCTTCGGCTCTCCAGATGTTTTGGAACTACAATTCCCATCATCCCTGACCACTGGTCCTGTTAGCTAGGGATCATGGGAGTTGTAGGCCAAAACATCTGGAGGAGCCGAAGGTTGCCTATGCCTGGCCTAGGGAAACCCAGCGAGGTGGGCAGGATATAAGTAATTAATAATAATAATAATAATAATAATAATAATAATAATTACAAGGGGAGCCAGGCAGAGCGCCTTTCTGGTTGTTGCATCCGCCCTGTCAGATGTCAAACAGATCAACAACAATGTGATGTTAAAAGACATCTGAAGGCATTGATCAGGGAAGTTTCTCAAGTGATGTCGTATTGCGTTTTTGCTATTTTTGGGAGAGCGAACTACTGAATCCGTGTGTCGCGAAACGATGCGCGTCTAAGAAGTGTGTCGCCAACATGAAAAGTGTGGGAACCTCTGGGTTTCGGCAAGGACCTGGAGAACCTGGGCTCAAATCCCCAGTCGGCCATGAAGCTGACTGGGTGATGTTCGGGGCCAGTCTCCGACTCTCAGCCTACCTCAAAGGGGTGTTGTGAAGGTAAAATGGGGGGATGCAAGGAGAACCAGGCAGGCCACCCTCCGCTCCCTTGGAGGAAAGGAGCAGGGCATAAAAGTGACAAGTTAATTAAATAACTGGCGTGGCTGTTTTCTAATTTTGGTAGATTTTAAAGAAGCACAATTTTTTATTGCCCTCCCCATCTTTTCTAATCTCCAATATTTTAAGGCCCCTTTCATTTTTGTGCAGTGCCTCGCGCTTTCGAAAGCTCTTTCCACAAGTAATAACGCTTCTCGGTAGCTCAGCTGGCGGAGCATGGTACTCTTAATCTCAGGGTTGCGGGTTCGAGACCCACGATGGGCAAAAGGATTCTTCCACTGCGGGAGGGGGGGTCGGAGTGGACGACCCTAGGGGGGCCCTGGGGGAAAGGCGGGGAAGAGGCTGGACTCGCGAATGCACGTGTGAACGGGGCCGCAGACGCGTGTCAAGGGGGAGAACACCGCCCTCGCCGCGCCAGGCTTCCTCCCTCCCTCCTTCCTCCAAGCAGAGCCTGGGGGAAAGGGCGGAAGGGGTTGGACTCGCAAGTGCACGTATGAATGGGACCCCAGACGCGTGTCAAGTGAGGAAGCCCCGCCCCTGCCTCCTCCACCTCCGTCCAGGAACTGCTCCTGGAAGTAGACGGTGCCTCGGGCGGGCAGGGCCACAACCACGGCCAGGGCAGCCAGAAGCAGCCGGGCGAAACGGCCCATGGCGAGGCGGAGGCGCAACTGCCACTGAGGGGAGCCGCTGCCGTAGCCGACGGCCGCCCAGCCGACGGACGCTCCCTATTGGCTGCCTGTTTTCCCGCCTCGCGCCCCATTGGTCCGCGTCCAATCCCTCTACGCTCCGATTGGTGCTTTCCCTCTCCCTCCTCCCCGCTCGCGCCTCGCCGCGCCGCCGCCCTCGAGCTCGCTGATTGGCTGCCGCGTCTCGCCAATGAGAGAGAGAGGCTCCGAGCGGCGACTCCGGGCCAATCCCGCTGGAGGATATTGCCATGTCGGGGCGGTTGCTAGGCGACGGGCTGCTGGAGACGGGGAAAGGGTCATCCGGCGGCAGTGGCGGCGGCCATGGCGATGAGAAGAGCGGAGGGCAGGAGCGCGGCGCTCGCCCGGGCTCAGGCCCAGCTGACGGGGAGGCGCGTCACTGGGAGGGTAAAGCGGGGGGAGAAAGCGTTTTTGTTTTTCTTAAAATGAAGATGCTGGCCCGGTGACGTCATAGGTCGCTGCTGCGACGTCAAAGGGGCCGGCTGCGTGACGTCACGCGCACCATCCAAAGGGGTTTCCGAGGGTGGAGGGTGTCCCTGAGCATGTGAAGAGCGCCCCCACCGGTAGGCGTCGCTACACTGCGCCCCGCACGGAGAGCAGCAATACATACATACACACACACGTATAATAATACATTATACACACACACACACACACACATATATATATATAGCAACAATAATATATAATATACAGCAACAATTATTATTAGTAGCCCGCCCATGTGACTGGGTTCCTCCAGCCACTCTGGGCAGCTTCCAACATATATAAAAACATAATCAAACATTTTAAATCATAAACCTCGTTTTTTTGCAAATGCAGCTTTTAGGGATGTGCAGGAGACTGTCCTCTCCCAAGGCGCCTGGAGGAGATGCGTTTACATGCTTGGTGCTGCCTTGGCTTTGAAAGCGCGGCCGTAGTTAAAGCACGGAATTGCACATGCAGTTGTTTCAAAAACTCTATATGCGTAATTGTTTTGCGCGTGTTTTTTATTGCAAGTCGCTTCAGGAAGCCTCAGAGAAAGGAGTAGAGATCAGTAGTGATGATAAAGACACACCCTGGTAGGGTTGTCACCTTTGTTCTGGCAAAATACAGGACAGGGTGGGGCGGGGCGATTTTTTTTCTCATCTGATGCTCAAGCGACTTCAAAGCAATCCATTCCAATCTCTTGCAGCCCAGCAGGATGGCCTCTCTGGAATTTGTAACACATGTAAACATACACACATGAATTTGTAAATCTGTCTGTGCTTGGCTACCTAGAGCTTAAATAAATGACGTTTCATACACCCATTCAAACACATGCATTTACAGAGGATCCCTAACTTGGCAGAGAGAGAGAGAGAAGACATGAAATACAGGGCCAAACTATATCAAAACAGGATGAAATATGGGACAGTCTTGTATTATACAGGACAGGTGGCAACCCTACCCAGGTGCACCCTGTTACTCACTTTATTTATTGCAATTATAACCCAGCCTAAACAGGAAAAAAGAGCTTGATTAGGCTGAGAGTCGGTGTCTGGCCCCAAAGGTTGCCCAGTGAGCATCATGGCCAAGTGGGAATTTGAAACCCTATTCCCACAGGTCCTAGTTTGACACTAACCACTATGCCACCCTGGCTCTCCTCCTGTCGTCCCCCCAACCGTCTTCCTAATATGACACCTCTTAACCCTCTGTCCTTCTCCCTCAGGAGGAGCTGGATGGGGCTCCCAGAAACAGATTGGCAGCCTTGGAGCCCAGCAGAAGCCCTGGCCTGTCTGCTGTCCACATGGCCAGTGACCTGAGCGACCTCTCCGACCTGGGAAGGAGGGAGCTGGAGGGGGCAAGCTTGGCAGAGACCCCAACACCGCCGCAGACTGGACCCCACCGCCGGTTTGTCAAGCAGAAACCCCAGGAGGTGGCCCCAGACACCCAGCAGGCAAGGCCCAGTCCTGCCACAAGGACGGGGTTTGCCGCTGCTTCCAGAGGGGAGAGGTCAAGCGCCGTCCTTAGGAAGCTGGCGCAGATCGAGAGCAAGATCCGCAGCCGGAAGGCCAGGCAGGACGTCGGCCGGGCGCCCACAACGGACGAGGAGATTTCCCTGAGCGACTTCAGCCGCAGCCCCGAGCGGAGGCCGGGAGGACGAGGGAGCCTGGGAAAAGCCACGGGGCTGAAGGAGACCGCGGCCCCCATCCGAGGCAGCAGCGAGGGTGGCACAGAGAGAGGCAGGCCGGCCCCTCCCAAGGAATTGGGGGAGCAGGATGACCTGCTGGGCAGGAAGGTAATTTGGGGGAAGCGCTGCTGCGGAAAAGAAGGTCCTATTTTACTGACGATGACAGTTTGGGTTTTATTGGCCGGCCAGGCTGGGCCCACAGCGTATTGGGCTTTGAACCCCAACATTTCCCCAACAGCGCTTCTGTCTGAAAAAGCGTTCATAGAAAAGGCAGGGGGGGGGGAGCTCAGCAACTTGCTGCTTGGCCCTCTGCTCCGGCCTGCGAGGCACTGGTCCCTCAGCTGTTGGCGTCTCCAGATCCCAACTCAGATGAAGCCTGCCTGAGGAGCAGATCCTGCTCCTGCTCAGATTGGGGCTGGCGGCAAGAAGACCAGAGGTCAGCTTGGCCTCTGCAAAGGACAGCGTCAGCTGCAGGAGGAGGTGGTGGTGGTGGTGATTGTTTGGGGGTGCTCGGAGCCACAGTGACCTCACCCTTTCCCTCCCCCATGCTTTCTTAAGAAGTGGATCCGGTCCCCGCCAACCCCACCTTCTTCCCACCCGAGGTCTCCTTTGCCCGGCAAAACTTTCCTGAAGAGGCCCACGCCCAGGAGTCCTTCCCCACCAGGCAAGCACCCCCCGGCACGGCTGAGCAGGGGAGCATTTCGTTCCTCGACCCCGGCAGGCTCCCCTTCCCCCGACGCGAGCTCCGTGCCCCCAAGGGAGGCGTCTCTCTCCGAGCGAAGCGTGGTGCGGTCCCTCGACGAGCTCTTCTTAGCGGCGGATGGCGGGCCCAGCGACGACGACTCCGCCAGCAGCAGCGGTGAGTCCCCCTGCGGTCAACTCAACTCTGCGGGGCCTGTGCAAGAGATGCGCCAGCAGAGGAATGTGTATCTCTGGCAGAGGGAGATCCAAGTTGAAAGGGAGCAGGAAGCAGAATCCACTCAAGGGGGGCTGGCCGAGGGTGAGAATGGGGTGACCCTGGTCCTTGACCTGCCCTGGGCATTCCTTGGCTGGCAAATGAACCTGAGCTGTGGAGGCCGCGGAGGTGAGAAGAGCAACCTCCGAGGTCATACACTTCCTGTGGGGATTGCAGGAAAAAGGGGAGCAGCCCCTGGGAGGTGGAGAGAGACCCTTTCGAAGATTTCAGGGTGCCCCGCTGCTGAATGTCCGTCTCGTTCCTTGCTGCAGATTTCAGAGTGAACGTGTTGAGCCTGGACGACTTGGCCCCCGCTGCAGCCAGCCAGAGCGAAGTGTCAGGAGAGGTAAGAACCCCCCGTTTAGGGAACTTTTCAATGTCTGGTGTTTTTTGATTCTTTTGGAAGCCTCCCAGAGTGGCTGGGGAGGCCTGGCCTAATGGGCGGAGTACAAGCAATAAATTATGATTAATATTGTTATTATTTTGCCCCATCCTCAGCAGGAGCCAAACATTTGCCACGTCTGTTCCTTTCTGGTGGCATCAGCATTGCAAGGAAACCACAACCAAGAGTCTTTATTTATTTATTTATTTATTTATTTATTTTTATTATTATTGGCAGGGTTTTTTCTCTGCCGGCTTCTGGCCAAAAGAGATCCACTGCAAGGGGGCTCAAAGAAACAACATCCAAATTACAAAAGGAAAAAAAAAATGCAACTTAGAAAAATGTAACGACTAAAAGAGCCAAATGTGCCCATTTTCATCCTATGCAAAGGCAAAGGGAGGGCCACCTCACCCCCTCACCCCATAAACTTGCCTGAGGGAGCAGAATTCATCCCTGATGGAACTGAGCTCCTCTTCCTTTTCAGGGTGCCAGGCCAGTTGGGGGCAGGAAGAGAGAAAGTCTTGCTGGCCCTGCAATACTCCTCATTTGTTGCAGCTGCAAGAGACTAGCTTGGAGATGAGCGTGGAGCAGCCGGACTGGGGGTGAGGGGTGGGTTGTGATTCCAAGGTTGGCGGTGGGAGGGGGGCTGTGCTTCAGAGAGCCTCGGCGCCTCCGCGTCTCACATTATACCCACAGAAAGATGTCCTTTCTAGGCACCTGCGATGCCTACAGAGTCAAAGGAGGAGCTGGGAGCCTCCCCTTTTGCTGCAGTCAACCAAAGCCCCTTCAAAGCCCAGAGTCCCCCCAGGAGAGAAGCTGCTCCCCTGGAGGAGGAGGAGACGGAGGAGGAAGATGATCCAGGAGAGACTGAGATTTCCGAGCGGCTAAACAGCACTTCTGCTGGGAGCTCCCATCCCGAGGAGGAGGAGGAGGAGGAGGAAGAGAGTCCCACCAGCGCAGAGTATTCGGAGGACTTTGAGTCCTCGGTAGCATCCGGGGAGCAGCCCTCCTCCAGGGACCCCTCGGGTGCCTGGGCGCCTTCTGAGCATCCCGCCTCGTCCTCCCTCACCTGCCCTCCACGGGGCGCCAGGACAACCCGCCTGCCAGCGAGGGTCGTTGTGAAGGATGCCGCCGTGCAGACAGGCCGCTCCTCCCTGGCCTATTGCTGGCTGCAAGGTAAGCCACTCCCGGCCGAGGCTGGGCGAAATCTGTGCAAAGCTCCGAAGTCCCGTTAAGCCTGGCCCAGGTGCCCTCGGTTCGCCTGCTGGTCTCCCAAGAGCGTCTCCTCCTTCCCCTCCTCCAGGCGACGCTCCTGCAGCGCTCGGCCCAACAATGGGAGCAGGAAGCCCTCTGGAGACCCCGCCCATTGCCAGCCACGTCGTGAGCTTGGAGACGCTGGAAGGTACCCTCTCCCCTCCCGCTATCCTTGGACCAAGCGCCCGCTTGGCACAATACAGCTCACCCTAGCCTTTGCCCGTCATTCAGCTGCGTGGCATGCAGAAGGGGTGGCTCCGAAACCCCAGACAGCCATTGCTGCTGGTCGACTGCGTTGCCTCTGTCCCCCTTGAGAGAAAGAACTGAAGCAGAGCTGGGGGTCCAGAAGAGAGGTCCCTTCCCTATGGGGCCTGAGCAAAAGTTGCCCTAGAGCCGAGCCCGGGGAAGCCCTTTCCCTGCCAGGCCCCAGTGCTGACTCCCTCCCCGCACCCACCTCCCATTATTTCGCCCGCAGCGTTGACCACCTACAGCCCGGCCGTCTTCGCCCTGAACGAGCTGCTGAAGCAGAACGTGCTGCTCATCCGGCAGTTTGCAGACGCCTCCCGCCGGCTCCACGCCTCCTGGGTGGCGTCCCTGGAGGAAGAGAGGGGCTTCCACTACCACACCCTGGAAGAAGCCAAAGAGGTAACGCTCGCAGGTCAGCCTGGCACCCGGCAGGCGTTTGGGACCGCAGAGGCCGCGCCGGCTGGGGGTGGGGGGGGAGATGCAGTCCAAAACACTTGCCGGGTGGGCAGGCAGAAGCTGGGTTTTATTCCCCTCGCAAAACTGCCTAGTCCTTAAGCCAACAGGCTTTGGGGAACTGCCTGTTTTTAAGGAAAGGGACCGGTGCCATGATTAAGAGATATGTCTGGTTTCATTGTATTAAGGTTTGGTGCCCCTCCCGGTGTTTTTAGTTGTTTCCATTTCACTTGTAAGCCACCTTGAGTTCCTGCCAGGGGAGAAAGGCAGCATATAGATGAATACAGTGGTACCTCTGGTTCCGGAGGTCCGTTCTTAACCTGAAAATGTTCTTAACCTGAAGCACCACTTTAGCTAATGGGACCTCCCGCTGCCGCTGCGCCGCCAGAGCACGATTTCTGTTCTTATCCTGAAGCAAAGTTCTTAACCTGAAGCATTATTTCTGGGTTAGCGGAGTCTGTAACCTGAAGCGTCTGTAACCTGAGGTACCACTGTAAAATGATGCAGAAAGTAACTTTGGGATGAACGGCGGCCCCTAATACGAAGGACCATCCTTGCAATTTCCAGCAAGTCTCATTGTCCGGAGTATGAAGAGTGTGTGTGTGTGTGTCTTTTAAGGGCCTTGCAGCAGCATCCCTGTGGGTCTCAACCTGCTTTTTCCCTCTGCAGTACATTGAGCGCCACAAGCCCCCGCCTCTGACGGTGGAGCAAGCTTTGCGAGAACTGGAGCGGCGAGGGCAAGCCGCCTTTTGAAAAGCACACAGGAGGAGCGTCGGAGCTGGACCTCCGGAACGAGAAAGAAACCGCTCGGGTCCCGACAACCAGCCAGCAATTTTACCGGAATGAAGAGCTGGGGCTCTTCTGGAACAAGGCAAGCAGAGGCCCTGAAAATCACGGCGGGGGGGGGGGCGGCGGGGGAGGCCATTGCCCCACCGACTCCAGACTTGCAGGCTCCTGCACAGTCCCGCAGGACTATACAGCGTCAACCAGAGCACTGAACAGAAACCTCAGCAGAGATCGAATCAGGGAGGAAGACAAGAGGACACCCTGCTGTGTTTTGTGTGTGCAAAATTCAGTTGTGCCTGGGATGAAACCACTTGTACATGGATGGCATGAAATAAATCTCATAAACGGTATCGAGGGGGGAAAAACTTTGTTTATTGGAAGGCAACAGTAAGAACGAGGTGGGTAGCTGACTCGGAGCAACCCGAGAGGTGTCTGAGAAGTCTCACAGCTACGGAAGTCGATCTTCAACAGTCGCTACATCACCATGTTGGGGGGCGGGTGGTTGTGAAAGGGGTCTACTGTACCGTTCTGGGAACGATTCGTGTTTTAAAACAGGCGGGTGGGGGACACACTACGGAAGAGTCGGCCTATCCGACTCCTTCTGAGTCTTGCCCAAAAGGTATGTACAAAAATAGAAAAGGCCCAAATGATTTCTCTTCTCGCAAAACCTCCTGGAAAGACACTCTTGGGAGCAGGTTAGCGCTCTGCATCCCGATGGGCAGAAGGGGGGGGTTGTCTGGGGCGCAGGGGGGGTTGTCGGTTAAGAGGTACAGTAGAGAGCCCCAATTCATGTGGCCAGGCTGGAGCTCGGATGCTGATGGACGACCGGCTGGGCTCCCTTGGCTCTGAGCAGCGTTAAGCTTCGGGAGGAAAAAAGAAGTGTCAGGGGGTGGGGAGCAGAAACTCACGGTCCTGGGCTAGCAGGAGGGGGGGGGTTGCATGCCACACTTAATGAAATGACAGGGGAAGCAGGCCCTTCCTGCAGCCGGTGGGGAGGCGGGCAGCCTTAGGTAACCACTGGGCCGGGCTGCCCCCACAAAGACGCCCACCTGAATGGGAGAGGTTGCCCCAGTTCCTGCCCTCCCTCTCACTGGCCTGGCAACCTCAAGAGACCCTTCCCCCTTTCGCTGCTCCCCGTGCCAAAGGGAAGGGTTTGGCTAAAGCCCTGGGGCCGAGCAGCCTGCCAGCTCCCCACACATTTGCCCCGCCTCTTGGGGAGACGGGCAGAGCCAGTGTCTTGCCGTCCTGTCGTTTGCCAAGCACTGGAAATGGAATGGGGGGCTTCCTCCTCCCCGCAGCCATGCGGCAGACCCACTTACTTTCGTCTCTGGCCTTCATGCGGGCAATGAAGGAATAGCTCTTGTTCCTCCGGTAATTCTCGTAGGGGTCGTCCAGGGCCACCCCCACGCCCTTGTACTGGTCCCACTTGTCTCGGATGTCGCCACCTTTGATGGGGTCTTGGATTCCCTGCTCCTTGGCCCCCAGCCCCCCGGAGCCGCTCCACCCTGGGGAAAGGGGAAAGCAGGCGGTTGGCAGGAGGGAGGGAGGGAGCTGGCGTCTAAGCAACCCATCTCCGGAAACCTCTGACCCAACGGTGGAGGAGCCCAGCAGCAGCATGGGACCCAAAGGGGGCCCGCGCAGCCCAGCATCCTGACCTGGCGGGGGCCAACCAGGTGCCCTGAAAGCTGGACCCAGGCACCACAGAAGCGACTAGCTCCAGCTGAGGCTGGTGGCTTGCAGCGCTCTGCCAAGCCCTCAAATACTCTACGTTGGCAGAATTGCAGAGGGACCCAGAGGGTCATCCAGTCCAACCCCGGCAATGCAGGAATGTTCCGCTCAACGTGGGGCTTGAACCCCCAACCCTGAGTTTAAGAGCCCCGTGCTCTACCGACCGAGCTGCCCCAGAGAGAGAAGGCGATTCCTCTGGAAGGCTTTTAATTTCACATTACTGGGACCTTCGTATCTCCCCCCCCCTTTCCTCCCCGGAGCTTGGGGTGGCCTACACAGTTCTCCCTTTCCCCATAGGATCCTCACAACGAGCCTGCAAGGTAGGCATGAGGGCAAGGAGTCAATGACCAGGCTGGGAGCCGCCCAACTCCTGGCTGAATGGGAATTTGAACCCAAGTCCTCGTAGCCGGAGGAGTGGAACAGGCCCCTGGCGGACAGAGCCATCGGGCACCAGGCTGCCTTACCCATCTTCACCAGCATCTGGTGCCCCTTGTTCTCCTCTCCGAGTCTCGATTCGGGGATGGGGGGCCCTGAACTGGATCCCAATCCGGCCGAGGAGCTACAGAAGGGGCGGGAGAAACCAAGGAGAAGTGAGGATTATCGTATCGATCCCTCAACCCCCCCCAACCCCAATCCTTCCCCCCCATCCCGAGCCCCTTCGCGACGCCGAGTCAAATCTTACGGAGGCGTCTGGCTGCGGGATCGGGACCGGTGCCGCCTTCCGGGGGAGTAGGATTTCGACCGGGACCTGGACCGAGAGCGGCTCTGAGAGGAGCGAGAGCCACTTCTGCTCCTGGGGAAGACGAACGGAGGAAGAAGCAAAGTCAGCCCCCCTCTCTCTCTGGAAGAGACCACCCCTATCCCAAGAGAGATCTCGAGCGTCAGAACAACTTCGCCACAATCCGGAAATTTTGCCCATGGCATGACTATTTTCCATCTTCCCATTTCGACTCTCTGGCACCCTATCTAGCAATTCCAAAATACAGACGCGCTTTGACTCTCGCGAGATCGAATGTCTTGCCCTCGGCTGGACTTGAGGGACGATTCCAACAGATTCCACACGAAAAACGTCCCTGCGGAGATGGCCGTCCCGAATCGGTGGCGCATGCCGTTCTGGCTTGCCCTCTTGATAAAAACTTGAGGAGTGAAATTATCCCCCCTCTTTTATTGTCCATTCCGGGTCGCCCAGCCACTGCCCCAGTGTCCTTTCCCTTGGCACATCAAGATGAGCAGGTGACAGCAAAGGTGGCAAGGCTTTTAGCTCTTACCTGGAGAGGCTGCCAGGTAGAGAACCTGCAACCTTCTGCATGTGCCAAAGGGATGCAGTGGCCAGAGAGGCAAAAGCTTCAAAGGCAAGTGGGCTGAAAAAGAAGCCGGCCGGCCAGCCAGAAAGGCAAAGTCCGCGTCCCCCCGTCCCCCGCGTGCGTGCAAGCGAGACCCAGGACCTCCTGCCCTGCCCTTCCTCCTCACCTGGACTGGGACCGGGAGTAGGACCGTGACCGGGAGCAGGATCGCGACCGGGAGCGGGAGTAGGAGCCGGAGGACTTGGACGACCTCGAGTTGGAGCGCGAAGAGGAGCGCCCTCGGCTCTTGGACCTGCTGCTCCGGGATGGCGAGGGGCCGCTGGGCAGGGGACAAAAGGGGGTGAGGGTCCTGAGTGGTGCTGTGCCGCGGGGGCATCACCCCGGACTCCTGCAGCCAAAGCTCCCCGGGAACCTCAGCTGGCCCTGCGGCCCCCGGATAGCAGCCGAGCCAGGAAGCCGCCCCAGTCCCAGGGGACAGGATCTCCTTCCCCTCGGTTTCAATACAGGGAGGGGGTCCCTCTGCACCTCCCCACTCCCCCTGCTGGCGGCACTCTGCACGCTCCCCGGAGCCCTGTGCCCACCTGTTCCTCTTCTCCTGCCCCTTGCGCCGCCGGGCCCTCATCTTCGCCCGGAAGAACTCGTACAGACCGTTCTGCTCCCAGCCCTCACTGTAGCAAAAAGAAGAGGGGGGCATTTTAAGAAAAATATCCTTAGGTTTTCACATAATGTATTGTTGTTGTTTAGTCGTTTAGTTGTGTCCGACTCTTCGTGACCCCATGGACCAGAGCACGCCAGGCACTCCTGTCTTCCACTGCCTCCCAGTTTGGTCAGACTCATGTTGGTAGCTTCGAGAACACTGTCCAACCATCTCGTCCTCTGTCGTCCCCTTCTCCTTGTGCCCTCCATCTTTCCCAACATCAGGGTCTTTTCCAGGGAGTCTTCTCTTCTCATGAGGTGGCCAAAGTACTGGAGTATTACTTGTTATTTATTGAATATATATAGTGCCCTATACCCGGAGGTCTCAGGGCGGTCCGCAGAATAAAATCCAGATATAGAAACCACAAAAGACATAATGAAACACAACCCATCATAATCATCATCGGTTACTGTTCTTCTCATCCCGTATCACTCGATAAGATGTTATGTCTCCACTCCCCAAACTGACCATGTTTCTAATGTTACACAAAGTATAAAATGTAAAACTGAAAGTAACATATCGTTCTTCTGTTGCTCAAGACATAAACCCATCTTATATCGAACAAGAATTAAAAACAAAACAGAATAAATAATAATTCATTACTTATACCCCACCCATTAAAAACACGATAAACATTAAAAACTTCCCTAAACTGGTCTTCCAAAAGTCATCTTTCAAATATCATAACTCTAGCAGTTATTTTTGCCATTTTGGCACGTTCCATTACTTTGTTGCTCCATATTTTTTGTGGCAATTGCTGCTTCCTTCCACCTCTGCTCATGTATAAAATATATTGGTATCTGAAGAAGTGTGCATGCACACGGAAGCTCCTACCAAGAACAAACTTAGCTGGTCTCTAAGGTGCTACTGGAAGGAATTTCCTTATTTTATTTTGTATCTGAAGAAGTGTGCATGCACACGGAAGCTCCTACCAAGAACAAACTTAGCTGGTCTCTAAGGTGCTACTGGAAGGAATTTCCTTATTTTATTTTGTATCTGAAGAAGTGTGCATGCACACGGAAGCTCCTACCAAGAACAAACTTAGCTGGTCTCTAAGGTGCTACTGGAAGGAATTTCCTTATTTTATTTTGTATCTGAAGAAGTGTGCATGCACACGGAAGCTCCTACCAAGAACAAACTTAGCTGGTCTCTAAGGTGCTACTGGAAGGAATTTCCTTATTTTATTTTGTATCTGAAGAAGTGTGCATGCACACGGAAGCTCCTACCAAGAACAAACTTAGCTGGTCTCTAAGGTGCTACTGGAAGGAATTTCCTTATTTTATTTTGTATCTGAAGAAGTGTGCATGCACACGGAAGCTCCTACCAAGAACAAACTTAGCTGGTCTCTAAGGTGCTACTGGAAGGAATTTCCTTATTTTATTTTGTATCTGAAGAAGTGTGCATGCACACGGAAGCTCCTACCAAGAACAAACTTAGCTGGTCTCTAAGGTGCTACTGGAAGGAATTTCCTTATTTTATTTTGTATCTGAAGAAGTGTGCATGCACACGGAAGCTCCTACCAAGAACAAACTTAGCTGGTCTCTAAGGTGCTACTGGAAGGAATTTCCTTATTTTATTTTGTATCTGAAGAAGTGTGCATGCACACGGAAGCTCCTACCAAGAACAAACTTAGCTGGTCTCTAAGGTGCTACTGGAAGGAATTTCCTTATTTTATTTTGTATCTGAAGAAGTGTGCATGCACACGGAAGCTCCTACCAAGAACAAACTTAGCTGGTCTCTAAGGTGCTACTGGAAGGAATTTCCTTATTTTATTTTGTATCTGAAGAAGTGTGCATGCACACGGAAGCTCCTACCAAGAACAAACTTAGCTGGTCTCTAAGGTGCTACTGGAAGGATTTTTTAATTTTTAATTTTGTTTCATACAGCCCCATCACTCCATCCAGCTACCTACCAGTAAATAAAAATTCTTGCCGCCGTTGTTACATCATTTCTGCTATCTCTGACCCAATCGAACTCGGGGGGCCATTTTTTAAAAAAACAAGCTAGCCAAAGGAGCCCTTTCTGGGCCTCGCCTCTCACCTGTTTCTTGGCCGGTCGTGCGAAGGGGGGCTGTAGAAAGCCTCTACGGCTGCCAGGAGCCTCTCGCTGGGGGGCATCGGGGGCGGCAGACGGATGTCTTTGGGGTCCAAAGGCTTGTAGTCATGATCCTCCAACTAGGAGGGGAGGGGAAAGGAGCCGTCATGGCACACAGTCCAGCTGGAAAAGAATTCCCTGCCCCCCCCCCGGGACCATGAAGGAGAGGCCACGGGGGTCGGCTGAGGCCTTCTCCTGCCCTTCTGGAGGTGGGGACGGGGGCTCCCCCTCCCAGGCCACTTACCTTGACCAGGGGGGCCATCAGTCCGGCAGGGAGGTCGAAGTAGGGGACGTTGGGCACAAGGCTGGGGTCGTCGTGGTTGACGTGGGGGGGCCCCTGCCTGCGCATGTGGGGGGGCTGCCCATTGAACCCGTGGGGCGGGGGCCCGAAGTCAGGGTGCTGTGGGCCCCCCCAGGGTGGGTGCTCACTGATCCCTGGGTGCGGCATGCGGTGGCCCGGGTGGTGGTGCGGGGGACCGATCTCTGCAAAGGAAGGAAGGAAGGAAGCTTCAGAAGGGCCCGAGTAGCTGCAGGACCCGAGCACGGGAGCAACGCGTTGAAGCGACCTCCTTGGGGTGCAAGCCTGGGCAGTGTTTCTGGGGGTCCTGGGCTGCTCAAGATGACAAGACACCCCCCCCCTCAAGGCCTCGCTGACGGGGGTCGAAAGGAAGGCAGAACAAGGCATTTGGCACCAGCTTGGCGGCAGGAGTTGCCGGAAGGAGGCGGGCAAGGTGCCACCCAACCACCTTAGAGACTCCGCTCTGGATTTGCGGAGGGTTTACAGCTTAGCCCTGGGGCAAGCAAACTTTTTCAGCAGGGGGCCGGTCCACTGCCCTTAGACCTTGTGGGGGGCCGGACTGTATTTTGAAGGGAAAATGAATGAATTCCTATGCCCCACAAATAACCCAGAGATGCATTTTAAATAAAAGGACACGTTCTACTCATGTAAAAACACAGATTCCTGGACCGTCTGTGGTCCGGATTGAGAAGGCGATTGGGCGGCATCTGGCCCACGGGCCTTAGTTTGCCTACCCATGCCTTAGCCTTTCCTCCTTCCGAAGATACCCCATAAGGCAGCGGAGGTTTCGGATCAGAAAGTCCCACAGGAATTAACGTCCCCCGAGAAAAAAAAGTTTCTTCCAACTGGGCAAGGACCAATATTATCGTTCAAAACTGGTTTGAAGTTCATATATCGCGAATCACGTCGTCCGTAGCTCAAACACTGCGATATATTGGTATACAGCGGCTTAGCCCCTCCCGGCCACCCTCCTGCCCCCTCCCTCCTGCACTCACCCTGGGGGAAGTCGCCTTGGGGGTAGTCGAAGCGGTGCGGGTAAGGGGGCCGCTCAAAAGGGTGGCGCGGCGGGAAGTCGTCCTGCATGAAGCGCGGGGGGAAGCGGTTGAAGTTGTGCGGGTGGGGTGGCTGGTTGAACTGGGGGTGCTGCTGGTGGGGCGGGAAGGGCCCCCGGAAGTGGGGGGGCCTCTGCATGCGGAAGGGCGGCTCCCTCTGGCCCCCTCCCCAGGGCGGCTGCTCGTGCTGGTTGTTCCAGGGGGCCTCAAACTGGCTGTTCCAGGCGGGGTCCGGCTGGCTGTTCCAGGGGGCATCGCGCTGGTTGCTCCAGCCGCTCTCCCTCTGCTCGTTCCACATCCCCTCGTGGTTGCTGTTCCAGGGGGGGCAGTGCGGGGGGCCCTGGTGGTGGGGGAAGGGGGGCTGCTCAGGCGGCTACAGGAGGAGACAAAAGGACTTGCTTAGCGGGCGGGCGGGTGGGAGGAATAAGACCCTGTCTGGCCAGAGTGGTGCATGCTCTGGTTCTCTCCCGCTTGGACTACTGCAATATGCTCTACGTGGGGCTCCATTTGAAGGCAACCCAGAAACTGCGGCAGCTAGATGGAGGACTGGGAGTGGAGACCATGTAACACCGGTCCTGAAAGACCTACACTGGCTCGCAGGACATTTCCGAGCACAATTCAAAGGGTTGGTGCTGACTTTGAAAGCCCTAAACGGCCCTGTAGACCTGAAGGATCATCTCCACTCCAGACACCGGGGTCCATCTCCCAAGGGCCTTCTGGCGGTTCCCTCCCTGCGAGAAGCAAGGTTACAGGGAACCAGGCAGAGGGCCTTCTTGGTGGTGGCACCCTCCCATCAGATGTCAAGGAAATAAACTTTTAGAAGACATCTGAACGCAGCTCTGTTTAGGGAAGTTTTAAATGTTTGAAGTTTTATCATGTTTATCGCTGCCGAACTTTTTCATATTCTGTTGGGAGCCCCCCAGAGTGGCTGGGGTATAAATAATAAAAGTATTATTTTTATTCCTAAGGTCCCCACCCAAGCCCTCCCCTCCAGCTGCACGACCAAAGTACCTGCTGCTGTGCCCAGGGGGTGACGGGGTGTGGCTGCTCGAACCAGGGCGGCTTGTTGGGGGGGATGTGGTCGTGGGGGCCGGGCCCCCGCGGCGCAGCCGTGGCCGGGTCAGCGGCCCCAGCCCCCGTGGCCTCGTACTCGGCAGAGCCCGGCAGCGGCAGCTGAGGCTTCCCTTCGTCTGAAACAAATGTGGAAATGAGAGTCAACCTGAAGAGTCCTGTATACCCGAAGGAGCGTCTCCACCCCCATCGTTCAGCCCAGACACTGAGATCCAGCGCCAAGGGCCTTCTGTCGGTTCCCTCACTGCGAGAAGCAAAACTACAGGGAACCAGGCAGAGGGCCTTCTCGGTAGTGGCGCCCGCCCTGTGGAACGCCCTCCCATCAGAGGTCAAGGGAATAAACAACTACCTGACATTCAGAAAATACCTGAAGGCAGCCCTGTTTAGGGAAGTTTTTAATCTGTGATATTTTAAATGTATTTTAATATTTGATGGAAGCCGCCCAGAGTGGCTGGGGAGACCCAGCCAGATGGGTGGGGTACAAAAATAAATTATTATTATTATTATTATTATTAACCTGGGGGGGGGGTTGTGGCTCAGAGGGCAGGGTACACAACCACCCCGAACGGGGACCCCAACAGTACCTGTGGGGGTGATGGGGGTGGCCGGAGGAGGGGGGGCGGCGGCGGCCTTCACTTCGCTTTCCGGAGGTGGGATTTGCAGTGGCGGCTGCTGCGGCTGTTGCTGCTGCTGCTGCTGCTGCTGTTGGCTGAGGCTGCTGACAAACTCCTCGTGCTGAGTTTTGAGGGTCTGGATCTGTTGCTGGAAGGCCACTTGGACCGGCTGGACAACGCTGCTGAACTCCATGATCAGGGTGGCCTGCCGGGGCCACGGGGAAGGGAGTGGCATTTGCAGAGAGAGAGGTGGACAGAGGAGAGGAATCTTACAAAGGAACCTCGTCTCATTCATTCAGGGAAAAAAAGCGAGGGGCTCTTTTCAAGGCGCCACAAACATCAGGGGAAAGAGGAGGGGGGTCTCCGAGAACAGTTCTACTCAAGAGTAGCCACCCCAAGTTTATTTGTGTGCTGCCCTCCAAAGCAAATCTTGCAGCATGAAGGAAAGCTGCACAGTTTTACTAAGCGGTTTGCAATAATACGTCAAATCTGCGTTTCTCTCAAACTTGGCAAGTCCCCGGCTGTTGTTGGACTGCAATTCCCACCGTTCTGCCGGCAGCGGCGCAGGGGAGGCGGAACGCAAACCAGAAGCGGAAGGAAATGTAAAAGAGCAACTTGGCCACGGGGCGGTTTTCAACGTTTTGACGTTTCGGTTTGCCAGAAACCGCCCAGAGCGGCTGGCGCAAACCAGTCAGATGCGCGGCGTATAAATAACAACAAGAATTAACTGAACACCAGTAGTAGTAGCAGTAACAGGGTTGCCATATTCTGAAGAGCAAAAAAGAGGACACCTTAATGTGCCAAGTCATGTGATTGATTATGTGGGGCTGGGCTTACCGACCCCCCCAAAAAACCCCAGCATCCCAATGTTTTGTAGGTCTCAAGTTTCTAGTCCTCCAGAAGGAGGCTTCTCTTCCTTTTCAATAAAATGATAATAATAATAATAATAAGTATTCTCCAAAATCTCTTCCCGAGGAAAGGAGTCATTTTGGGGGAAGACCCGGCCGTTTGCTCTTATCGCAGCCCCCTCGGCCGCCTCCTGCCCCCCCCTCACCTGGTATTGGCCCAATCCGAGGGCCGGGCTCTGAAGCTGCTGGATGATGGCCTCGTCAAAGTAGCCGTTCTTCTCCCACAGCTGAAGGAGCTGTGGGAAACCAAGAGGGAGAGAGGGGCTGTTATTGGGCTCTGGGTCTCCAGGCAGGGCCCTGGGCACCCCCGAGGCCACGCCAGGGCGGCTCACCCGGGCAATCTTCTGCTGCTTGTCCTCCTCCACGGCCAGGAAGCTGGTGCAGTAGATGGGGACCACCACTTTCTGCAAGGCGGCCAGGAGGTCCCGCTGCTGCTTCCGCTGGCTGGGAAGGGAAGAGAAGAAGAGAGGAAGCACCCAGAGGTGCATTTTAAATAAAAGCGCACATTCTTCTCATGTAAAAACACGATTGATTCCCGGACCATCCGCGGGCCGGATTGAGAAGGCGACTGGGCGGCATCCGGCCCCCGGGCTTTAGTTTGCCCACCCTTGATTTAAATCGTGATTTAAATTGATTTGATTTGAATCCAATCCACCCTGCGGCAGGGCGGGGCAGGACCTCACCAGTGGTGGAGGACGTCGTTGATCAGGTAGATCAAGTGGAGGCGCAACTCGAAATGCGCCCCCTCGGCGGTGATGCGGTTGCGCAGGTGCCCGGCCATCAGCTCGCAGTGGTGCGGAGACTTGGCGTTGCTGAACATCCAGTTCTTGCCGGCCTGAGAATAACAGAAGGGAACAGGCGGGGCCCATGACTTACATCGCAGAAGCCTGCACAACACAAAACACTGCTTTATTTTATTTGTTTTTTATCTTATATTTTGGAAATGTACACCCAGTTGTTTTTTTCCCCCCCTTTACATTTTTTGGGGGCCCCCAAGAGAGTGGGGCCCTGATCTAGAGCTTCTTTAGCTTGTACGTAAATCCGGCACGGCTCTTTAGGGAGAATCCACAGCTGGACACAAGAGCGCATCCTCTGGGGCAGAGCGCTGCGACACGCGGCCTTCGACGCCTTTTGGGGGCAGCCCCCCTGCGACATCAGGATGCGAACCCCACCCACCTCCGAGCCCCGCCTACCGAGATGGCGTCTTTGGTGCAGGTGTCGATGATGGGCTGGAGCAAGTTGTCAAACTCGTTCATGTCCAGCTGGGTCTCCTCGAGGACCTTCTGCATCTGCTGTTCCACGGCCAGCGCGATGGCGGAAGTGATTTGCTCCTGGGGGTGAGGCACACAGAGTTAAGGCCCCTTCCTTTCTCTTTTCTTAACTGCCTCTTTCATTTTTGTATACGCGTTCTTTATTGAAAAATAAAAACTACCTGACCAAGGAAGAATGGCAAACCGAGTTGATGGACTATGCCAAAAAGCAAAATTAACTGGGAAAGCTCAGGTACCAAGAGGACAATTTTTTTTTTTAAGTATGGGGGGGTTATTATTTATCTAGGACAGGGGTGTACAGCTTCCAAGAGACTGCAATTTACACCCACCATAATTAAACTGTCAGTGATCTACCCACTGGATTGACCAGACTTGTTGAGCTTTTTGGGGGGAGCCTTCGCCAAAGTTGTTTTGTTTTTTGGTCGATCAATGAAGATCACGCGATCGACCAGGATCGACCCGGGACAGCCCGCGACTGACCAGTAGATCACGATCAACCAGTTGGACAGGCCTTACAAGGACATCCTTGTAAGCAGATGGAAACATTAGCAGGATTTTAATCACACTTGTAAAGCAACAAAAACTATGGACAATTTAGATGAATTAAAAAAATGTCAATAATAGACTGATATGCAGTTGTAAATACTGACATTAGGACCCATGGGGGGGGAGTTGACTTCTAATTGACTTTTATATCAGTTTATACTAAAGTACAAAAATGCAAGTGCGCAGAGTAAGATAAAAGAGGGGGAAAAAGAAATAATGAGAAATAGTCCCATGTGGAAAACAAAACAGAATAAGAAGAACAGTATGTATATATATTGTGTACGGGTTCCCTTGAGCCAAGAGCCCTTGCTTGCTTGCATCTCCACCCGCCTGCCCTCACCTGTCTCAGAGCCAGGAGGTGCTGCTCCTGCTGCTGGAGGTTCCACAGGCTCTGCTGGATCAGCTCCTCCATGGAGGGGGTGCCCTGCGGTGTGGCGATGGGGGCGGCCGCCGTGGCCAGGGCGGGCTGGGGCAGTGGCTGGATCTGTGGGGCGGGCTCCAGATCTTGGCTCTGCTTGCACAACACTGAAAGGGAGGAGAGGGAGATGGGAGCCCGTCACGGAGAGAGGCTAGGAGCTTGAGAACAATTCGAAACCCTGTGCCAACTCGGGGATGTTGTGTGGGCTGCGGGTGCCCCTCCTAATAATAATAATAATTGTGCCCCTCCTAATAATAATAATAATAATAATAATAATAATAATAATAATAATAATTTATTTATACCCTGCCCATCTGGCTGGATATCCCCAGCCACTCTGGGCATTCCCACAGAATTAATGATAATAATAATAAAGTGATTAAAACAGGGCTGACTTCAGATGTCTTCCAAAAGTCAAGACAGTTGTTGATCTCCTTGACACCTGATGGGAGGGCACCACCACCGAGAAGGCCCTCTGCCTGCTTCCCTGTAACCTCGCTTCTTGCAGGGAGGGAACTGCCAGAAGGCCCTGGGAGGTGGCCCAGCCCCCCCCCCCCAACTCACGCTGCTGCTGTTCCAGGGCCAGCTTGTACTTGTAGTAGCCGTAGAAGTCGCCCCCGAAGAGGAAAGAGAACTTGGGGTTCTCCTTCTGCTTCTCCATGGTCATCTTCTCGAACTCGGGGCCGTTCCGCGCCACAAACTGAGCCAGCTTGTCAATGACATTGCGGAGCTCCTGGTCTGGAGTTGGGGAGGGTGGGGAGAAAATTGGGGGACCAGTCAAGGCTTGCATCAAAGAAAAGGTCCCGACTTTCAGCTCTTCACTGGGTCACAGGGAGCGAACTGGCACAATGGCCTCCGGAGCCTTCCTGCGACCACACAATAGCACCTTCGTTTGCACGGTGCAAGTAAAATAACGACACATAATTAGACCATCCCTCAAGGGCATCAAAACAATTTCCCAGTATAAACCACCCCTATGCAAATCCCACTAATTTTGCACAGCAACCATTCCCCCCCCGCCCCCCTAATTCAAAATGTTCTGGAAAGGAAAGTTCACTAAAATTTGTTTTGAAATAGTGACACCGACTCTCTAACCTTACAGGGGGTTGCCGTGCGGATAGCAACCAGATAATTGTTTTTTAGCTGGCTTTTTCCGCTGCTCTGGAAGGAGATCAGGCTACATGGCAAACAGAAATAAATCTGGATTGGTGAATAAAGGGAAAGCAGAAAAAGCAAGCATTTCAAGTGAAGAAAATCTGGGTGCAGCGGAAGTGTCAGGGATGGGCGATTAGTGTGTTCCCTCCCTGCCCCCAAGGCATGGGGCTGTGGGGTAGGGTGGGGGGGGCGAGTAATACCACCTTGAGGGGGCCCTACCTGACAGAGCTGTTGTGAACGGACTTCCACCGGCATTCCTGCAGCAAGAGGCTCTGACTATTTTGGGCAACGACTTTGGCATCAGTTTGCAGCAAACACCGCCCCCCAGCCCAAATGACCCCCGGCTCTCCAAACATACGAACTTCCTTCCTAACTGGGGGTTTATTTGGAGTAGGAGGCAGCAGACCAGGCTAGGAGCAGGGACTATAATACACACAAACGCATAAATGTTGCATATAGAATATGTGTATCTGAAGAAGTGTGCAAACTTAGTTGGTCTCTAAGGTGCTACTGGAAGGAATTTTTTATTTTTTATTTTGTTTTGATAGAATACCTTAATTTAACCTTTATGGGGTATAAAATAACGCAGTATAATGCAACACGATAGACAGATATAGATAGATGGATGCAGTCCTTTTTTTCTGGGGGGGATGCAGGGGTATGCATACCTCTAAACATTTTGTGAATCTAAGTTTGGCCTTATTGAGGGGCAGTATTTCAATATGAGTAGGAAAATGAGAGCACCCCTAAACATTTTTTTAAGAAAAAAAAGCGCTGGATAGATAGATAGATAGATAGATAGATAGGGAGGGAGGGAGGCAGATATGGGGCTATCAAGATAGATAGATAGACAGATAAGATACAGGGCTGGCCTTTAATTCTTAATCCCAGAATCCCTCCCTCGGTGTAACCCCAATGGACCTGTAAGCACCTGGCAAAGGCTAATTCCGCTTGCACCCACTCATCTAAGCGTATCGCATTGTCTTATTTTATCGATCTAATATTTATTTCCTTTCATTTTTCCTCCCTCAGTTCCCGCTGAGTAGGCATTTGATTTAACGAATTTAATCATCTCGTCTTGTTCTATTATTTCATCTCTCCCCCCCCCTCTCGATTCCTGGCGGGTGCCACCCACGGTCAGTCTCCCCTACTCAGAGTAGACCTATTGGCCAGACCCCTACCCGGAGTAGACATTTAATTTAATGCATTAAATTATCTTCTCTTGTTGTTTTGTTTTATTATTTCATCGCCCCCCCCAGTTCCTGCCCCACGGTCAGTCTCCCCTACTCAAGAGTAGACCTATTGACATGCAAGTTCGGGGGAGGAGGGGGTTCAGTTATTTTTTGGGGGGGTCTACTCTGAGTAAGGGGCGTGGCTAAAGGAGGGACCCCCCACATCTTTATTTCGCCTTCCCCCCCCCCCTCGGGGTCCCTCAGAAGAAGAGGCGAGGGAGGTCGGGAAATGGGGGGTTGGGGGTTCCTCGTGCTCCTGCCCCAACCGGACCCCTGAGCATACGCAGAGTGCCTGAGGGGGAGAGACCGGAGACCCCCCCCACCCCTACCCCTCACGTGACCCCCCCCACAACCCCCTCACCTTCTGGCGGCGGCGGAAGCGGCGGCATCTCCATGGCGTCGGCGGCGACTCGAGCAGCGCCTCCGAACGGCTCGCTAGGCCCCGGGCGGCCGCCAAGCGCGGCTGCTGCTGCTGCTGAAAAAGGGGGCGGAGTTCGCGACAGCGGCCGCCGCCAAGCGCCGTCGCCGTGGAGACCCCCGCCCGCCGGAAGCCACGCCCACCTGCTGGCCGTCGCCGCGTTCCATTCCGCGGGAGGGAGGGAAGGAGGGGAAGTTGCGCGCGCAGCCCCATTCATAAGGAAGCGGCGCCTCATTCATAAAGTTGCGAGGGAAGGCTCCGCGCGGAGGTTACAGAGGGGCAGGGATGCCCCTGCTGCCGGATTTACGAATCAGCTAAACAAGCTCTAGCTTAGGGCCTCACTTTCTTGGGGGCCCCCCAAAAAATTAAAAGGGAAAAAACAACCTGGGTGTACATTTCCAAAAATATAATTTATCTGTCTTTCTATCTATTTATGCCAGTGTCGGATTTACGTTGTTACGGAAATTATGGGGGGGGTCACCTAAGCAAAGTCTCCTCCTGAGTAAACTCATTTGGGGTATGGAGTGATGCCCTTAAGGGGACCCATCTCTCTGCCATGATCCAGTAGGCGAGAGACCACGTACACAGGGAAATGCCTCAGCAGGTAATCTCTGGGTGCTTCAGGCTAATATCCCTCAACCAGAATCCCATTGTTCTCTCCCAGATAAGTGCTCAAGGTATCCTTGCCAATACTTAACACCCATTCACACTTCTCAGGGCTATCTCCCTGATATTGCTCTGTTTCCCCCCATATGCTAATCTTGTCTTTCCTGTTTTTCCTATATGTAAATCATGTATAACCCTTCCCTTTTGTGAGGTAGTGATGATGTAGTGATGATGTTTCCAAACTGTATTCTGGGATATGATAGGAGTTTTAAAAGTTCTTGTAACACTGTTCTGGGTGTGCAGTTTGACTGTAACCTATTGCGCAATAAACCCTGTCTTGTCCTTGCTCCAGTGGCTGGACTTCTTTTATTTAACTCCGCAGAAACCAGTGGGCCTATCCCTAAGGGCCAGGTGCTTGGGCAGTTCCACACCTGGGATTTTTTCCGTAACAACGTATAAACTAAACAAGCTGTAATTTAGGGCCCCACTCTCTCGGGATCCCCCCCAAAATTAAATGGGAATAAAACCCCAGGATGTACATTTCCAAAATATGAAAAACAAATAAAATAAAGCCTACATCCAGCAACGGTGTTTTGTGTTGTGTAGCCTCCTATTTTGTTATGTGCAAATGGGTTTAGATACCTGTTAGGTCCATAAATTAATACAGCATATATTCAACACAAAAAAACCAGCGACATTTTGTTGTTGGCGAAGGACAGCTGGACATAGAAAGGGCCCCGTTACCTTCAGGAGCTGAGGGCCGCAGCAAACCTAAATACGGCCCTGGTCTCCCATACAGATGTTTGGACCACAGGCGTAGCCAAGAAGGGGGAGGGGGACACATCTTTTTCCTTTTTTTTAAAAAAAAAGACTCCACACGGCAAAGTTTCGATTCTTGCAGAATTCGGGTTTATTTACATTTTCGATATTTTAAAAGCATAATTACAACACACCCTTTTCTCCATTTAAACTAATTTTTTTTTTTTTTTAAGTTTGCAGGCTTAAAAAAGAAGAGAAAACCATTAACTTTCCTTTGTTTCTTTCTTTAAGTTTGCAGGGGCTTAAAAAAAAAAAAAAAACCACAGTCCCTGTACATCAGAAGAAACAAACTTGTAAGAAGTTCCTCGTACTTTTAGAGCCGGGAGGGAACGCTGTTGCTAAAAACATGTACACCTGCACCTATCGGTTAAGAAACTTTCCTCCAGAAATCGCCCGCATAATTTACAAGTGACCGAGACTCCGGTCCAGAGTTTCTCAAACCCGGCCGTTGTTGGACTACAACTCCCATCGTCCCTGGCCACTGGTCCTGCTAGCTAAGGATGATGGGAGTTGTAGTCTGTTCAAAGAAACAGCTGCAAGACACCTGGAGAGACGGATTGGAGCATTCGTTTTCGGGGGCAGAGGCAACCGCTAAGCTGCTCTGCCATTTCCCTCCTGAAGATTTTAGACAAGAGGGTATCCCGCCCGTCCCCCAGGCCAGGTCCTGGACTTCACAGCCTCCACACACACACCCCATTACACCTCGTCCGTTCCTGCCTCCCAGGCCACCTTACGACCACGGAGGGGGGGGGGGCTTTGGCCATGAAAGGGCCACCGGTTCACACCTCCAACTGGCTGCAAAGGAAGTATTTGCATTTCGCAGTTAGGCCGGCAGGAAAAGGAAGTAGAGAGGGGAATCAAACTTCGGTAATTTTACAAAAATTAAAATTAAAATACAATGCTCTGTCGACGCGGAGATTTTGAAAAAAGCAGATTATGACGATTCTTCTCTGAACAAGACCCTCCATCCCAGGCGGTGGTTTTGCTTCCTCGGGGAAACGGTAGGGGTTTCACAACACACTCCAAACCAAATAAAACGGCAACATCCGGGCGGCACATACACACACATATATATATATACAAGGACTCAAGCGCTCCGCCTTCCCTCCCCTTATAGATATGACACACTCAACACGCAAACACGACGCTCCCGAGGCAAATGGGCCGAGGGGAGGCAAAAGAACCGGAGCTGCCGCAGGGCTGTGAAAAACCTTGCCGTTTCGGACGGGGCAATAACGTGGGCTTTTGACAGGTGGATCTGGGAGCGAGTGGAGACATCGGGGGGGGGCGCCTTGGGGAGGGGCGAGCTCTGAATGGGAAAAGCTCAGCGCCGTGCCAGCTCCGGTGTCCTGACGTCCCAAGAAGGGATCTCGCCATCGCCGAGAGAGGGAAAGAAACCCGCCGGATGAAGCAAGGGGCTGTTATCTGTGGGGGAAGGCACAAAATTTGCCCACATTGTGGGGACCCCCCCCCACTGCCTCAAAGAGCAGCAGTTCCCCACCTATGGCTTTCTCCCTCTCCTCTCGCAAAAGACTCTATTTTTGGGGTGTGCATGTATCAGAAAGTAGAAAGCAAAAAAGAGACAGGAGGCGTGAAACTATTCCCCTGCTTGTGTCCAAGGCCGGGGAGCTGTGACGGAGGAAGAGGGCTGGCCTCTTGAGACCTCCTGCCCCGCGGTCTCCAGCCTCCCCCCCCCTACTCTTTCCCTTTGGCCAAGCCAGAAACATGATTACGAAACTCGGGCAAAGGGACCCACTCATTTCAGACGAAGCCCCGATGGGAGAAACAGCTCCAGGACGCAGGAGAAGGCAGAGGAGGGGTCTGTGTCGGACAGCGAAGGTGTGAACGGGATGAAACCGTGCAGAGAATTACGCACGGGTTTATTTAAAAGGGGGTTTCCGGGTTTGACGTCTTAGCAGCCCCACCCGCCGTGGACCCCCTTTAGAAGGCGGGGAAGGAAGGAAAAAAAAACCAAGCTGGCTCCGAATCTTCCCTGTTGCCCGGTCTTCGCAGGCCAGCCCTACTCAGAGTAGTTAACGGGCCCGGCAAATCCGTTCATTTTAAAGGGCTGAAATGTAGTTTTGCAACCCCAAAGGAGAGCCCGTTCCTAAATGAGCAGTTTTGCTGCGGGCGGGGACGTCATCAAAGGGCTCCTAGACCTCATGATTTAACAAACAGGATCGGGGCGTGAACAGGGAGAGGGAACGTTTAAGAACAGTATCTCTAAATTTGTCACACGTCGCTTGGCGGAACATGATTCTTATTTTAAAACAGATGGCCGCTCTCTCTCTCTCTCTCCGTATCTCTTTGCAACGGTCACAAGCCGGAGCAGGAGGCTGCTACACACTCCCTCGCACACGTGCACACACACACACACACACACACAAACGAAACCTCGCAACTGCTACGGGATGCAAGAAGCGGCCTCCTCCTCCGCAGGGAGGAGAGACAAGACGCTTCTTGCAAATTGCACTTTTGAAAACAGCAGCAGAGCTCGGCCTCGGCCGACCCGGGGCCTCCCAGGGGGCTTTGCGGGTGCTGACGGGTCTCCAAAGCGCCCCGAGGGCGCCAGGTCGGCAAAGGCTGGCGCGGCTGCAAGACAAAGCAACCAGAACAATAAAGAAGTGCAACTCAAAGGAAAACAAAACAAAAATCCATACGGGGGGAAAGGAAAATACTGGCCATCTTTCTGCTGCCCCCAACGGGTTCAGGGGCAACTGCAGAGGCCCAGGCTGGGCTCGGGGGGGCTCAGCCGCGATCCGCACCCGTGTCCTTGGGCAGAAAGTTGCTCAGCATGCAGCTGCCCTTCTCCTCCTCCTCCTCCTCCTCCAAGCGCGCGCACGTTCCTCCTCTCCTCCTGCTCACAGGGAGTCCCAGCCCACAATCAGACACTCCCAAGTGCTTGAAGGCCCCTCTCCGTCCTCAGAGAGTCTCGGGTTGTGCCGGCCGGGACCCAGCCTCTCGCTAGATGTCGTAACGGCTGGAGCTGTACATGGCGGGGTAGTTCTGCCGGCCGTACTGGAAGTGGTCAGCCAGGACGCCGCCGCTGCTTCCCCCTCCCCGGTTGCCGTACTGGAAGTCCCCTCCGTGGTGGTGCAGGAAGGAGGAGAGTCCGTTCTGAGCCTTCTCCGGGGGGCTCCGGTGACGCTCCAGGCTGCCGGGAAGGTCCCCCGTCGTGACGGGAAGGAGGTGCTTCTTCCTCTCCTGGTTGGCGTCGTATTTGGTCTGCGGGGAGAAAAGCGCTTCCCGTCAGGCTCCCTTTCGGAGAACCGGGAGGGGCTCCCCCCCCCCAAACCCTCTAGAAATTAATAACGCATGCAACAACAGCAGCGAGATCGTTGGTAGCCACTCACTGGAAAGGAAATTATATCCCAACGAAGGGGGAATGGTTAAGTAAACTATGTGAGTACCGTATTTTTCGCTCCACAAGACGCACTTTTTTCCTCCTAAAAAGTAAGAGGAAATGTCTGTGCGTCTTATGTAGCGAATGGATGGTCCATGGAGTCGAATTGCCTAGGGGCCAAAAGCAGATAATGCTCTTTTTTTACAAAGAGAGAAGGGGGTGTTGAAAGGAAGCGATGGGAGAGAGATAAGGCTCCCTTTCCAGCCCGGCCCTCTTGCCCAGGCCTCCATTGTTGAATGCAGAGGGAGGCTGTTTGTTTCCCCAGCGACATGGTGACTGGCTGATTAGATTATCTGTCCTGGAAACTGTAGAAATGGCTGTAGGACTAGAAGCTGCAGAACTGTGAAGTTGAACCCCATAAAAACGGGGCTTTTCCTCTTTGCAAAAAGAAGCTGCACCACTTTGAGCTGATCCTCAAAAAAACAGGGCTTTCCCCCTTTCATCCTCTAAAAATTAGGTGCGTCTTATGTTCAGGTTCGTTGAGTTGGCAAAACTGACTGATTTAATCAAAAACCATAATTAAAAATCAATGGGAACGCTTAAATGATTATTTATACAAACAGGGCTCAAATACGAACGTTTGGTTGTGCGATGTGAGTGGGGCTGAGAGATTTCAGAGAAGTGTGACTAGCCCAAGGTCACCCAGCAGCTGCATGTGGAGGAGCGGGAACGCGAACCCGGTTCACCAGATTACGAGTCTGCCGCTCTTAACCGCTACACCACACTGGCAACGCTCTCCCTCCCTCCACTGTCAGAGACAGTATACTGGGGAATCGCAATCGGGGAGTGCTGCCTTGGGGGGAGGGGGGAGCTTCCCCACCCCAAAAAAGAGGCACCCGTTTGGCCCTCCGCCGAGGCCCACCTTGTTGTACAAGAAGACTCCCAGGATGGCGGTCATCATTCCCAGGACGTTGGTGGAGGTCACCGGGTTCCTGAGCATGAGGAGAGAGACGCTGATGACCGTGATCCTCTTGGTGGCGTTGGCGACCGAGTAGCTCAGCGGGCTGATGAGGTTGAGGATGCTGAAGGCGATGACGTTCTGGGCGAAGTTGCAGAAGCCGCTGATGGTGAGCAGCAGGAGGGTCCACGGCCAATGGGCCATCGAGCTCTGCAAGGGAGTCAGGGCTCAGGGAACAGCGGGGAGTTTCCCCACCAGCCCCTCGGTCACTCCCGGACAATGTCATTACTCCGGCAGGAATAATAATAATGCTAATAATTTATTACAGTGGTACCTCCACGGATGTCCACCCCGTCGAGTGCCCATTCTGTAGGACGTCCGTGGCAAACCCAGAAGTACCAGAATGGGTTACTTCCGAGTTTGCCGCTCCTGCATGCGCAGACGTGGCGCTTTGTCCAGCGTCCTTTTCAGCCAGCGACCGGGGCTCCGGAACGGATCCCGGTCGCAAAACAAAGTAATACTGTACTTCTTCCCCACCCATCCTGCTGGGCTTCTCCCAGCCACTATGGGCAGCTCCCAACAGAATATTAAAAACACGATAAAACATCAGACACTAAAAACTTCCCTAAACAGGGCTGCTTTCAGGTGTCTCCTAAAAGTCAGATAGTTGTTTATTTCCTTGACATCTGATGGGAGGGCACCACCACCGAGAAGGCCCTCTGCCTGGTTCCCTGCAACCTCGCTTCTCGCAGGGAGGGAACCGCCAGAAGGCCCTCGGGAGATGGACCCCGGTGTCCGGGGTGGAGACGCTCCTTGAGGGATACTGGGCTGAGGCCGTTTAGGGCTTTCAAGGTCAGCACCAACACTTTGAATTGTGCTCGGAAATGTACTGGGAGCCAATGTAGGTCTTTCAGGACCGGGGTTACGTGGTCTCGGCGGCCGCTCCCAGTCCCCAGTCTAGCTGCCGCATTCTGGATTGGTTGTGGTTTCCGGGTCACCTTCAAAGGGAGCCCCGCGGAGAGGAAGGGAAGGGAGCTACCCCCAGAAACTCACCAAGTCGTTCTCGACCAGGAAGGCGGAGAGGTCGACCAGGACCCAGGTGGGGATCATGAAGAAGACGGCGTGGCAGCCCAGAATGTTCAGCAAGCGCAGGTGGTGGATCCGGGAGTCCCTCAGCACCTGCAAGGACGGAGAAAGAGATCAGGGAAGGGGGCTTTCAACTTGCTTCCCCCTCCTGCTCAGCACCCACAGGAAAAAAGGAGCTGGTCTCTGTGCCCCACACAGAGCACTGCCTCGCTCACTTTCACTGGCCAAAGGAAACTTGGGCGGTTGTGGGAGATGGCTTGTATCCAATGTGTTCTAAAAGGTCATTCCCCCAAGAGTACCAGGGGTGTTTCTCCTAGGAATAATGGAGTCAGGCATCCCTTTCATATACACAGCGGCACCTCGCTTGTCGAACGTAATCCGTTTCCGTCAATTTCCCGTAAACGCTCGGCAACCGAGGCGCAACAGGTGGACGGCCATTTCAACGAGGAAAAAAGCCGTTCCACTTCCGAGGTGCGTTCGAAAATGGAAGCAACTACGCCCGGGTTCCGATCGTTCGGCTTCCGATACGCTCAAAAAACGAGGTTCCGCTGTAGTATTAGGGGCATCTCAGATCTTACATGCTCAAAAATGGAGGGGTGCAAGCATGGTACGCTCCAGAATCTAGGATACGATGCCCATTAGCTTCCACAAACCACCAGGACCAGCAGGGCATCACTGGTTCTTTTGCACCCCAAGTGCCAGTACAATTTAGCCAGAATGGGCAGGGGCTGATTTTGGCCTGGCAAAAGAACTCCCAGGGCCAAGGCACCCATTCCGGTTTCTGTCCCTGAGGCAGGTGGCGCAGCCGTCCCTGCTGAGCGCCACCCCGTCTGCGGCGGAGAGGAAAGCGAGAGGCAACGTGGACGGTACCTTTTTGGAGAAAATGTTCTGGAGGGAGAAGCAGAGTGTGGCAGCCAGAGCACTGATGAGCCCCCACGTGTCGAAAGACAGCTCCGTGACCGTGGCCAGCAGGACGCCCCCGATGATGGGGATGAGGGATAAGTACACCTGGGGGGGGGGAGGAAGGAGGGGGGGAAAGCATTTCAGGTGCGAAAGAAGCGCCTTGAAGTTGCCACCCCCAAGATAATAATAATAACTTGTTTGTTGTACCCCGCACGTCTGACTCGGTTGCCCCAGCCACTCTGAGCAGCTCCCAGCAGAATATTAAAAACACGGTAAAACATCAAACATTAAAAACTTCCTGACATAGGGGTGCCTTCTAAAAGTTGTGCACGAAGACATTTCTTTTCTTTTTTTTCATATTCTTTTTATTCAAGATTTACAAACATGCATTATATTTACAATTCTTTTCTGTTAAACATTTCAATATTTTGACCTCTCAAGGTCTGGACTTCCCTCAATCCTTCGTTCTGGTTTTCATAATATCAATTCTTTGTTTTTATATTTATTCCATATATTGTTGCTTTAATTTACATAATTAATGTAATCTCTGTTATTTCATCATACACCAATATTCATTTTTTGCTACAAAGCTTCCTGTAGTCCTACTAACGTATTCACTTGTGTATATTTTCTCAAATAATTAACAAATTTTTTCCAATCCTCAATAAATTTCTGATCTCGCTGTTCTCTGACTCTCCCTGTCATTTTATCCAACTCCGCATAGTCTACCATTTTCAAAATCCATTCCTCTTTCGTTGGTAATATATCCTGTTTCCATTTTTGAGCCATTAATATTCTGGCTGCTGTAGCCATGTATTGGAAAAGTTTTGTATCTTCTTTTTTAATTCCTATATTAATGATGCCTAATAATAGAGATTCTGGCTTTTTGACAAAATTATATCCTAATATTTTTTTCATTTCATTATATATTTCATTCCAATAATTTTTAACTTTTTTGCACTCCCACCACGCATGATAAAAAGTTCCCACACTTTCTTTACATTTCCAGCATTTGTTATCTCCTTTGTGCATTTTTGCCAATTTTGCTGGAGTTATATACCATCTGTATATCATTTTATAGATATTTTCTTTTAACGCATTACATGCCGTGAATTTCGTCCCTTCTCGCCACAGCTTTTCCCAATCTGTCACGAAGACATTTCACAGGGCGGGCACCACCACCGAGAAGGCCCTCTGCCTGGTTCCCTGTAACCTTCTTTCTCACAGGGAGGGGACCACCAGAAGACCCTCGGGAGATGGACCCCGGTGCCTGGGGTGGAGACGCTCCTTCAGGCATACTGGGCCGAAGCAGTTTAGGGGTTTAACGGTCAGCAACAACCCTGTGAATTGTGCTCGGAAACGTACCAGGAGCCAATCTGGGAGCTGCTTTCTAGATTAGTTGTTAGTTTCCGAGTCACCTTCAAAGGGAGTCCCCCCCCCCCCAGCAGAGCGCACTGCAGCAGTCCCAAGTGGGAGATAACCAGAATACGAACCACTCTGGCGAGACAGTGTGCAGGCAGGGAGGGTTAGACAGCCGCCCTGGAGGCAGAATTGACCTGCGCCTCCATGGACAGCTGTGAGCCCGCAATGACCCCCAGGCTGCACACCTGGGTTCTTCAGGGGCACAGTTGCCCCATTCAGGACCAGGGAGTTTGTCTGCAGAAAGAAGGGAGACGTCTCGCCCACCATTCCTCTTCCCTCCTCCTCCCTCTTACCTTGGTTGTCTGCTTCTCCTTCATGATGATTCTCGACAGCAGCACCACCCAGATAGGCATTGTCGCTTTGACTGAAAGGAGAAGGTGGTTAGAGGGCAGAGCAGAAGCCAGAAGAGAAGACCGGGGAGGAGGAACGCAGGGAGCTGTAGGTCCATCGAGCTCAGTACTGTCTACACTGACTGGCAGCAATGGCTGTGCAGGTTCTCGGGCAGGAATCTCTCCCAGCCCCAGCTGGAGATGGGAGCTAGGGTTGAACCCGGGACTTCTGCATGCAGCGCACCTGCCCCTCCTCAGAGGAGGACAGAAGCCCACGGGAAACCCGAGGGAGAATGACCGCACAAGGGACCCCAAAACCAATGTGGGCAGGAAGCCACCCAATTATTTCAGCACTTACTTTAAAAACGATTGGGTTGCATTCCATCTAAGAGATCTATGCAAACACAGTGAGATTAATGGGCATAATGTGGTCATGTCCAACAGTTTTAATAAATAAAACACTCAAGAGCTTGACAAATGCTAGATATGACCCACCACTTATTACTATGGTTAACAGAAACACCCTTGAAACCAATTATTTCAATGCGGCTGGAATCAATGTTATTTCTGTTTCTTCCAGCCGCTTTTCAGTTAACACCTAACGTTAGCAAGGAGGGGGCTGGCACCAAGAAGGCCCCGTCAAGGGCTGGTGGCGTTGAAAGCCTCTGGGAGATATAGGAGCAGATAGTCCACTTCCTGCAGGCACGGGAAGGGACCCTCAAGGGCCATCTAGTCCAACCCCCTGGGATACAAGAATTTTGGCTAAAAAAATCCACGACAGGTGGCCGTCCAACCTCTTGGCTTGTGGCATCTAGCGCAGCACAGAAACATAGGAGCGTAAGAGTCGGAAGGGGCCTCCAAGTGTCAGCTAGACCAACCCCCTGCCATGCAGGCATCCTCAGCTATAAACTTCCATGTTTCATGAATCCAGCCCACCCCATACAAAGAACAGGACAAGCGGCCTAGTTTTTGCGAAAGATATGACCCTAACACAGATTTTCTATTAGGTTGGTCAGAGCGTGTTGCTGACAACGCTGAGGTTGCAGGTTCAGGTTCGAGTCCCGCACTAGATGATCCTCTAGAATTCCGTACTTCTCCTTCATTGGAGGTTGGGACGGCCATCTGTCATGGATGCAACCGTGTTGCAGGGGGGCAGGGCTGGATTACCCTTGTGGGTACCCTCCCAATTCTGCAATTCTAGGATCAACCTTTTTTTTAACAGAACTCTGCACATTCCCAGGAGGAGCAGGGGTCCTGCGAGACCTACAATTCCACAGCTACTCCTGAAGACCTTTCTGATCTCGGGAGGCAATAGATTCCCCTTTCTTGGAGGTTCTTAAGCAGAGCTTGGTCTGTCAGGGATCTTGAATAAAGATCAGGCCCACAGGCTGCTGTTTTGCTCCTACATTCCTGGCTGGTGTCTCTGTTTGGCAATCCAAGCGAGCCCGAGGATTTTCCTATAGCAGGGGTGAGATTCCCGCCTTGTAGGGGGGGCTGGGCTGGATGACCTTTGGGGGTGCCCCCAATTCTGCCATTCTAGGATGAACTTTTCTTTCATTCTTTCCTTGTCACACGAGAATTCTGCACATTCCCAGGAGGAGCAGAGCACAGAGGGCCAGCCCCCTTTGTGGGGCCGCAAGACCCCTGTGGGAGTGCCCTCCCAATTCTGCAATTCCAGGATGAAATTACTTCCTTCCTTCCTTCCCTTTACAGGCACTCTGCACATTCCCAGGAGTAACAGGACGCAGAGGGCCTGCCCCCTTTGTAGGGCTGGGCTAGATGATCGTGGGGGTGCCCTCCCAAATCTGCAATCCTAGCATCAACTTCTTTAATTCCAGGCACTCTGCACATTCCCAGGAGTAGCAGGGCGTAGAAGGGCCTGCCCCCTTTGTAGGGCTGGACTAGATGACTGTGGGGGTGCCCTCCCAAATCTGCAATCCTAGCATCAACTTCTTTATTTCCAGGCACTCTGCACATTCCCAGGAGCAGCAGGGCGCAGAAGGGCGTGCCCCCTTTGTAGGGCTGGACTAGATGACTGTGGGGGTGCCCTCCCAAATCTGCAATCCTAGCATCAACTTTCCCCCACCCTTTTTTTCTTCTTCAACAGGAGAACTCTGCAGGGAAGAAGAGACCAGCCTCCCCGGGGATCCCCTCCCCGCAGGCGCTCTCTGCCCATGCCCCGGAGCCCCGCCGCGCGCTCACGTACCGGTGTGCGCGTACGAGACGGGCACCCTCCAGAGGGAGACATGCGCGGAGACGGAGGCGAGGTACTTCCCGAAGGCGAGCGGGAGGATGAGCCGCGGGTACGCGCGCGGGGGCAGCTGGGCGGGGCTGGCGGCGGGCACGCGCCAGGCGCGCAGCAAGGGGGGCAGCAGCGCCACCAGGCCCAGCACGTGGCACAGCGAGACGGTCACGGGCCTCGGGAACGCGCCCAGCAGGACCTTGTTCACCACGTTCCCGCCCGCGCTCAGCGCGTACCAAGCAAGGCACAGCGCGGGGACGCGGAAGACCCCCGGCTGGGGCGAGCCCCGGCGGGGCGGGGGCGCGCCAGGGGGCGGCGGGGACGTGCCGGGAGGGAGAGCGGGGGAAGGAAGGGGCTGGGCCGGCGGAGGGGGAGGCAGCAGCAGCGGCGACGAGGAAGACATCCTGAGCCGGATCCGGCCCCCTTCAGCCGCCACCGCCGCTCGGCCCCGGCGCGCTCCTCCGCGTCACTTCCGCCCGGCCACCCACCCGCGCCGGAAGCGGACGTGGCTACGGGAGCCGCGCGGGGGACAAGCCGCAGGGAGATGCGCGAGGTCACGCCCACAAGGGGGCGGTCCGAGCGAGGGGCGTCGTTGCGTGGCAGAGGCCCCGCCCACAAAGAGGGCAGGGATTGGGGAAGAGAGGGCGGGGATTGGGGATGCCCGGCAGGTGAGGTGCTGCTGCTGCGGTCCGAGCGAGGGTCATTATTTTCTTTTATTAGTATTTTATGCATTTTCGATATTTTGATCTATACAACTAACATTTATCTTTATTAGTCTTGTCTCCCTGGGCGAGGATTCTTATTAGTATTATTTGTTTATGCATTTTCAAAATAAAATAATAATAATAATAATATTTATACCCCACCCATCCGGCTGGGTTTCCCCAGCCACTCTGGGCTGGGGCCAATTCCCAACAGAATATTAAACATTAAAACTTCCCTAAACAAGGCTGCCTTCAGATGTCTTCTAAAAGTCAGATAGTTGTTTATTTCCTTGACATGGCACCACCACCGAGAAGGCCCTCTGCCTGGTTCCCAGTAACCTCACTTCTCGCAGGGAGGGAACCGCCAGAAGGCCCTTGGAGGAGGACCCAGGTGTCCGGGATCGACGATGGGGGTGGAGACAGTCTTGCTCAAGTGATCACCAAAGATATACCACTTACATTTATCTGCATTGGTCCCATTTCCCTTCCCTGGGCGACTATTGTTGTTATAATTATTTAGGCATTTTCAATGTTTTGATATATACAACTTGCATTTATCTGTATTAGTTGTGTCTCCCTGGGCGAGGATTATTGCTATTATTTATGCATTTTCAGTATTTCGATATGTACGACTTATTTTGATGTGTACAACTTTTGATATATATACAACTCACTGTTAAGACCGTCCGTGTTCATGGAAATCTTACTCAGCTATGAGTGATTGCCAAAGAAGATAAACAACTTACATTTATCTTTATCACACCCGTCTCCTTGGACAAGTATCATTTATTATTATGTATTATTATTATTATGTGTATACAGTACTATATCCGCAGGTCTCAGGGTGGTTCATGATGTGAGCCCTGGGACCTTCCACTGTGCTTCCCAAACTTGGGTCTCCAGCTGGTTTTTGGACCATGCACATTCTTCAATGCAGTGCAAAGACCCGCCACCTCCCAAAAAATAGATTCAAAGCATGCAGTGTTCAATTAAAAGAGACCACAAGGGGCAGAAATATACCCACTGGCACTTCTTAATTCTGCTCCCTGAACTGGGTCAGGGTAGAGCCCCCCCCCCCACCACCACTGGTGAAAGAGAGGGGCGGGGGAATCTCCTCTCTTTGCTTTCCTTGCCCTGGTGCAGTGGTTTTAAAAACTGAGAATACCGGTATGCAGAAGTTGGACAGAGGAAAAACTTAATGTGCCGTGGAGGTAAAAATGAGGGGGGGGGGGTCTTGAAGCTTCAGTTGCTGGATCTGTGCACAGACGCTGGTCCCAAGCAAAGCATGTCCCCCCCCCACCCAAAACAAGTGGTGATGTGCACTTGCATTAAAAATAAATAAATCACTTACTTGGAAACCAGCCGCCTTGTTAATCGCAAACCCCTTTTGGTTAGAATAAATTTATATTTTTTAAAAAAAAAAATCAGTTCCTTCAGTACGGAAGTCAAAGAACAAATTTGCACATGTCCCATCTTCACAAACTTCCTCAAAGGAGGGATAGTCGTACCTTAGTTTTCAAATGCCTTGGGAGTCAAACATTTTGGCTCCTGGACGATCGAAAACCGGAATTGATTGTTCCGGTTTTCGAACGTTCTTTGGAACGTCCCGACACGACTTCTGCGGCTTCCGACTTCCTGCAGCCAATCGGAAGCTGCGCCTCGGTTCCCAAATGTTTTCGGAAGTCGAACGGACTTCTGGAACAGATTCCGTCCGACTTCCAAGGTACCGCTGTATTCCTAAAAGCAGACAAATAGCAAGGGTAGGCGAAGCAAGTGACCTTCTGGGTGTTACCATTGGGACTCCCACCCGTTCTAGCCGGAAGGGCCAGCGGTCAGGGATTATCACGTTCCTGGACCAACATCAGAAGGGCCACAGGCTCCAACCCATCCCAATTCTATAGATCGTAGGTATTTGACATAGCCCCCCTCTCTGGAGGTTATTGGAGCCAGTAAGAAGAGTTTGGATTTGGATTTGATATACTGCTTTTCACTACCCGAAGGAGTCTCAAAGCGGCTAACATTCTCCTTTCCCTTCCTCCCCCACAACAAACACTCTGTGAGGTGAGTGGGGCTGAGAGACTTCAAAGAAGTGTGACTAGCCCAAGGTCACCCAGCAGCTGCATGTGGAGGAGTGGAGACACGAACCCGGTTCACCAGATTACAAGTGTACTGCTCTTAACCACTACACCACACTGGCTCTTAGAGAGGGTGGGAGCTGTATAGTCCACTGACACCCACCTCCTTGGTCTCTCTGTACTGCCCTCCCCGGCTGCTTTAGACTACAACTCCCAGCAGCCGGGGTTGATGGAAGCAGCAGGCCGGCAACAGCTGGAGAGCAAGCACACGCTACAGCGGGGTTTCCCAAACTTGGGTTGTGGCAATACTACAACTCCCATCAGCCCTAAGCTAGCAGGACCGGCGGTCAGGGATGATGGGAATGTAGTCCAGAATCTGCTGGAGACTCAAGTCCTACAGGAAGCTGCCTTACAAGAGTCGGACAACTTTTTGGGAACTTCCCTTTTTTTAAAAAAAAAACCACAGCCCGTGCTTTTGTGCAAATTTTTGTTTTATTTCCACATGTATATCACAACGTGTCCACTTAAAGGACCAATAGCAAAGTTGCTCCCTTCTGCGTCCCAGGAACGCAGAAGTCTAGGATAGTTACTGTACATTCACTAAGGCTCTTTTTCATTTTTGCAAGTCGCGCTTCTTCTTCTTCTTCTCTCTCTCTTTTTTTTAAATTTTTTTTTGTGATGGATCTCCATAAGGCAAACAAATTATCTAAAAAGGAATGGTAACAAGTGTATTTTCCAGCATTGCAGAACAGGCTTCGCCAATCTCTCTCTCTCTCCCCCTTTCACAGGACAAAAGTAGCACCCTCTGTACGGTTTGGATTTCGCCTTCCTTTTTTAACATGGGGGGGGCAGCGGAGGAAAGAGGGCTGTTTCCCCCCCCCCTTGCCTCTCCCTAGAAAATGTGCAGAAAGAATGTGGGGAAGAGACACTCAGGCTGGCGAAGGGTAATGGTGCAGCATTTCTTAGGCCGAAGCCAAATATCTGGTTAGACCCCACCAAGAAAGGAGGGAGGAAGGAAGGAAAGGAAGGGAGGAAGGAAGGAAGGAAGGAAGGAAGGAGGGGATATTTGTGGAATGCTAACCTGAAGGCAGGCACCACCTCCTCCCTACCCTGGCAGACTTGGCAGGGCACCCCTCACTGCAAGCCACACGCCTTTTTCTGGAGACAGATGCGACACGAGGAAGAACTAACCACAGGTTTTTGCAGAGTTTCATCTCAAACCATCTCACTGCTGCTGCTGTTATTATTATTCCTACTTACTCCCTTTCCAAGAAAAGAACAAAAACAAATCAGGAGAAAAATGAATAGGCTACGGCCACTCTTGGTTAAAACGCCCTGCTTCCCGCCGTTCCAATCCCCGCCTCCTGCCTGCCCTCGGATTTCGGCATCCGCCAATTGCTGGAAAGGATTTCCACCTTTTAAAACGAAAAATAATGAAATAAAGACCCTAACGCCTTTTCTGTTTGCTTGCTTTTGGAGCTGGCTTGCCAAGAGTTTGGAACTCTCTCTGTTGCCGTCGTTTAAATCAAACCTCTGTTCTGCGCCTCTTCCCGCTTTGCAATTTTGTTAGTAGACTGGTAGCAGCACTTCACAAAAAAAAAGAATAATTAAAAAGAAACCTAGGGAAGAAGGAACTGCCGGGGGTCCAGCTCTCTCTCTCTCTCACCCTCCCTCCCTCCCTCTCTCTTTCTCTCTGCTGGATGAGCCTTTTTTCAGCACAACGGGGGGTGGAGGGGTGGGCAGCTGTCGCCGCACCTGCCTGCTCGCACCAAACTGCCCCCCACTTGCGTCAGAAGCATCCCGGAAAACCGGCGCTCAGTCCAGGCAGACGTAAGGCAGGACGTTGAGGCGCCCGTCGTCCCCGTGCGGGTCGAGGGATATTCCCTGCGTCCAATCATACCAGTTACCCTGTGTGTCGTAGCAACCATTCACGCCTGGCCAGTGGCGGCCGCATATCCTGTCGAGGTCGCCCCGCGTCACCTCCCGGGTCACCCCGGGCAAGTCCGTGGGCTTGCTGTGGGGCGCCAGGACGTGGGTCTTGCGGGCGTCCCGCCGGGTGCTCTCCTCCTGCTTCAGGTACTCGGACATGAAGTAGTGAGCGCCCGGAGTCTGTACCCCAGAAGAGGAGAGCAAACTGCTCTGCCGGTTCAAATAGGACTGGATAATCTCGTTCCGGGACAGCTCCTTCCAGTTGGTCTGCTCAAAGGGGCTCTGCAGGGGGGGCTTGGGCTCTGTGGCCTCCCCTGCGCCTGTCCTGTGCTGCTGCTCGGGGAGAGTGGGCGGGTGGGCCGCCTGCAAGGAGTCCCGCTGCGCCAGGGGCTTGATTTCACCCGTCATGGGGTCAAAGGTCAGCCGCCGCTCCTTTTTTAACCGCACCGGCTTGACCCCCCCTTCCAGCGCCTGCCCGTCCAGGTTGACCACGTAGTCCTTGGGCCGGTACTTCTTCTTCTTCTTGCTGTCCGACCCCGAAGCGGCGCCGTCGCTGTCTGCCCGGCACGCGTCCGGGGAGAAGCCCGCCAGCAAGGGCTCCGCCGGGAGGGGGCCCGCCCCGCTGCTCAGCGAGGCCCCCGCAGTCAGCCGGCCCGCCGGCGCCTCCTGGATGCCGTGAAGGGACGTCTCCAGCCCCGCCTGCGGATGGGCCTCCAGCTGCTTCTCCAGCGCCGGCTGCACGAGGGCAGGGGGCGACAAGGGAGCCCCTGAGGGGGTGTCCGGGGCGGGCGGGGGCCTCGTCGGGGAAGGAGCAGGCGGCGAGCCCTTAGGGGAGTAGGTGGTGTGCTGCCGGGAAAACGTTTCCGCCCGGACGTGCCTGGGGCTGAAAGAGGCGCAGCGGGGGCTCTTGGGCTGGCTGGCTGCGGGCGCCTCCTCCTTCTCCTGCTGGACCAGCAGCGCCACCTTCAGCAGGGACGAGGCAGAGGGCTTGAAGAGACCCGGGGAGCTGGTGTGGGGCCGCACCGCGTTGATGGGGATCTTGCTGAGCTTGTCGCCCTCGGCCAGCTCGGCGGGCAGGCCGGCATCCGGGGGGCTCGGGAAGCTGTCTGGGCTGCTGCCCCCGATCCCGTTCGTCGGGGGCGGCGAGGAGTTCTGTAACACTTCGAAGCAGGCCTTGGGGGCCTTCGGCAGAGGCAGGAGAGGCGCCCCCACCAGGCCATCTCGCGGCTCCCTCCGCCTCTTCCGAGCCCCCGGCTTCTCCGCCAACTGCTTTGGGGAGTGCAGCTTCTGGACGTCATTCCGGCCCTTCGCGTCCTGCGTGGGCTTTGGCCCGGCCCCCGCCGGAGGAGTCTCCACCCGGCAGTTGTGGGCCCCGCCGCCGTTGGCAGACCCCGGCGGGTTGGGCGGGCCCCTGGCGGCCCCCTCGCTGGGCGCCCCCGGCTCGATCAGCTTCTGCCAGTTCCGCAGCAGCTTCTTAGCCCGCTTGGCCAACTCCACATTCTCAGTTTTCTTCCTGACGTCGTTGATGAGTTTCCCCAGCCTCGTCTCCTGTGGAGTTTTTTTGGGGGGTAGGGGTGGGGGAAAGGAACAAAAGAGAAAAGTGGGGAGGGAACGTTACTTTACAAGACATCTGCATACCGCATCACCTCCACCTTCACCAGCCTGATGTTTTGGACTACAAGTCCCATCGTCGCCAGCCGGTGTGGCCAAATGGAACTGGGGATGATGGGCGTTGTAGTCCAAAACACAAGGGAGGTGCCATGCTGGCCAAGGCTCCCATGAACTGTCAAAAGCAGGAGGAGGCAGCTTCTCCTGTCTCCTCTCCTGTCCCAGGAAGGTCTCCCCCCAATAAGAGGAATTTGGGGTCTGAGTGGGTGGGTACCTGTGACACACATAGACACACAACACCCTATGACAGGGGTTTTCAACCTTTTTGAGTCCGCAGCTCCTTGAGCAACTACATTCTTTCTGCGGGACCCTTGTGGGGCTCAGTAACCCAGTTCTGCCCCCCGTTGCCTGCAGAGCTGGCAGTGTATGGGAAACAATCCGGAAGATATTGTCACGACGAGATAGAGTGGCATGTCTTGGAGTTCTTCCCATATCCGAGCCACACCCCAAACTTAGCTCCTGTGTGTATGTTTCTTTAAGGGAGCGTGGATGTTTCACCACAGGTGTTGCTAATTAAAGTCAAGCTCTCGTCATGGACCCAGGGTGAGGGTGCTGCGAGTCTGTTTGTGTGTCCTTGCTACCCATTTGAGGGGCTCCTGGGAGCGGATTGGGGACATGTTGATTTAGGTATGTACAGGTGAAACTCGAAAAAAATTAGAATATCGTGGGAAGGTTAGTTTCTTTCAGTAATTCAACTTAAAAGGTGAAACTAATATATGAGATAGACTCATGACATGCAAAGCGAGATATGTCAAGCCTTTTTTGTTATAATTGTGATGATTATGGCGTACAGCTGATGAGAACCCCAAATTAACAATTTCAACTTTGGGGTTTTCATCAGCTGTGCACCATAATCATCACAATTATAACAAGCAAAGGCTTGACATATCTCGCTTTGCATGTCATGAGTCTATCTCATATATTAAACTCCAGTAGCTAATGAAAACAATTGCTTACATAAATGGACTTTTCCACGATATTCTAATTTTTCGAGTTGCCTTGGGGAGTGTTCCCTCGGCCTCCTCTCCTCAAGGCAGAGAAGGCATCAGAGGAGTGAGGGAAAGAGGGACAGAGGCCAGTGTTGCCCATGGCACCCCTGGCCATCATTCGAGGCACCCCAGGGCGCCACAGCACACTGGTTGAAAACCACTGCTCTATGAGCGGGGAGGCGCACTACCACGAAGGGTCAATGATTGCACAAGTGTGAGGTGGAGATTTTGCCAGAAATCAGCTGCTGCCTTATTTACCCTGTGGATTCCTCCCCCGCCACAATTCTATGGAGCACCTCAGTTGAGAAAATCATTCTATAACCTAATGAATGGATGCAATGCAAGGAGAAATGGGCAACTGGAACCAGTCATAAGCCAGGATCCAAGCTGCTGCCATCTCTTCCCACAGGTTATTTTTATAGGCAGCCCTTCAGACATGCTAGAATTAAAAGCTTTCAGCACTTCCACTTTTCAAAATCTACACAACGCAAAGGAAATACCTGCTGCCGCGGTCTCTTAAAACGCACCAATAACACAGCCGTACCTCGGAAGTCTGACGGAAACCGTTCCGGAAGTTCGTTCGACTTCCAAAACGCTTGGAAACCAAGGCGCAGCTTCCGGTTGGCTGCAGAAGGATGCTCCTGCAGCCCATCGGAAGCTGCGTCAGACGTTCAGGTTCCAAAGAAGGTTCGCAAACTGCAACACTCACTTCCGAGTTTACGGTGTTCACAAACTAAGGTATGACTGTACTACTACTACTACTACTACTAATAATAATAATAATAAGCTTTCAGTTTGCCTGTAACATCAACACACCAAGTGTCTTTTTGCTGAAACAAACATTTCAGTTCGTTTTTTGCAGCGTGGGGACTGAGCTCATAAAAGGAACAAGACAAACTCTCAGCTTTGTCCTGCTAAATATTTCAGCCAACTAAATCAAACCTATCAAATCAGGGCAGTGGGTAAGTTCTGCAGAAAACTCTCCCACCAGTTTGCGTGCCTCCTCAGCTACCTACACAGAACAGGCCTCTCAAGACTGAGACAATCGCAAGCCCGTGAGGCTTGGAAAGGGAAATGCGAGCCACCCGGCATTTGCAGAAACGACCCGAGCGGCTAAGGATCGCAGCAACGCGAGGCAGCTGTAAAAACCAGTCTCCGTATCTCCGGCCGATGCTGGCACGGGGAGCGCTGGGGACGCTTCCACGGAATTCCCCCGTTTGGAGGAGGCAGCTTGGCTGAAACGTGTTCAGACAAGCGGCCAACTCTCACAGGGAGCCTTATCCCAGTCCACGAGGCTGAGTCAGCTGTTCACCTCCCACAGTTCTGAGGAAGGGGATACCAGAGCTGAGTGAGGATGCTTGGAACCCCAGGAGCTGCGTGAGGAAGACCCAGGCAGCCAAGAAGGTGCAGCCCTTACAAGTCCGCCATCACGGGATACGGCAACCCATCACACTTGCTTAAAGCTGCAAAATGGTCAGTGTGCCAAAGCGGTGTTGTTGTTTTTTTGAGGGGTGGCTGGGTGGGAGAAAGCAGGCCATGCGCCAGCCGACCCTTCACACAGAAGCCAAACCATCAAAAGTCCTGGCAGCTACATTTTTGGGGTTTGCTATCAAGGCCAGGCAGCAGCTCCTGCAGGCCATAAACCCTGCGCTTACCCACGGTCGCTTCCCTAAGCTGCTTCATGGCTGGGTTACTGCGATGTGCTCTCTCAGGGGGTTTTCCCTTGCACTTGACCCAGAAGCTGCAGTTGGTGCAGCACGATAACGCCTGTGCTCAGAGATCTGGTTCTGGTTACCCATTTGCAGCAACCGGGCCAAGTTCAAGGTGCTGCTATTAACATTTAGAGCCCTTTAATAATTTGGGACCAGTTCAGCTGCAAGAGAGATCACCTTACCAAACAGGTGGTCCCACTCGAACGCTTTGATAGGCGGAATCGGCACGACTGCAGGTGCCTGTTTCGCATCTGAAAGAACCCAGTTTTTCACAGAGGCAGTGTGGATACTTTGGAACTCCCTGCATATTGAGATCAAGCAGGCACCTTCGCTATACTTTTTTCAGCGCTTGCTAAAAACGGTCCTGTTTAGGCAAGCCCACTCAGGTGTTTAGAAAGCTGAGATAATTTAAATCTAATTCGGCGCTTTAGCTTTTACGCGTTTTAAAGCATGGTTGCACATTTTGTTCTCGGTTTCACCCTTTCAACTTTTGTAAAACGCTTTGGCGGGTTTTTTTGTTTTTACTTTTACCATCAAGTGGAGTACAAATTTTAAGAAATAAAAATGAGTGCCATGCAGCTTTTGTTATTTCCATCAGGAGGTGAATGCCGACCCACCTCGAGCGCCTCTTTGGTGATGGGGTACCTCTCCAAGCTGGAGATCACTTCTAGTACTGCCACCATGTTATGAATCTGGAAGAGAAACAGAACAGTTAAAAGTGACCCTTTGGGCGGGAGCGTGCAGCAAACACCATACAACACTGCGGCAAGTGATGCTAGGAGAGCTCAGTGTAGACCCACTGAAATGAATGGGTCAGGCTAACTTTGAAGGCTGCCCCCAACTCCCTCCGCTGCTCGGAGGCAAGTCCAGCCACCCACCGAGTCAGAAACACAATCACCCCTCAAAAGAAGAGCCCCCACTTCTGGATTTGTGCTTCAATCACCAGTGTTCACCGGCCGGGGTCGGTGTCCTTAAGAGGCTGTCAGTGACACCCCACACATCGTAAAGTCACAGCGAGAACAGCAAAAATCGGCCGGCGCTGAAGACACTCTGCCAGTCCCTCAAAGTCAACATCTCTTCCTGCCATAGCCCATCCAGGTACGAAAACTGGCCTCTGCGACCCTTAGCCTCCTTAAAGGTCACCGAAGAGGCAGGGCCTTCTCTGCCAATGGGGTTCCCTCCGCAGGAAGGCTCACCTAGAGAAAAACTTTCCCCCTTTCGCTCAGGGCTCTTTCAGGTGTCACCACCCAAGACACACCAAAGGGGGCTTTGCATGCAGAAGGGCTCGGGTCAGGCCCAGCCCCCTGTAAGGAGCAACTCCAGCGCAGGGATGGAGCAAAGACAGACACACACACCCTGAAACCCTGAAGGACCACTGTTAGTCAGAAGGAGGGGGGGGGCTAGCTTGGCACGATGCATCTTCCTGTGTCCCTGGAGATGCTGCCGTGACAGCAAAAAGCGGAAACCTGACGTCTGGCTTCGTGACAGCGTTTCGTTATGCTCCCCCTTGTTTAAACCACGCTGTTGCCCATAATTGTGACACACACACACCCGCCAGCCCTTAATACGAGGATTTGCAAGCTGCTCCGAGAACGGCTAGTGAAGCGCCGCTCAAGAAAGTTTGGGAAACAAAGCCAGGGGCTCCGCAACAAGGGCGCCCCCCCCACAAGCCTCCATTGCAGGAGAAGCGAGGGCCACCAACCTGGATAGCTTCAAAAGAGGATTACACTAATCAATGGAGGAGACAAGTATTGATGGCTACACAAATATGGTTGGTGGGAAACAGTGTTTCTGGAAACGGTAGGAGGGGAGAGGGCCGCTCTTGTGTTCGAATCCTGTTGCTGGTTTTCCTCAGGCAACTGTTGAGCCACAGGATTCTGGACTAGATGGCCACTGGCCTGATCCAGGAGGCTTTATGAGCTTCTGGCCCCAAGAATGGAGGATAGAGCCATGTTGTCCTGTAAACCACTTGCAGGTCAGTACGCCAAGTGGCTCTGCATCATGGGCACACGCAGGCTCCCTAGTTTCACATGGGATTCGTGTTCACTCCATTATGAGCGCATCCTAAGAGTCCTGCAGCAGCAGCAGCAGCAGTTGGGTCAGGCCAAAGGGGGGGCCCATCTAAGCCCAGCCTCCTGTCCTGTCCTGCACAAGCCGGATGTGAGAGCGACACAGCTTTCTCCCACTCTTGTTCTCTACCGCTCTTGAGCGCCTTGAGAGGAAAAAAAGGGGGGGATATAAACGTGGGCATCCTAATCATCTGTAGCTCGGTTGGTAAGAGCATGTGAGATGTAATCTCAGGGTCATCGGTTCGAGCCCCACGTTGGGCAAAAGATCCCTGCACTGCAGGGGCTTGGATGAGACGACTCTCATGGTCCCTTCCAACTCTACGACCTCTGATGAGATGACCCTTCCAACTCTATGATCTCAGCTTGGCAAGCAGTTCTTTCTCAAAGGTTATCATGTCATCCAAGGGCTGGAAGTGGCTCAAATCCAGCCTCTGCTCCTCACATATTAATTAGTAGTCCCTCAGTCTCTGACTTAGGTCACCAGTGCGAAATACAGCCTAAGTCACACGCCTCTCTCTCTCATCAAGGATTTCCTGACCGTTTATGTCAGGCTTGTAGCAACTTTGGCCCTTCAGAACTACTACAACTCCCATCAGCCTTAGCAAGCATGGCCAACGGCTGGGAATGATAGGAGTTGTAGCTCAGCGATAACCAAGGGGCCAAAAGTTTCCCATACCTGACGTAAGCGACGTGCTCTGAACAACCGAAATTAACATGTGCGAATCGTCGTTATCGTTGCCAGAGGAAGAAGCAAGAGGTGCGCTGGGGAAAGGAAGGCTCTGAGCAGATCAAGCAAGCTAGCCAAGCCCCATTCTTAAAGACCACATGGGGAGAGAAGCTGAGAGAGCGAAGAGGCCCAATTGTCTGCCATGCCTTTGACATGTGGGTGAAGTGATGGCTCTACTCACAGAAGTACTCTGCTGCCAGCAAAAAAAGAGCCCTCACAGCCCCCACCTCAATAGCAGCAAAGGAGAGCCCACGTGGGGTCAGAACTTGCTTGGAGCTGCCAAAGGGAAAGGATCCCACTTGAGTGGACTTTCAGGGACTCTTACAACACCACAGAATTCGCCTGTGCGTAACATCACACACAAAACGCCCCCTGCAAACACACTTTTCCTAAGCTAGACTTGTGATCAATTCACCACCGTTAGCTCTGGCAGTTGCCTCTAAACCTGTGGACTTTTCTTCAGTGTGGCGGCTGTGAAGACTGCAGGGTCCTGAGAAGTACAGGACGGGGCCCCCTTAGGCCTGCTCCTGATGTCGCAGGGCTCTTCCTAGCTTCTTATGAACTCAAAATACTGGGTGGCATCCAAAGTTAGTTCTACACCCAGAGGAGGCCCGTTGCAGCTAATGGTTGTGATTAACTCAGTCGAAATCAAAAATTTCAGAGGGCCTACAACTTACTTGGATGCAAACAGGGGAATGAACCGTAAGGAGGTTTCGGAGTTTATTCTGCCTGCTGGCCTTCTTCCTTAACAGCGACCGATGCGGCTTCGCAAAGAGGTACGCAAGAAAGCTACCCACTTAAGAGCGGTTGCTGCTGAAGCGTTCAAGATGCTAACTAAGTTGTCCGAACGAGAAAACAGTAGGAACAAACTGCCGAATAAGCACCCTGGAACCAACAAGGATGAAGCCGGAAAAGCAGCCGGATCAATGAGTCCCCTCTGCCAAGAGTCGATAAAAGTTTCCCTGCCTGCTGCCCCCCACCCAAAAAAAAAAAGCTGGAGTGGCACCACTTTCGACCAATGCTCGCTAAATACAGGGGACCCTCCGGATACGAACTTAAGTCATTCTGGGGGTCCGTCCGCAACCCGAAAAGTCCGTAAGCAGAGGCGCCGCTTCTGTGCACGGCGCAATAGAGCACTTCTGTGCATATGTGTGGCGCGCAGAGCGATTCTGTGCACACGCGCGGTGTGCTTCTGCACATGCACGAGTGGCGAAAACCCCTATCCCGAAAATACGCAACCGGAGGTGGACATAACAAGAAGTACGGCTGTACTGGGTATCTTGCATGATTTGATCCTGCGCGAAAGATCTGAGGAGAAGTGGGGGGTTAAAGCGCAGGCAGCAGGCACAGAAAGCGTGAGGGGGGGAGCCTGCAGGCGAGGGGGGGGAACACGCAAGAGGTGCAGTCGTTCAAAAAGACGCAAGCCCGAAGGAGTGGCACTCTGCGCCAAGTGCAGCCAATGTGGTGGTCCCCTCTCCAAATGTTCAGCAGCCGGCAAGACGCAAGCAGAGGGATGATGTGGAGACCAGCAGGCGAGCACCACCACCCCCCCAGCTCTATGCTATTAGGAGACATGTCTAACCAATCCTAAGAAAACAGGGCCTCATATACAAGCCCAACAACGTAAGGTAAAGGTAAAGGTAAAGGGACCCCTGACCATTAGGTCCAGTTCACGGACGACTCTGGGGTTGCAGCACTCATCTCGCTTTATTGGCCGAGGGAGCCGGCATACAGCTTCCGGGTCATGTGGCCAGCATGACTAAGCCGCTTCTGGCGAACCAGAGCAGCGCACGGAAACACCGTTTACCTTCCCGCCGGAGCGGTACCTATTTATCTACTTGCACTTTGACATGCTTTCGAACTGCTAGGTGGGCAGGAGCAGGGACCGAGCAACGGGAGCTCACCCCGCCGTGGGGATTCGATCCGCCGACCTTCTGTTTGGCAAGACCTAGGCTCAGTGGTTTAACCCTCAGCGCCACCAGTGTCCTAATAACGTAGTGCTCCCCAATAGCAAGACTCCACCAGGTGAACACCATAAACTCAGGCCATGGAAAACAAGTGCTGGCAGCAGTGCCACCATGGACAGGTGGTGGGGAACGTGTGGGAGCACGCAGAGAGGGGAAAGGGGGTGCAGCGTTACATAGCAAGGAGGAGCCGCCTTCTATCGAGCTCCCCAGAAGACCAGGGTCTAAGCCACTGGGGCCTTGGCGTGCTGCTGCTCCCAAATAACATGGAAAGGGGGTCAGGGGAGGAGGCAGAGTGTCAGACTGGCATGTGTTGGGGGGCCCTGAAGCGGCAGCACAGGAAAAGAGCCACTGGCAAGGAGATGGGGGAGGCACCTGCTACCCTAATAAAACAGCTGACTAATAAAACAGGGGAACAACTGCAAGAGGAAGGTCACGCCCAGAGGATACATGTGGGGAAGAGTCGTCCTGACTCCCCTTCTTTGCAGACCCGAGTGGGTGAAAAGGGAAAAGGAGGCCCCAGGGGCAACGAACCATTTCTGAAGCAGAAGGGAGCGGGTTGGGGGGGTGTTTTGTACTTTTGCAGGATGAGAAGGGAAGGAAAAAGAGGAAATTATGTTAGCAGGTGAGAAGCCCAGGGAGGAGGAGGTGGCAGAGGCGGCAGGAAACCCGTTTAAGGAGAGCCAAGCGCCCCAGTGCAACGCCTTACACTGATGCAGACCAGGTTGTCCACCTAGCTTGGCACTCCCTGCACTAACTGGCAGCAGCTCTCCAGGGCGTCAAACCAGGGGTGTCCCAAACCCACACATGGAGACGCCGGTGGTTGAAATGGGTGGTCTTCCGCGAGTAAAGGAGACACCCTGCCCCTGAGCAATGGCCCTTTCCTTAAAAATAAAAGCAAGATTCCTGACCTCGTGGCTCTCATTTAAGCTGGAAGCTGCCTCACACTGTGTCACGCCAGCCAACTCGACACTGCCTACACTGACTGCAGGGCCTTGGGCTCACGGGTGCTGCCTGGAGATCAAACGAGGGACCTTCAACGTATGAGGCAGGCCCTCTGAGCTGCAGTCCTTCACCTCCTCCCGAGTCAGGCCACTGGGCCCCTATAGCTCAGCACCAGCAGCAGCTCACCAGAGCTTCAGGCAGGAAATAATTCCCCAGGCAGCCTTCTCCGGAGACCTTCTGCATGCAAAGCAAGGGCTCTACAGCACCAATGAGCCCTTCCCCACCCACCCCCAACCCTTCCCTCTCTTGCAACTTGCCCGTTTACAGCAGGGGCCTTCCACCTCTCTGCACCCAGGGCCTGCTTTTAACCAAACCGTGCATCTGGGTACCCACTTCTCAACTCTTTCGCCATAGACCTGCACGGTGGCCATGGTGCCGCGGTGACCCACCTTGCAGCAGGCCGTGACCAGGGGCACAAAACACCAGTTGGGAGACCCCAAGATTTGGAGGACATTACAGTATCATTGTATGAGTGGGGTGGGTACTCTTCCTTTAAAAACCCCAAGCCAAGAAACCAGGAAGGAAAGGCAGGTGAGAGACCCTCTCCGTGGTGGCAGCAGTGATGAACATGAGCTGGTGTGTGTGTGCGCGTGTAGATACACATATATACAGTATATGCGAGACTTTTTCTTCTCTCCCCCACTCGCATCCCCACGTGCAAAAACGCTGCATCCCCCCCCCACAAACACATTAACCCTCCCCTCCCCAGTGTCCTCTCCCTCCCATTAACCCTTCCTTCCCCAGTCTCCTCTCCCTCCCATTAACCCTCCCCTCCCCAGTCTCCTCTCCTTCCCATTAACCCTTCCCTCCCCAGTCTCCTCTCCCTCCCATTTCACCCCACCCACAGACTCACGTTGCTGTTGGGGTCGATGGCCTGCAGCAGCCGGTCCCTGATCTGCTGCGGGGAGGGTCCCGGAGCCGCTGTCATTGCCCCCCCCCCTCGAGGCGGCGACCCCGAGCCCTGCGGTGGCGGCGGCGGCGGGAGGAGGAGGAGCCCCCCCGCCCTCCTCCCCCCGCTTCCTGCCGGGCCTCCTCTTCCTCCTCGGCTCGCTCGCCTTCCTCCTCCTCCTCCTCCTGCTGCTGCCCCGCCGCCGCCGCCTCTCCTCGGCCGCCGCTCCTCCCTCAGCTCACTCGCCGGCCGCGCCGCGGGGCAGCCGGAGCCGCATGTTCCTCGGGGCGCCTCCCGCTTCTCCCCTCTCCGGGGTCGGCCTGGCCGGGGCTCCTGGTCCTCGGCGCCGCCGCGCCCCCCTGCCTCCAGGCCGGGCCGGCCGTCCTCCTCCTCCTCGGGGCTCCTCCGTCGAGGCGGCGGCGGCAGCGGAGGAGGAGGCCGAGCTGCTCTCAACTGTGGGCAAGAGCCAGCCGCGCGCGGTGCACCCTGGGACACGCCCGACGCGGTGACGGCGTGCGCGGGCCGACGCACGCACGGGGGAGGGGTGGGAGGAGGAGGAGGAGGAGGAACGTCGCGTCTGTGACGTCGAGGCTCTGGGGATGGGGATGCGGCGGCGCGGTTCTCTCTCTCTCCGCGGCTCTAGAAGGCAGGCAGGCCGGCTGGGCACGCATGCGCAGTGCGGCGGAAAAGTGACGGGGGGAGGGGGAGAAAGGGCGGGAAAAAAAGAGAGGGAGGCGCTTGGCGCGAATGGGCCCGCCTCTCAGATTTACCTCAGTTTAAATGTGAAGGATATAACGCGGTATATATATATATTGAATACATATTGCTTTTATACATATATTTTACATTTTTCACGTTTAAACTGAGGTAAATCTGAGGGACGGGCTAAACGTGAAAGATGTAAAATATATGTATAAAAGCAATATGTATATTCAATAGTTCGTCCGTCCCTCAGATTTACCTCAGTTTAAACGTGAAAGACATAACATAGTTTTTATATGTTTTATGTCTATATATATATATTCAATAGCCCGTCCCTCAGATTTACATCAGTTTAAACGTGAAAGATGTAAAATATATGTATAAAAGAAATTATTCCTATTTAACCAGGCCTTTGGCTGATTGACATCCAATGCCCTTTTATAATGTATTGGGGACAGGGGGGTTATCGGACTGTCCTTGTTTTTATTTTATTTTATTTTTTATTTATATTTATCTATAAATATTTATTATTTTTATATTCTGATTTTATGTGTGAACCACCCTGAGACCTGTGGGTATAGGGCAGTATACAAATAATAATAATAATAATAATAATAATAATATACACACACATATGTATGTTTGTGTGTGTGTATGTATATATATATATGATTTGAAATGCTTATAAACCCCTGGCAACTATTTCAAAATGTGACCTGCCTCTCCTCTGGCTGATATTTCTTGTCAGTCCATTCGGCATACACCTCGCGAGGAGGCAGTATAATGATGATAATAATTATAATGTACAGAAATCTAGACTTCCAACACACCACCTAATTGTTGGCCCAGCAACGTTTTTGAAAATTTGGCAATGATTCCCCTCAGGGTGTTCCCTCAGACCTATGAATCCATTATGTGCAGGTGGCATTTAACTTTTTGATCCAGCAGAACCGATGCTAAAATACATGTGCCCCATTGATCCATAATAGGTAAAAAAAAAAGCATTCAGAAGGGGCCGTGGTGTTCCTGGGCATGTCTAAAGTACGTCCCCCATCGCTGCCCTTGCCGCTGAGGTAAACCAAGGAAGGCAGATGCTTAAGTTTTAGCAGTCGAGCAGAACCGAAAATAAAAGGGGAGAAACCCTTCTGTGAATCCCCCAAAAGCACTGGGATCATTAAATTATATGTGATTTGCACAGGTGTGTTTGCTTTTAAAAATGACGCAGGTTATGGATGTCACTTGGCAAAGGAATTATCCGGGTGGGGCAGCTGCGGACTTTCTATCATGGCCGAACCATCGCTCCTGGTGCACCGTTAATAGGAGAGCTTTCCTATTCCTCCGCCGTTAAGGGGAGTGGTATGGGGGAAAGTTTGCTACAGACAGCCCCCTTGAACCCCTCATGGCTGCATCCTTTCTGTACGAGTCTCTGACAAGCGGCCTCCCCTGGCCACAAGGGACCTTTTCACAATGGCGTATGCAGAACCATGTTTTGCTGAACCAGTCCTCTCCAACTCCTCGAAAGATTCCCTCAACGGTGTCTCCAGAAATTGGAGATTAGACAGGCGAACTAATACCAGTGTACTGGAAGAAGCAAAGATCGCCAGTGTCAAAGCGATGATTCTTCAACATCAACTTCGTTGGACCGGTCATGTTGTGCGGATGCCTGATCATCGTCTTCCAAAGCAACTCCTCTATTCCGAACTTAAAAATGGAAAGCGTAATGTTGGTGGTCAACAAAAGAGGTTCAAAGACTCTCTCAAGGCAAATCTTTAAAAATGTAGTATAAACACTGACAACTGGGAAACACTGGCCTGCGAGCGCTCCAGTTGGAGAACAGCCTTTACCAAAGGTGTCATGGGCTTTGAAGACGCTCGAACTCAGGACGCAAGGGAGAAACATGCTAAGAGGAAGGCATGCTTGGCAAACCCTCACCGGGATCAACTCCCGCCCGGAAACCTATGTCCCCACTGTGGAAGGACGTGTGGATCCAGAATTGGCCTCCGCAGTCACTTACGGACTCACTGTTAAAACCGTGTTTATGGAAGACAATCTTACTTGGCTAAAGAAGAAGACAGAACCATGGTTTGCTGAACAAGCCACAGGTCATTCCAGAGACAGGCAAACCATGGCTTGGCTTCTCCAGAGTTTGGTTTACGTTCCCAGCTACCCTGGCCAAACGGATCACGGCCAAGGAATCCCATGACACCAAACCGCGGTTAAAACCAAGCTTTTCGTAAAGCCATCAACAAACCATGGCTTCAGCTTCTGGTTTCTTGGCCACAAAGTTACCATGGCTAAGCTGCTGGGCAGGTTTCGCACATTTAAGGCCTAACCATGGTTCAAATAAACCAGTTTAACAACTGGACTAGATAACCCCCACCACAGGTGAAAGAAATCATCTTTATATATGCTTGGCCACAAAAAGAAGCCACAATTTCATGAGATTTCTCTTTTTCGAAGAAATAAAGACACCGAGAAATAAGACGTTTGCAATAATGCTTAAAAACATGGCTTTTTTTCTCTTTTTACTTCATGGACAAGACATTACTTCCAGCTGAAAGTCACTCCCCCAGGTTGTTATAGCCAGCAGCAAAGTCCACCAAAGATGGTTTAGGATCCAAATAACCTAGAAGACAAAAGCGGGGAGAAAATGGACAACGGATTATTTCGGTTATAAACAGGCCCAAGGTTATTGTCCCCCCATATTGCAAAAGAGAGGGCCATGGTGCGTCAATGGCCGAGGTGAAATCTGGACCTCTTACTGGCTTAAATCCGGCTTCCCCATAGGCCTTCAGTTCCTGAGCAGCGTCAGGTACGAGGCTGCAAGTAATAATTAACATAAAATGCCCAAAAACCAAGTTTACAACCATGGAGGCCAGGAAGATGGCACCCTTTCCCCCACTGACTTACACAATCATACAGAACATCATGAAGATATTCCACAGGGCGATGAAAATCCGGAAGTATCTCAGGCTCAGCAGAAACTCCCTGATGTTATCCCCTAGAAGGAAAGAAAGTAAAATAAAATGGCAGGTGTCCCTATTGCTGCCCAGGTGATCTCAAGCTATACTCCTTTCGTGCACGACGTTTGTGCAAAATAACGGGAACTAATTAATCTACTAATAAGTATTTTGGAAAGCTGTTTGTTTCCCTGCTTGCTAAAGATCATAACCAGATTTTGCACAAAGGTTGCAAAGATCAAGGAGCAGATTATTGCCAACGTTGGGATAGAACAGGGCGCCATTTCAAATCAAGATGGGAGACCGAACCTTTAAAAACTGCACTGGTTTTTAAGTTTCTAAGAAACCCTGAGCCCCAGCTTTGAGGCTGCTTGCAGTCGTTGTATTTTAAGTACCAAAGTGGCGAGCAAGGCACTTTGCAATTCATTCTTTTTTTATAAAAAAAACAACAACAGCGGGTGATAAATGCAATGCATTGGTGGGAATCCTTAGAAGTAATTCAAAAATATGAATCCTGTAAGGAGAAGCTAGAAAAGAAAATTATGTGGGGTGACTTTCTGGTTTATCAAACAAGATGCAATTTATAAGTAGCATTAGAACATTTTTTTCTGACTTTGGAGGTCAATTCTAGGCACTTTTTTGAAATGCCACGAGGCGCAGTTAATTCAGGAGGACATGCGTTTGAAAATCGGGAAGCCCCTGGCAGCTGGGAAGGTATGTTGTTTTGTTTGAATTGGCTCTAGATCAATATTGATTCATTCTTGCAGGATTGTTCTTAAGAACCATCTCCATGAAACCAAGCTCAAGGGAGAGGTCAGGCACTGCTAATGGTAAACGTCCGGGCCCTGGCGTAAGAATTCATCGGGATCCTTAAGAGTCTGGAACTCGCAGCCGTCCTTGAGGAATTAGAAAAAGCTACTGCAGTACTCGCGTGGAGCCAAGCGGTCTGGAATACCAGGCAGCTTTGTGGTTTCGCGTCGGGTTTCCTGTTGGCTCAATGGAGGGCAGCGCTATCCATGCAAGGACTCTCTTAGCAGAAGCTGTCGGATCGTTAGCCCACCGATCTCAGAACAGCCTACACTGACTGGCAGCAGCTGTCCGGGGCTTCAGGCCGGAGCCTCTGCCAGCTCTTTCTGGAGATGACAGAACCTGGAGGCTTCAGCGCCCAAGGCACGCTCCGCCAGTCACCCAAAGCCCTTCCCCATGTTTGGCATGGGGGTATCCCAAAACTATGAAATCACACAACCTCAGTGGGGGTTTTAGAGGGTCACAGTGCACGGCAAGGTGGTCGCAGTATGGAGGCCTCAGCTACAACCCCATACCTGCCTGGAGGGTCTTACCTGTTGTCGGTTCCCTCACTTCTTCACCAAAGCCCTGGCTCTCTTTCTTCTTCCTAAAAGGCAAGAGAGAGGAGGATTTACAGCAAGCCAGAACATCTCACAACTGGTATGAAACGGAAGTGTTTTGAAAGGGACCTGAAATTAACAGAAGAAGCGAGCTCTACCGATGGGTTTCGGCTTAACGGAACACCTACGTCCCAACATCCGTCCATCTTGGAATATTATTATTATTATTATTATTATTATTTATACCCCACCCAGCTGACTGGGTTTCCCCAGCCACTCTGGGCGGCTTCCAACAGAATATTAAAATACAATAGTCTATTAAACATTAAAAGCTTCCCTAAACAGGGCTGCCTTCAGATGTCTTCTAAAAGTCTGGTAGTCGTTTTTCTCTTTGACATCTGGTGGGAGGGCATTCCTCAGGGCGGCCGCCACTACTGAGAAGGCCCTCTACCTGGTTCCCTGTAACTTGACTTCTCGCAGGGAGGGAACCGCCAGAAGGCCCTTGGCACTGGATCTCAGTGTCCGGGATGAACGATGGGGGTGGAGACGCTCCTTCAGGTCTACTGGACCGAGGCCATTTAGGGCCTTCAAGGTCAGCACCAACACTTTGGAAGACAATGGAGTGCGCTCCTGGCGGCAAAGTAAAACCGCTGGAGAAATCACAGCACCCGCTGCGGCTGAAGACACCGGAAGCTCGTTAACTGCTGCCTCCCGTGTTGTTTTTGCTGCACCAAAGTGACTGTTCTAGGGCGCAAGTATGGGCAGTGTGCCTGGAGGCCCTGGACTGCCCAGGCGACAACCCCCCCCTCACCCTCCTCACCGATGGGGCCCAAAGGAAAGCAGAGCAAGACGTTGACGGCACCCACTTGGCTGCAGGAGTTGCCGGAAGGAGGCGTACAGGGAGCCATTAGGGGGACTCCACTCTGGATTTGCGCAGTAGGACTTGTTTCTTAGCTTTTTCTTTTCCAGAAGGTGTCCCACAAGGCAGCGCCGGTTTAGGATGAGAGTTTTCCTTCTCCTAGATGGGCTCCCTTCCCAGGTGAACCAATCCCCACCTGCCCCTCACTTCCCTCTACAGCATGGGCAGAACCCGCCTTCTTGACCGTCGGACCCACTCCCAAAGGTTTTTTTTCTCTGGCTTTACACCCAAAGCTTTTCTCGCAGAAGGTTAGGCAGTGAAGGTTTAGGATCAGAGTTCTCCTTCTCCTAGATGGGATACCTTTCCACAGGTGGCAAGCCCCACCTGCCCCCCCCACACCTCTGAATACTGCTGAAGAGATGCTTTTCACTCCACCAAATACACAGAAGGCAGGGAAACTCCTCGAGCTCGGCTATAAGCCTCGTTTCGCCAGAGGTGTCAGAACTCGAACGCGGCGCTTTCTGCGAGAACAAGTGGCTGGAAGGTGGTTTCTCCTGAGCCCCCAATCCTGAACCCCCCCCTTCCAAGCCAAAACTGTGGTCCTCTCCTCCCAAGCCAACCCCATTTCCCTCCCCAGCCCAGCTGCTTCCACCTCTCATCACTTACAGCCTGAAGTTTAACACTGCTCCTGCGTTGACCAACAGTGTCCTGCATGGAGTGGAAGAGAGAAGGAAAAAGAAAAACTGAGCAGCTTTCAATGGATGGGGTTTTCCCCTCAACCTTGCTTTGGACCACAGCTCTCGCCCTCCTCATTTACTGTATTTTCTGTGTTTAAGACTACGTTTTTCCCCCTAAAAAAGAATGTCAAAATTTTTGGGGGCAGTCAATTGAATATGTTGGTAGGACTGCGAGAAGCTTCGTAAGTCACGGTATAAAATCACTGTAGAGTTGGAATTTTAGTGATAAATTTGGATGTTATAATTTTAAGCAGTGATTAAACAGAGAAAATATAGGAATTGGTAACGAATGAAAGAAAATCATTGGAAAGGTTTGATGGAAAGTCACGGCTTTAAAAAGCCAATGTGTATAAGATAAAAGGAAAATGTAATGGAAAATATTATTGAATTATTGAAAAATGAATAAAAATGATTTGGGGGAAAAGAAAGAAAGAAGAGCTCCTCTCCTCCTGGCACCCCCTGCCGCCACCATTACCCTCCTATCTGCGCGACAGGCAGGAATCCGTCAGGTGTAGCTCCTGCTGCATGCATCCTCCCCAGAGGCGCCCTATTAACCCCCCCCCATTGCAAGGGGGGGCTCATCCTCTTCTGCCCTGCCCCCTCCTTTTAGGACAGGGGTTGCTTAGCAACCCTGCTTCGTTCCCCTCCCCCCGCCCCACTTACCCGAACAGCAGCAAATCGCCCAGCATCCTGCTGCTTCCAGTCTCCTACCGGAAGTAGAAGAGCTCCCCCATCGTTGGGTGACGTAAATCAGCGCCGCAGCCAATGAGCAGGCGGCTTTCCCCCCCTCCCTTGTTTTTAATTTCCCCGCCTCGGCCGCCAGGTGGCGCTCACCCATTCCGGGAAGGAGCCCCGCGGACGCGTCACCCGCTTCAGGCACGCCCCCTCCGCAGGCCCCGCCCACCCGCCGGAGCCGAGCCCGCTGCGGGGCTTCCCTGCCACTGAGCATGCGCCGTGCAACCCGCGCACGCTCAGTATTAGCTTGTGAAGCCACATGCCCTTTCTGAAACTCAAGATTTTTGCTGATGATAAACAGCAAATGTGGGAAGAGGAAAGGAGTTTGTTTCAGGGGAAACTGGGGGACGGGGAGGTTACATCTGGGGAGAAGGGCATCTGGCTCAGAGTAAAGAGCCCCATCACACTGGGTGTCTGTGTCCATTTCTGTTAACCTGTGGCGAATGCACGCCGGGGGTTTTAATAGCTGGGGGATTAGATGATTCTACGAACGGGAAAAGCAAAAACCAGGGTCTGGTAGCCGTGAGATGACTAACGGGCTCCTCCCCGTCCTTTCCAGTGGCACCCATTTTTCACAATTTATTTATTTCATAAAATTCGCAGGCCGCTGGATAGTTTAAAAAAAACAAACCTGCAAACGGTTTACAAAAAGGTAGAATAAAATCCATTTTTTAAAAAAATCACAGTATTTTAAGACATACTAAAACAAATTAAAATCCACATGAGCTTCCTAAGCATCTGCCTGTATTGCGAGGGGGAGGGGTGGACTAGAATTGGCTGCAAATTCTATGGTTTCTAGCCGGAGTTTATCCGGTGTGCGGGGAGGAGCCTCTACCCGAGTTCAAAAGCCCCTAGCTGACTTTCATTCGGATCCTGGCTGGCGCGAGCGGCGATAGGGGTCGAAAGCGGAGTTGAATAGCCATCCGAGGTGGGGTAAAGTTAATCCGGATTAAGGCAAAGTGAAGATCTGGGCTCCCACTCTCCCTGCAGAATGCAAACCGAAGAGCCGTGCACGACTTGAGTCAGGCCAAAGCGGGGGCCCATACACGGTACACCTGTTTCTCACGGTGGCCAACGACACGCTTCTTCCAGGGAGCCCAGAACCCAGGCGCTCTGAGGCAGCGGCTCATGGCCACGGAGCCACGCCGCCTCCCCTTCTTCAAGTCCGAGCACCAGATGAGCCTACAGGATCAGGCCTAAATGGAACCATCCTGTGCGGCACCCCCTGGGTAGCCAAATACCCCTTGGAAACCAGGTAGACTGCCTCTGCGCCTGGAGGTTCCACAAGGAGAGATCCCAAAGAGTCCAGCAGCGTCCTGTTCTCACAGTGGCAAACCAGATGCCCCTTTAGGGGAAACAACAAGCAAGGAGGACCCTATCCCAAGAGTTCTCTCTCTAATAATGTATTTAAAGAAGATGAACAAATGAGCAAATTAGGCAGATCTGGACATGCAGAAGATGTGAAAATTAAATTTGAGGAGCCGCAGAATCGGGGGAAAGAAGGAAGTCAGGTTTCGAAATGTCAAAACGAAACGTAAAAAATAAGCGAATTGGTGAAATGCACAGACTTGAAAAGTATAAGTAAAAAATTTAATATCAAAATCAAAGCCACTTATTCCCGCGGGAGGGGGGCATTTGTAGCTCCGCATTTTGGAGAACTAGCGACCTGCTCCTTTCCCCTCATTTTCGGCTCCTTTCCTTTTTTCTTTCTTTCTTGCCGAGAGTGGTGGCTCTGATTTCTTGGCTGTCGGGGGGTGGTGGTGCTCCCAGGATTCAACCCCCAAATTCAAACCCCCCCCCCCCGCGCAGCATCCTCCAATTCACCTGCTGCCTTGAAGCTCGGAGGAGGCGCCTGCTGCCAGTCCGGGGAAAGCGCGCCTTTCCTGGATAGACACCAAGAGGTTTGGCACGGTCCAAGGGACTGAGATTCCTATGTACCCCCCATCAACCAACCGAGGGAGGGAGGTCCGCCGTGCGGGGGCGGCGCTGCCGGGGCGGGCGGGGGCGTCTCCCTCCCCACCCCCTCCCCCCCGGCGCTGCGTCCCCCTCCTCCTCCTCTTCCGCGATCCGTGCGCTCCTGCGCTCCCGGCCTCTCCGCCTGCGCTCCTGTGCGCTCCCGGCCTCTCCGCGCCTGCTTCCTCCGCTTGCACCTGCCGCCGCCGCCGCCGCCGCCATGGACCTGGTGGGGGCCCTAGACGTGGGCGACCTGGCCGCCGCCTTCGCCCGCCTGCCCGTCTTCCCGGTCTTCGACCTGGGCTACTTCGTCGTCTCCATCCTCTACCTCAAATATGAGAAAGGCAAGAGCATTTCCTCGCGCGCGCCCCCTCCTGCGACCCCCTGGACCTTTCCTCCGACGGGGTTAGGCCACCCTCCCCGTGCGTGCGACCCCCTTGCAATACCCCGCTCAGAACAACCCCATTAATTCTTTTCTTTTTTTCCCCGGGGGGGTGATTTATTAAGGATCTGTCTCCATCTCTCCCCGTGCCAAATTCCCGAGCCCCACACCAGCTTTCAAGTTACCCTCCTGCCAAGACTCCCCCCTCACCCAACCTCCAGAGCTGCACTGGATTAAGGGGGCTCAAGGAAGAGGAGGGGGGCATGGGCGTAGCGGGAGGGGGGAACAGCCCCCCAATAAATCAATAAATCAATAAAAAATACTTAACTAACTGAGGGTCTGCACCGGCTAACATAAACCCAGGCTGTGCCCAGGGGCTGTGAAAAAAGAGGGGAAGGGAGACTCACCCCCCTACCCAAGCGCTGTTACCCCAGGGTAATTTATCTGGAGTAAGTACCTCCTGTCCTGCCATGGATTTTTTGGGAGACTGAACCGCCCACCCCCCTCTGGCTTTGTGCTGATTCCTGTATGTGTTCCCAGTTGGGGAAGGGTGCAGACCTGGGGGGTGGGGTAGTGAGAGACCCATACAACGGGACCCCAAGGCTCTAGTCTGTGTTTCAATCATGGGGGAGGGGCTGCTGTATTGGGGTGGGGGGGTTGTGTGTATTTAGGGTGGCAGCGGCGGCGATGCTGTGCTGGGCTTCTTGTCTCCGAGCAGCGCCGCACTTTCTAAATTAAGAAGTGTGGGGTGGGAATGTCCCACCACAGAAACACAGTCAGCAGCGCCAAGGAGCCAGAGACAACCTTGGCATGGGGAAATCTGAGACCCTGCAGGCTGAGACCTCTGGTATGATAGATGGAAGCAGGTGGGGTCCTTTCTCCTTGAAAGGACAGGCCAGGTGCCCAGAGGGGGCCTGGATGTGGGTCGGCGGCGGTTTGTAGGCATGCCCGAGGAGGGACGTGGGGAGGGGAACGGGAGAGGCGATCCCCAGCTGGCACCCAGCTCCTCTTGGGGAGGAAACAGGACCCACTTCGGACCAGCCTGGGCAGCTGAGTGAGACTCAGTCCATGGGGTCAGAATCAGGAAAGAGGCCTGTCTGTTCAGAGATGCTCTCAGCATCTTCAGCTCAAAAGGGAATACAGTGGTACGTTGGTTCTCAAAATTAATCCATTCCGGAAGTCCGTTCCAAAACCAAAGCATTCCAAAACCAAGGCGCGCTTCTTTCCCATAGAAAGCCATGCAAAACGGATTAATCTGTTCCAGACTTTTAAAAACAACCCTAATAATAATAATAATAATAATAATAATAATAATTTATTTGTACTCCACCCATCTGGCTGGGTCCCCCCAGCCACTCTGGGCGGCCTCCAACAGATATTAAAATACATTAAAATATCACAGGTTAAAAACTTCCCTAGACAGCAGTTTAACATGGATATTACTATCTAACGAGACCATTGATCCACAAAAGAATTGATCCATGAAAGCAATAATCAATGTACTGTACTATAAAATAAATAAGACAGTATTGTAGATGATAAAAAATTAAAAAATTAAAATTACCGTATTTTTCCGCGTATAAGACTAGGTTCCCCCCCCAAAAAAAATGTCAAAAGTTGGGGGCGTCTTATACATGGGGCCATCTCACCCCATTTTCTTAAATCAGAGTCCCCCAAAATGGGGGGCGTCTTATACATGGGGGTGTCTTATAGACGGAAAAATACAGTAAATATTTTTCATACCCGCACGGATGATAGTCATTGTTTGGATGGAGGGCTTTTATCCATTTCTGCAGTCACACGATCAATCAATCGATCAGTAGCCGAACTGGGTTCCACACAGACACAAAAGCAAATTAATTGAGAATGCCTCCAAAACAAAAACACAAAATAAATAGCAAAAACAAAAGCTCCAAACTTAATCAGTTCTGGAAGTCCCTGTGACTTCTGAAATGTTCAAAAACCAAGGCGCAGCTCCTGATTGGTGCAGGCGCCCCGGAAACAATAACCGACAGCCGCACCGGATGTCCGGCTTCCGAAAAACATTTGAAAACCGGAACACTTGCTTCCGACATTTCGGAGTTTGAGAACCAAGGTATTTGAGAACCAAGGTACCACTGTACTGGGCACAACGATTTAAGGAGGATGCTGACAGGCTGGAACGTGGGCAGAGGAGGGAGACCGAGAGGATCAAGGGTCTGGAAAACCTGGTGAGGAACGGTCGCAGGAGCTGGGGAGGTTTAGCCTGGGAGAAAAAGGAGACCGAGAGAGGAGATAGGAGAGCCATCTTCCAATAGCTCCAAGGGCTGTCACGTGGAAGAGGGAAACAAGCTTTGTTTTCTCGGACCCGAATCAACGGATTCAAGTTGAAAGAAAGGAGATTCCGACTAAACATCGGGAAGAAATTTCTGACAGTGGTTGGGTGGCCATCTGTCAAGAAAGGGTCTAGCTGAGATTCCTGCCTTTGAAACGGGCCGGACTAGATGACCCTAGTCGGACGGTGCCCCTCCCAACTCTTACGATTCTATGATCCTGGGAATTCAGCGGGTTTTGTGTGTGTGTTAAGTTGCTAGTCCTCATGGACTTGCAAGCAAACACACCCGGTGAAGCAGTGGTGCAAGCTTTGTAGTGGAAAAGGAGTTCAAAACAGTTTCCAGGAGGTTGGGCAGAGAGGCTTTTTGCCCCCTCTTCCCGCTGCCTCTGAAAAGGAAGATCTCGCTAATAACAGCCGTTTAAAATAATTATTTAAAATAGTTAAGTTTATTTAATTCAGGGCCTTGGCTCAGGGGCAGGGCAGAATCCCTGCTGGCCTGTGTAGCAGACAATAGAGAGCTGGCTCAGTAGGAAGCTGTTTCTTTCGCTCCTGTTTCCATCACTCCTTTCTTCGGAATCATGAGGACTAGAAACCTGGTTGGTGCTTAAGGAAAGGACCACAGCTCTGTGGCAGGACACCTGCCTCGCACGCAGAGGGGATCTCCAAGTGTTATCATCATTTTTTATCGAATTTGTATTCAGCCTTTCATCCATAGATCTCAGGATGGCTCACAGCGTAAAAAAATGCGAGATAAAAACACAAAATATATAATGAAATGGGAGTGGGGGGGAGAACCCCCAAACAAACCAATGGGCTGCCCCAGTTAAGGCTGCGGAAGATTCTCTGCCTGCAAACCTGCAGAACCATTGCTGCCGGCCCGTGTAGGCAACACTGAGCTGCAAAAGGAATGCATCCGACTTAGCTCCCTGCCCTCTGTGGGAAGCCGTGAGTTCAGCACAGCCGCACACCTGGGACTGCACCTGCCTCCGCCCTGGCTATTACCTGTCGCAGGTGCAGGGAAGCGAGGCGGACTTCATGTTGCCTGCGCCAAACCACCTTTGTCTCTGACTGGCGCTGAGCTGGGGCGAGGCTTATGGGAAGGAGATTGCGGCTGTACATCAGGAAAAAGGGTTCTGAGTTCAACGGTGCAACAGGATCCCTCCGAAGGTGGTAGTCTCTACAGCTTGAAGGTTTTCCGGGTCATGGCCAGCATGACTAAGCCGCTTCTGGCGAACCAGAGCACTCTGGGGTTGCGGCGCACGGAAACGCCGTTTACCTTCCCGCCGGAGCGGTACCTATTTATCTACTTGCACTTTGACGTGCTTTCGAACGCTAGGTTGCAGGAGCAGGGACCGAGCAACGGGAGCTGGGGATTCGACCGCCGACCTTCTCAGCAAGCCCTAGGCTCTGTGGTTTAACCCACAGTGCCACCCGCGTCCCTTACAAGATATAAAATAAATGTTCATAAATGTACCAGGCAAACACAAACTGTACATAAATATGTAAACCACATGTCTGAAACAGTTACAGGTAGGTAGCCATGTTGGTCTGCCATAGTCAAAACAAAATAAAATAAAAAATTCCTTCCAGTAGCACAACTAAGTTTGTTCTTGGTATGAGCTTTCGTGTGCATGCACACTTCTTCAGATACAAAATAAAATAAAAAAATTCCTTCGAGTAGCACTGAAACGGAAGTCACCAGACCCTTATCTGAAGAAGTGTGCATGCACACGAAAGCTCATACCAAGAACAAACTTAGCTGGTCTCTAAGGTGCTACTGGAAGGAATTTTTTTATTTTATTTTGTTATGTCTGAAACAGTCCAGGAAGACAGTCCTAAAGCCATTTTGACTCTTTCAGTGACCTCAGCTATTCCTCTGCAGTTTGGAGGCAAATGGGAAAAGTCTCCCCCTTGTCTCTGTGCTCACAAATCCTGCCTTAAGGGCACATTTGGGTATGAATAGGGTGAGCCTGTGACCTGGACTCAGGAATTAAACATTTATCATCACAAAGGATGGCCAGCCTCTCCAGGTAAACCCATCAACAGGTATCCTGGCAGACAGGATTTCTGCTGTAGACCTGCCTCCCTCTGTGATGTATGGATGATGTTTTGGGGGGTGGTCTTGAGCTCTAAAGACGACTGATCGCTGAAGAATTGATGCTTTTGAATTATGGTGCTGGAGGAGACTCTTGAGAGTCCCATGGACTGCAAAAAGATCAAACTTATCCATCCTTAAAGAAATCAGCCCTGAGTGCTCACTGGAAGGACAGATCCTGAAGTTGAGGCTCCAGTACTTTGGCCACCTCATGAGAAGAGAAGACTCCCTGGAAAAGACCCTGATGTTGGGAAAGATGGAGGGCACAAGGAGAAGGGGACGACAGAGGATGAGATGGTTGGACAGTGTTCTCGAAGCGACTAACATGAGTTTGGCCAAACTGCGGGAGGCAGTGGAAGATAGGAGGTGCCTGGCGTGCTCTGGTCCATGGGGTCACGAAAAGTCGGACACAACTGGACGACTGAACAACAACAACTTGAGCTACAGGGGAGGCAATTTCAGGAGTCTATATAAGAGCTTGTGCATCATTGTTCTGAGTTTCTCCTCCCTCCTGTGTGGGGTGAGCGGAGGACCCTGTTGCAACAGTTTTATAAAGATCAGGCTTCTTAGCCGCTTTGCTTCTCGATATTCTCCGGTTGGCCTCTGTTCTTTTCTCCCACCGATAAAGAACCTACATAAGGACTCTAGACGGGCTCTTGGGTACCCCATAAGGGGAAAGAAGCAGTTCTGGTCAGAGATCGGTTCTGGTCAGGGATGGTTTTGCAAGGGCCACCAACATTTCCCCTCGGTGGCAAAATAAGCCCTTGCCTCTTGGCAGCTGCGGGATATCCAGTTTCTCGCCTGCTTCCCCTCCCTGGCTGCTCATTCCTTTCCCAAATTAGAAGCAGGCTGTGCAGCTGTTTGGCTTGGGCATGGAGGACCCAGCAAGGCTGGGGTGGGGGGTAGGGATGGGATTCTCTAGGGGAGCACCCTCCCCAGCGGAGCATTTTTCGCCCAGAAATCACGGCTGCTTCTTGCGGCCTCGAACGAACGGGAAGGGTTTTGGAGAGGCAGGCGCCGGGTCTTGGGTTTGGCGCAGAATGCGTTCCCACTCTGCTCGAGCTAACGTATGCAGGTTGAAACCTCCTCCTCATCATCTAGGCCTCCCCGCCCTATAAAATGGGGGACCCTGGGGTCGTCTCCACGGGGAAAGGGTAGTTTGGGGTTTGGTGGAGGGGAACAGAGGCTCGGCCCTGCCTCCTTTATTTTTAGACAGCGGCAGGGGTATCCGGTTCACAGAGAGAGGGGGCCTCTTCCTTCCCTTGCGGTGCCTCGCAGCTGCTCGCGGTCACTAAGGGCCGCCTGGTTCGTGGATTTGAACCCACAACTAATGCATAGCTGTCAACTTTTCCCTTTTCTTGCAAGGAATCCTATTCTGAATAAGGGAATTTCCCTTTAAAAAGGGGGGAAAGTTGACAGCTATGAACTAATGGCCCACAGGAGTAACAAAAATCTCTTTTTTACATCCAATTAGAGACCCACGGGTGGTGCTGTGGGTTAAACCACAGAGCCTAGGGCTTGCCGATCGGAAGGTCGACAGTTCGAATCCCCGCAATGACGGGGTGAGCTCCCGTTGCTCAGTCCCTGCTCCTGCCAACCTAGCAGTTCGAAAGCATGTCAAAGTGCAAGTAGATAAATTGGTACTACTCCAGCGTTTCCGTGCGCTGCTCTGATTCGCTGGATGCTGGCTCCCTTGGCCAGTAAAGTGAGATGAGTGCCACAACCCCAGTCATCCCCGACTGGACCTAACAGTCAGGGGTCCCTTTACCTTTACCTTTAGATAAGGACAGGAATTGTAGATCTGGAGGGCCAAGAGGACCCTCCAGGAGGGCCAGGGAATACAACTCCCATCATCCCTAGCTAGCAGGACCAGTGGTCAGGATGATGGGAATTGTAGTCCAAAACATCTGGAGGGCCAGAGTTTGCCTATGATAAGGGGTTAAGTGCTCAAGCTCTCTCTCTCTCTCTCTGTGTAATTTATCTATTTGGTTTTTCAAATTAAATTTTTACAGAGATATATATATATAACATATAAATCATAAAAACAAGATCCCAAGGAATCTCCTGGACTTCCATCCTCCCCTTTGTGGGTCCTTTTATCAATCCTTTCCTCCCGCATCTTTTATGATACGGTGGTACCTCGGTTTTCCAACGTAATACGTTCCGGAGTTCTGAAACGTTCAAAAACCGAAAGCGCAGACAGCCACAAAAAAAATTGGTTGCAAAACACAGGTTGATTGCACCCAGCGGAAGCCACGTGGCATGTTCCGACTTCCGAGGCACGTTCGAAAAACCGAAGCATTTACTTCCAGGATTTACAGCGTTCGAAAACCTAAACGTCAATCAACGGAGACGTTCGAAAACCGAGGCGCCACTGTAATCCAAAACCTTTACATCCAGAATTCAACCTTAAACTATTTATTCTTGGTGGTATAGCCACCCAAGTCGGGGAGGCCGCCTCTGCCTCCTGTGGCAGGGAGTTCCCCGGGTGAACTCTGTCCCTGGTCTTCCGACATCAGCTTCATCCGATGCCCAAGAGTCGTGGCATTAGGAGAGGAGGAGGAAAATGAACGTCTCTCGCCCTACCCCTCGGGGCCGATAGCTCCTCGCTGCGGAAGATGCCCAGAGAGGGGAAGGTGTTTAAAAGGCTGCGCTTCTCTCCTTCCCCACCTGCCGCAGGTGCCGTGGAACTGTCCCGCCAGAGCCCCTTCGCTTCCTGGGTCTGCGCGATGCTCTACTGTTTCGGCAGCTACATCCTGGCCGACCTGCTCCTGGGAGAGGCCCCCGTCGACTACTTCAGCAACAACGCCAGCGTCCTCCTGGCCACGGCGGTCTGGTGAGGCCACGTCTCTGCCTCTCTGGCCGCCCGCCCCCCCCCCCGTGGCAGCGGCACCCGCATTGCAGGGGGTTGGGCTAGATGACCCCCCCGGGGTCCCTTCCAGCTGCCAATCCTATGGTTCTATATCCCCAAGCAGACAAACCCTCTTGCATGAGCACAAAGGGGGGGGGCAGTGGCATAGCGTGGGGTTGCCTGTGCCCGGGAGATCGCAGCCACAGAGATAAGAAAACAAAGAGTCGCTCCATTGTCGGGAGAGAGGTCGCTTCCTGGTTCGCAAGGCAGAAGCGCACAGCTTTCTTGAGGCGCCACTGGGTGTTGAAATTTGGCGCCCCTAACTATTTTGTGCCCCTTTGCCCCCCCCCCAACTGCAAGTGGGGACATTCCACTCTATTCCCTGCCTGGGAATGCCCCCTTGACTTTTCCTCTTGCTCACCTGGAGGGAGGAGGGAGGGGGCTCAGGTGTAGAAACTGGTCCAGGAGCTTTGGCCTGATCTCCTTTGACCTCAACCCCCTGGCCTTGTGGCAGGGAGTCCCGCAGGCTTCACCTCCCGCTCTTTCATCTCCCAGGTACTTGACTTTCTACTGCCCTCTGAACATCTTCTACAAGTGCGTCAGCTTCCTGCCGGTCAAGCTGGTCTTTGTGGCGATGAAGGAGGTGGTCAGGGTCCGCAAGATCGCTGCCGGGGTCCACCACGCTCACCACCAGTACCACAACGGCTGGCTCATCATGGTCATCGTCGGGTTCGTCAAAGGTGGGACGCTTTCTGCTTGGCCTGGCCTATTCCTCCTCTGCCCTTGTGAGAGCGCTGAGATGGGAGGGCTGTGTGGCTTAATGGGGAGAGCACCTGCTTGGCATGCAGAACGCCACACGTTCAAACCCCAGCCTTCCCCTATTTAACCCAGCCCTTTTTTAATCAGATCATGAGGTCTGGAAACTTAAGGAGCAGGTTGTAGCTCCACGGCTCGAACGCCTGCTTGGCATGCAGAATGCTATATATTCCATCTGCGGTGTCTCCAGGCAGGGTCGGAAACTCTGGAGTCCTGTTCCCCCTGCAAAGAGCTCCCTTATGAAGGGTGGGGAGAGGCAGGTGGGACCATCCCTTGCCGGATATCCGGCCCGCAGAGATTCCCCTTTCCCTCTGCTGAAAGGTGGGCTATGAACTTTCTTAAAAAATCATGGACTTGTAGAGTTGGGAGAGAGTCCCGAGGAGCACAACGAAAGCATCCCTGGCACAGAGTTATCCAACCTCTAACTTAAAAACTTTTAATGAAAACAGTAAGTGGTCCCTCCCTCCCTCCTTCAATTCTTTCTTTTCTTCCCTCCCTTCTTTCCTTCTTCCCTCCCTCCCTCCCTCCCTCTTTCCCCTTCCTTCCTCCTTCCTTCCTTCCTTCCTTCCTCCTCCCTTCCTTCTTCTTCCTTCCTTCCTTCCTTCCTTCCTTCCTTCTTCTTCCCCCTCCCTTCCTCCCTCCCTTCTTTCTTTCTTTCCTCCCTTCTTTCCTTCCTTCCTTCTTTCCTTCCTTTCTTCCTCAGGATCTGGAGTCGCTCTCATGTCCAACTTCGAGCAGCTGCTGCGAGGCATCTGGAAACCGGAAACAAACGAGCTTTTGCACATGACCTTGTGAGTCAAGGGCTCTGCTGCCTGTTGGGTGCGGCTGCTGCCTGCCTGGGATGGTAGGGACGGAGCAAAGACCTGGGAGGGACCTTGACGCAGGAGCCTTTGGACGCCCTCCTTTGCCTCTGGCCCTGCCCACCACCACTACGCAGCCCCCGGAAGGCAATGTGGCCCTCGGGGCTGGGGGGAAAGGCTTTTGAAATTGTATAAAAAATTAAAATAAATTCAATTTCTGTTGCCTTTGCAGCCCCTCCAAAGCCAGCCTGTACGGGGCATTGCTTTTCACCCTGCAACAAGCTCACTGGCTGCCTGTCTCCAAAGCCACGCTCATATTTTTCTTCACCCTCTTCATGATCGTCTGTAAGGTGAGCCTCCGGCGGTGGGGCAGGGCGGCGGGGGGCCGGACAAGGCTAGCCGGTGGAAAAGAATTAAATCTTTCTGCTGGGTAGAAGGGTTGGCATCCGGGTTTAGCGAAAAAGGTTATTTGGCAATCTTGGAGGTATATACAGAAGTTATTTGTTTTGCCATCTTGGTGCCCAAAAAACAGACCTTCCTGGAATGAAGGGACCATTGGACCCCCAACTACAGCTGAGCTTGGGGGGTGCGGGCAAAGAGTGCAGGTTTGGCCTGGTAACATTGTCCCCTGGACCCCCAGAGAAGCGAGGGCAGACCCTCCAAGTGTCCCTCTTTTCCAGGGACAGTCCCAGATCTACAGAAGCCGCCCCGGTTTCTGATTTGATCCTGGAACGTCCTGCTTTTCCTTAGGACGTCAATATTTCAGGGGAGAAACGTTGGAGGGGATGGAATAGGACGTCCCTCTTTTCAGGGGAGAAACGTTGGAGGGGATGGAATAGGACGTCCCTATTTTCACGGGAGAAACGTTGGAGGGGATGGAATAGGACGTCCCTATTTTCAGGGGAGAAACGTTGGAGGGGATGGAATAGGACGTCCCTATTTTCAGGGGAGAAACGTTGGAGGGGATGGAATAGGACGTCCCTATTTTCAGGGGAGAAACGTTGGAGGGGATGGAATAGGACGTCCCTATTTTCAGGGGAGAAACGTTGGAGGGGATGGAATAGGACGTCCCTATTTTCAGGGGAGAAACGTTGGAGGGGATGGAATAGGACGTCCCTATTTTCAGGGGAGAAACGTTGGAGGGGATGGAATAGGACGTCCCTATTTTCAGGGGAGAAACGTTGGAGGGGATGGAATAGGACGTCCCTATTTTCAGGGGAGAAACGTTGGAGGGGATGGAATAGGACGTCCCTATTTTCACGGGAGAAACGTTGGAGGGGATGGAATAGGACATCCCTATTTTCACGGGAGAAACGTTGGAGGGGATGGAATAGGACGTCCCTATTTTCAGGGGAGAAACGTTGGAGGGGATGGAATAGGACGTCCCTATTTTCAGGGGAGAAACGTTGGAGGGGATGGAATAGGACGTCCCTATTTTCAGGGGAGAAACGTTGGAGGGGATGGAATAGGACGTCCCTATTTTCAGGGGAGAAACGTTGGAGGGGATGGAATAGGACGTCCCTATTTCCAGGGGAGAAACGTTGGAGGGAGTGTGAGTGGTGTGGAACCGCTAACGGAGACTCCCCCCTCCCCCCGACAGGTCTTCATGACAGCCACCCACTCCCACGGCTCGCCCTTCGCCCCCTTTGAAGGGGTCGTCTGCCCCATCCTTTTCGGCTCCGTCCCCGCTGGGCACCACGACGACCACCACCACCACCACGGGGGCCACGAGCTGCCTCCTCCGCAGCCCCCCCAGCTGCCGGCCAAGTTGCGGGAGGAGCTGAACGAGGGCACGAGGAAGAGGAAGGCCAAGAAGGCCGAGTGAGCGCCACCCCCACTCCAGGAGGGACTCCCCGGCTGATTCCTGCTGTGTGGGGGTCCTCAGGACACAGAGGCTGCTCAAGGACCCCCACCTCGCAAAAAACAAGGACCCTTTTCTGCAACGGCAAGCCCACCCTCGCGCTTCGCTGTCCCGGCACAGAGAGAGCGGCATGGGACTCCGGTGCGCTTGTGGGGGGGGGCGGCTCTGCAATCCAGCCGGACCCCCACCGCCATCACGTGGGGCTATGCCTCGTCTCCAGTCCCCTCTGCTCTCCTGACTGGTTCCTGCTGGTCTCGCTGGGAGGAGCGCTTCCACCGTTCCACTCTTGTGCCATTGCTGTGCCTGTGTGTATTTGTGTGTGTGTGTGTGTGTTTGCCCTCCCCAGAGCCAGCTGCAATTGCAGCAGCGGGGAGAAGCCCAGCCCGGCTTCCGTGCAAAGCCCTGGGGCGAAGGGGGGTGGCAGCTCCGAGCCCCGAATCCCACCTAAATTATCTATTTATTGATCCGTTTTTTGCTGCTCGGGGAATTTCAGAGCTGGCCTTTCTACCTCTCGGTTGCCCCTCCTTTGCCACCAGTAGGGATAATTAATAATAATAATAATAATATATTTTTACTGTGCCCATCCGGCTGGGTTTCCCCAGCCACTCTGGGGTGGCTCCCAACAGATCAGAAACAGAACTAAACAGCAGACATTATAAAACTTTCCTTCAGACGTCTTCTCAAAGTCAGATAGTTGTTTATTTCCTTGACATCTGATGGGAGGGCATTCCGCAGGGCGGGCGCCACCACCGAGAAGGCCCTGTGCCCCTCGGGAGCCTCACCCACTGGGTGCTCAGCGGAGCAGATTTCATAGAGTTGCAGAGTGGGAAGGGAACCCCGACGGTCATCTAGTCCAACCCCCTGCAACGTAGGAATACGGCGCTGTCCCGTGCAGGGATCGAACCCACAACCTTGGCATTATCGGCGCCACACTCTAACCTGCTAGTGAACTTCTGTGGAAAAACCGCAGAATAACCCCGGGCCCGACACGTGCTTCGCAGAGGGGCCTCTGAGCGCACACAGAGTGCGTCCCTACATCCCTGGGCTTAAGAGAGCGGGGCTGAGGGTCGGCTGGGTCCCAGGAAGATGCCAACCGGGTTTTCCTGGGCTTGGGTGTTGGGGCTCAGACCTAAAGCGGGAGAGCGGGCGAGAGGACTGGCTGCCCCGGCCCCAAACGCAAGGCCTGGGGGGAGAGCCCGACCCCTTCCTCGGCCCCAACCGCAGGCTGCTCCGAGGTGCCCTTTCCGTGGCGTGAAAAGGAGGCACCCCCGGGCTCCCCGCACAAAAGTGCCTTTCTCCCGACACCCCTCACTCACCCAAATGCCCGGTGGGCACCGTGGAAGATTTGAGGTGTGGGGAACGCTGCCGACCTGGGAATAAAAGGCCTCTGAGAAGCGATTCTCGGTCTGGTGTGTTGTGTCTTTCTCTCCTGTTTGCTGTTTTGGGAGGGTGGCAGGACCCCCACCCCAGTGGGGCGTCTTCTGACAGGCACCCAACGCCCCTCCGCCGTCGCACCTGAGGTGGGTGGGTGGCTGGTTGGGTCAGCTGCATTTCCACGGCACTTTGAGACAAATCTTACAAGCAATAACACCACTATTGGGGTGCTACCTCTGGTTGGGGGCCATGTCCTGCTCCTTCAGGGGCCACTTCCCCACCTTTGGTCCTCTCCCCTGCGGCTCCACAAAGCTGCCAGCCTGTGACGACGATGGCCCCGATTCTGGGAATGGCGCCGGCCGAATCCCTGCCCAAATCCAGAGTCCCAAAGGCTTCCCAACTTCCCAGCCGCTGCGTGTTTTACGTCTGTGTGTGTGTAGAGAGGCTTTTGAGGGCCAAACGGTGCATCTGGCCCTTGATCTGGGGGCCACATGCTGGTGGTGGGCGGGGCCGGATGTGCAAGTGGGCGGGGCGTGCACACACCCAGCCCCGCCTCCCCCATCCATTCAAGGAAGAGGCACAACCAGGGTTCGAAGGGGAGGCAATTCCAGCCGATCGGAAGCTCTCCAGGAGGGCCCAAAGCATGTTCAGAGAGGGCCAAATAGAGGGCTCTGAAGGGCCACATTTCCCCCCCCACACACACACACATCCCCAGACTTGAGGTTCCTCCACCCCCTTTAGATAAAGATTGCGTCCCCCTCTCCTCCAAGAACGCATCAGAGTCTCACCTTGTAAGGAATCCATTTCATTCAAGTTGTTCCAGGTCTCCTTTGGGAGCAGCCGGTCCAGAAATGCAGGTACGCCATTCGCAAGTGACAAGAAGCAGGCGTAAACTTGCGCACAGACATGCATGCCTCTTCTGCGGCGGCGGCACCCCCATGTGCTCTCTCCTCTGCCTTCCGAGGTCACAGAACCATAGATTTGAAGAGTTGGGAGGGACCTTCAGCGGTCATCTAGCCCAGTGTTTTTCAACCACTGTTCCGCGGCACACTAGTGTGCCGCGAGATGTTGCCTGGTGTGCCGTGGGAAAAATTGAAAAATTACTTTATATATAGTCAATATAGGCACAGAGTTAATTTTTTTAACATTTTCTAATGGTGGTGTGCCTCGTGATTTTTTTCATGAAACAAGTGTGCCTTTGCCCAAAAAAGGTTGAAAAACACTGATCTAGCCCAACCCAGGGATCTCAGCTAAAGCATCCCTGACAGATCCAACCTTTGCTTTAAAAAAGAAACTCCAAGGAAGGAGATTCCGCCACCTTCCATCCCATGGTCGAACAGCTCTTACCATCAGAAAGTTCTGAGTCGGAATCTCCTTCCTTGTCGCTCGGAGCCACGAGTTCGGGTCCTGCCCTCCGGAGAAAACAAGCTCGCTCCATCCTCCACATGGCAGCCCATGAGATATTTGAAGATGGCATCCGTATCTCCTCTCAGTCTCCTTTCCCACCGCCCAGGTGAAACATCCCCAGCTCCTTCGACCGTTCCTCATCAGGCTTGGTTTCCAGACTCTCTTCTGCCCACCTTCCAGCTTGTCCACATCCTTCTTAAATTGTGCTGCCCAGAACCTCGCAGCGAGGCAGGGCAGAATGGTGCCATTCCTAATTCAGGGCTGGGAAAAAAACGAGGATGGAAAAATGCTTGGATTGGGCCGGGCCGGGCTGCCTCGAGTCTCCGCCCTCCTCTCCTGAAGGAGATGCCCTGGGCCTCTGAATGCCATCTGCGCTAGGCAGGGAATCAAGCTGGCACTTGCCTCTGACATCCCCTTGCCTCTCCCTTCCTGCTCTCTGCACGCCACACCTGCCTGCTTCCTTCTCTGCCTCTCCCCTCCCCTGGCATCCAAAGCCAGCTGGGGGCTGCAGATCTCTGCCCGCCGCTGCCCTGCATGCCACCCACGCCTTGCCCGAGGGTCGGGCATGAACCATGCGCACCAACCAAATCATCAAGTACACCTTGTTTGCCTCCTGCTACCTCTTCTGGGTGAGTCGAGAGCCTTGGCACGGCTTTGCGCCGGCTCCTGCGTTGGCAGCGAGCCTCCGAGGAGTTCACCCAGAGGCTGCTTTCTCCAGCTGCCTTTGCCAAGGCCTCCCTCGGAGCCACGGGCAGTTCGGGGCCGGCTCCTCTCCCTTGGCACAGCCCCGACCTGCCCTGCCCACGGCCATCCACAGGGCATGAGTGGGTGGCGCGCTTTTTGCAAAATCAGGATGGTTTGTTCTCCTGCCCTCTCCAGGTGGCCGGTGGGCTGATGGTAGCCGTCGGGATCTACGCCAGGCTCTCCAAGGAAGGGGGTGAGTGAGTGCTTGGCGTTGGCGTTTCGTGGCCCACAAAAAAGTCAATCTCACCGCTCCCGTCGCGGGGATTGGAACCGCCAACCTTCTGATCGGCAAGCCCTAGGTTCTGTGGTTTAACCCACAGTGCCACCCGTGTCTTAGCTTGGGCGATGCCATTCCTCTGGGCTGGTCTCTCACCTGGCAGGCACCTTACCCTCTCCTTTCTGCCTCCCCCCAGGCGCTGTGGACTCCCTGCTGGCAGACCCCTCCGTCGTCCTGCTGGCGGTGGGCGTCCTGGTGTTCAGCGTCACCTTCGTCGGCTGCCTGGGGGCCTTGCGTGACGTCACCCTGCTTCTGAAGGCGGTACGTATGGGTGCCCCCCTCCACTACCCTCTCGACAATGGGCAAAGCCTCCTGCTCCAACCTTTGGTTTGAGGGTGCCTGTGGACACTTTGGGGGATGGCCCACCCACCCCCTGCCAGGGACACAGGGTGCCCGTTTGGGAAGGGGCATAACTCAGCGGCAGGGCAGCCCCTGCTTGGCACGCAAAACGTCTCAGCTCCAAACCCCACATGGCGGAATCTCCAGGCGTCTTGTCAAACGCGAGGCGGTTCTTTTAAAATTAGGTTCAGAAGCAATACAAATGCAAGCGGGTGAGAGGATTGCAGATTTTATTCTCAACAGCAAGTAAAAAAATATACATTAGCAAGCAAGCACTTCAGTATGGCCCTGGGAAGCTCCAAGAAGTGGCGAGGTGGCCCCCTCAGGTAGTCTTCCTTCGCACGACCCTTCCGGCCGTGAGTCCGTGCACATTTTACAGATGCTGTGCCCTGTTAGCCACTCTACATCAAAGACAAAAAGCCAGGCCATATATCAAAGGCTTTTACTGACCAGTGCCGTTTGCCAACAGACCACACATGAAATACTTTCTTTTACCAGGGATGTTGTTGTTCAGTCATTCAGTCGTGTCCGACTCTTCGTGACCCCATGGACCAGAGCACGCCAGGCACCCCTATCCTCCACTGCCTCCCGCAGTTTGGCCAAACTCATGCCAGTCGCTTCGAGAACACTGTCCAACCATCTCATCCTCTGTCGTCCCCTTCTCCTTGTGCCCTCCATCTTTCCCAACATCAGGGTCTTTTCCAGGGAGTCTTCTCTTCTCATGAGGTGGCCAAAGTACTGGAGCCTCAACTTCAGGATCTGTCCTTCCAGTGAGCACTCAGGGCTGATTTCTTTAAGAATGGATAGGTTTGATCTTCTTGCAGTCCATGGGACTCTCAAGAGTCTCCTCCAGCACCATAATTCAAAAGCATCAATTCTTCGGCGATCAGTCTTCTTTATGGTCCAGCTCTCACTTCCATCCATCACTACTGGGAAAACCATAGCTTGAACTATACAGACCTTTGTCGGCAAGGTGATGTCTCTGCTTTTTAAGATGCTGTCTAGGTTTGTCATTGCTTTTCTCCCAAGAAGCAGGCGTCTTCTAATTTCGTGACTGCTGTCACCATCTGCAGTGATCATGGAACCCAAGAAAGTAAAATCTCTCACTGCCTCCATTTCTTCCCCTTCTCTTTGCCAGGAGGTGATGGGACCAGTGGCCACGATCTTCGTTTTTTTGATACCATATTTTGCGCTCTCCTCTTTCACCCTCATTAAAAGGTTCTTTAATTCCTCCTCACTTTCTGCCATTGTGTCATCAGCATATCTGAGGTTGTTGATATTTCTTCCGCAATCTTAATTCCGGTTGGGATTCATCCAGTCCAGCCTTTCGCATGATGAATTCTGCATATAAGTTAAATAAGCAGGGAGACAATATACAGCCGTGTCGTACTCCTTTCCCAATTTTGAATAAAACATAGTGTGATGGCCTGGGACTCCGGAACCGGAGGAGGCTCAGTCCGCACCGGATCCTCTGCAACAAGCACCAGCTGGGCCGAGTCAGGGGCCTGACCCTGTCCCGGCTCCAGGTACTGAGGACAGCTGGTCCACTAGCGGCTAGGTCTGGAGAGGCTGAGGCGGCCCCTGGGTCTAGTAACCCACCGGCGTCTTCCAAGCTGCAGAGACTCGGGGCTGAGAGGAGGAGAGACCTGACTGAGTACTCGCAGGAGGAGTGCTCGGCTGGTGGTGAGTTGTCGGGGGATCGGGACCGGCCACTACCTCCTCAGAGATAAAAGGCGATCGGACCCAGACTCCAGGTTGATGGAGCGACATTGCTGCTTGCCAGATCCTGCCTGGTTCCCTGCCCTGCACTCCGCCTCGGCTACACCGGACTCACTCCTCGTCGACTCTTCAGACTTCGGACCAGACCTGGACTTCGCTTCTCGGGTTCCCCTTGGACCAGCACACATAAATAACCGGAGACGGGAAGAGCTGACCGCGTCGGATCACTCATCTCCTCGAAATTGCAATAATCTTCTGGAATACACCGGGTCTGAAAACCCTGCCAAGCCTCTGCTGCCGGCCAGTGCAGGAACGGCCGTATTGGCCTGAATATAAGCCGCCTTCCCCCCCCCCAAATTCCGACTGTGAAAAGTGAAAAGTGTGGCTTATATTCACAAAATTGGCTTTTGCGATATCGCTGCTGGAACAGCTGCCCTGGTTATATCTTAGGTAGATGTTCCGCCAGCCTCTCCTCACTTCCTTGGAGGTTTTTAAGCAGAGATCGGATGGATGGATGGATGGATGGATACTTTTGCTGAGATTCCTGCATTTCAGAGGGGTTGGGCTAGATGGCCCTCGGGGGTCCCGCCACAACTCCACGGTTCTGATTCTCTGCCCACTGTTTTCGCTCCCCAGTTCGCGTGGCTCCTGCTCGTCATCTTCGTCCTGCAAGTGGTGGCTGCCGTTCTGGGCTTCCTCTTCTCCGGCATGGTAAGCGGAACAAAACCCCAAACGGCGCCTGCGTAGCTTAGCATTTGGGGCGACGGGGTGTGTGTGTGTGTCACAGCTCAGTGGCTGGGGCGCCCGCTTTGCACCCCAAAGCTCTCCCGGGTCCAATCCTCGTGAGAATTAGAGAGCCTTTTTTGGGCATACAGGTTCTCTCTCTCGTTCTCTTTCAAAATGATTTTTATTTGATTTCACCGGTACAGTGTTACCTTGGTTCTCAAATTTAATCCACTCCGGAAGTCCGTTCGGTTTGCAGCAAAGGGGGGACTGTTTGCATCCGCCGTATTTTCCCAACTTTTTGCCGCCGGCTGGAGATGCCCGGTGGCACTCTGGACGGGCGCAGGGGAGATTTCTCGCTGCTCCTGTCTCCCCTCACCCCCCCTCCCTCCACCGTATCCCAGGTGATGGAGAAAGCCACCCTGCTGATGGGGAGAGCTATCTCCCGTTACCGCGACAACCTGGACCTGCAGAACCTCATCGACTACATCCAAAAGAAGGTAAGGGGCTGTGGTTTCCCTTTCCCGCAGGGGCATAGCGTGGGTTGCCGGTGCCCCGGGGCAGGGCACGTGTTTTGCCCCCTGGTGGACTGGGCCGGTCCCTTCGCCGGCCAGCGTCCAAACAAGGGAGTCCTCCTGTTGCTCTGAGTTCAAATGCCGCTCACGCGTTCGTCATACACTTTAAATAATCCGGGGCGGGGGGGGGAGCCTTCCGTTCTCCAGCGCCCTTTGCTCCTGTTTATTTCTCTCCCCAGTTCGAGTGCTGCGGGGTCCACTCCTACAAAGACTGGTCCCAGAACGTTTACTTCGACTGCCAGGAATCGAACCCCAGCCTGGAGCGCTGCGCCGTCCCGTTCTCTTGCTGCGTGCGAGGCAAAGAGGTGAGGAGGCAGCCCGGCAGGGTATACTCAAGCGGAACCAGACACTGACTGGTAGAAACCCTTACTCCCAACTGGCATTGGTAGCCCTCGCTCATAATTGGCATCGGGTGCCCTTACTCCCAGCTGGCTTTGCTGATTTTTTTTAAAAATAATACTATCCTTTTCAAAAGATAGCAAATCTCTATAAGTACCCCATCCCCCTCAATTTAATTTCTTTTGGACATTTAGGAAGCCCTTGCTCTTAATTAGCTTTGGGAGCCCTTACTCCCAGCTGGCTTGGAGGAATCCTTGCTGATTTTTTAAGAAACGTAATACCACCCTTTTCAAAAGATAACAAATCTCTATAGGTACCCCATTTTTCCACATTTAATTTCTTTTGGACAGTTGGGAAGCCCTCACTCTTAATTGGCTTTGAGAACCTTTACTCCCAGCTGGCTTGTGGAGGCCTTGCCCCTGATCCCATGTGCGTGTAGCTAGGCACTCCTTACATGCACATATGCCCCAGAAGAGCGCTGCATCCGGAGCCCACCTGGTCCAGCAACCTGTCCTCACATTGGTCAGCCGAATGCTTCTTCTGGGAAGCCCACAAGGACACCCAACGCACGGCTCCAGAGGCAACCTGCCCCGAACACCGGCTGCTGCGGGGCAAAGAGTTGGGGGCCACCGGCTTTCATATCTATTTAGCCGCAGGCTGCTGGACGAGACGGGGCCCCTTTGATTCGGCCGCTGCGGGGCTCCCCAGAACTTCTTATTCGGAGTGGAGCCTCCTTGTCCAAAGGCAGCCTACCTCCAACCGCCAACAGTATCCCGGAGGGCAAACGGAAGACGGCGTCTTTGGGCTGTCACAAAGCGGCCTTCATAATAGGCCACCTTGTTCTCTCTCTCTCAACCCCCCCCCCCGGCTCACTCCTTGCAGGCCGTTCTGAACACGATGTGTGGCTACGGTACGCAGAAGCTGAAGGCTTGGAAGGCCGAGTTTTTGGTGCACACCGAGGGGTGCTTGGAGAAGACGGTCCGCTGGGGCCGGAGCAACCTCTTCTTGGTGGCCGGGCTGGCCTTTGGGCTGCTGGTCCTGGAGGTGAGCCAGGGGGCTGCCGGGGGAGGAGCGGGGGCTCCAATCTTGCCCCCCTCCCCAAATCAGGACTGCAGGCCTACGCGCCTCCCTTCCAGAAAAAAAGCTTTCAAGGACAAGAAAGAGGCGGTTTTGAAAAGGGGAAGGGGATCCAGGAAATTACAGGTTGTTGAAGGCAGAATTGCAAAGTTAGAGAAGGACAAGCCCTGCTGGTGCAAGAACCAGCATGGCTTCTGCAAGGATAAATCTGTATTTCAAAGGCAAGAATGAGGCTGATGCAAAGACAGTTTTAAAAAGGGAGGGGGAAGGATCCAGGAAATTACAGGCCTATCCAGGTTGCTGAAGGCAAAATGACCATGTCTAGAGAAGGACAAGCCCTGCTGGAGCAAGAAGCAGCATTGCTTCTGCAAAAATTAGCCGAGGGCTGTAGTCCTGCTTGTGGGCTTCCGCTTGTGGGCAACCGGTTGGCTGGGCTTATATGGACCCCCTTGGGCCTGATCCGGCTGCTGCCGCATGGCTCCTTTTACAATTCCTAAGTGGAGCCTCCATGCATAGAGCCGGTCTACCTTAGAACGGTGGAGAACAAGAGCAGGAGGGGGGTGCTGTTTCTCTCAGGTCCCGCCTGCGGGCTTCTTCCTTTTGTGAGGACACGGGGCTGGGCTTATACGGGCCTGATCCAGCTGCTGATCCTCTCCTGAGGTCCTTAAAGGGCAGTCACAGGCGCTCCTGCCCTCCTTTCCTCGTTCCAGGCGGTCGTCTTCTCTCTTGCCGTGCTGCTCATCTACCAGATCGACTTCATCATCGAGAAACGGAAGAGCGTCAGGAGGAGGAGGAGGAAAAGCTGTCCAGCGAAGTGAAAACCTTGCAAGACTGTTTTGCCGCTTCTCCCTCCCTCCCCAAAAAGCGGGCCCCTTTTTTGCAGCAAAAACAAGGCATCGGAAAAGGGGGCAGGACGTTTAACCTCCCTGCAGGCTTTGCGCGAACCGATATCAGGGTGTTATGCCAAAGAATCGTAGAGTCGGGGTCCCCTAAAGGTCCTCTAGTCTAACCCCACTGGAAGCGAACGTTATTGGATAAGGGAATGCGGCCGACTTCATTCTGGATCGGAGGTTGGGACAAATATGCGAAGCGCGAATTCCCCCAAACTGCCCGGCACCGATCCACGCAGCACTTTAGAAACTGGGGGTGTCTCCTCGAATTATCCGTCGCCCTTAAAAGCGCTTATTATTATTATTATTATTATTATTATTATTATTATTAGAGAAAGACACCCTCACGATCCCAGCCAGGCAGGAACCGGGCCTCTCAAAGCACCAATAAAACTGTATCTCATGTCAAGAGCGACTCTCGAGTAAATTTATTGGTTGGTTATTTACTCGGGGGGGGGGACGTCTGTCGTCTGATCCGGCTGCTGCTGTTTCTTGCGGTTCCTCAGTCGAGCCTCCATGGGCAGGGAAGTCTACCTTGGAAACGAGAGCAGGAGGAGTTGGGAGGGGCTTCTTCCCCTTGGGGGGGGCATCTGGCCAGCCCCCTTGGGCCTGATCCTGCTGCTGCTGCAGGTGCCTTCTTAGTTTCTTGCAGTTCCTCAGTCGAGCCTCCATGGACAGAGCCAGTCTATCTTGGAAACGAGAGCAGGAGGCGTCGGGTCCTGCTGGAGGTGGGCTTCTTCTTGGGGGGGGGCGTCAGGCCAGCCCCCTTGGGCCTGATCCTGCCGCCGCCTCCACAGGCCTTCTCCACCTCTCCTCCCAGAGGGCGCCTCAGGTGTGCCTCACCTGACGATGCCCCTGGGGGGGACTCTTCTTCACCTGCCTCCGCGTTGCCACGGCGACCTGCCTCCCCAGGGCAACCCGGGCACCTTCCTTGGCACCTGGGCAGGCGGAGCGACTCGGCAGCCAGGCAGGATGAGCCTCTCGCCACCGGAGCAGGACCTCCTCCTCCTCTTCCAGGGAAAGGGGGGCACCCGGCCCAGGAACCTCGTCCGGGTCTTTGTGAGCTCAACGCCTTCAGGTGCCCCCCAATGGTGGGTGGGTGGGGGGCAGGCAGGCAGGCAGAGGCCTGGGGAGTGCAGGGCTGGGCTTCCTGGGCCATCATAAGATCAGAGATGGAAGGGACCCCCAGTGGTCATCTAGCTCAACCCCCAACTCGCCATGCCGGAATCTCGGCAAAAGCACCCCCGGCAGGTGACACGATCGTCAGAGAGTTTGAGCAGGGGGGTCAAATCGGAGTCAGCAAAATTTTAATTTCCTTTCTTTTTTCTTTTTTTTTCTCTCTCTCCCCCTTTATTCTTTTTATTTCTTTTTTCCCTATTTATATTTTTTTGTGTTTTCCGGTATTTTTGCATTTCCGTTTCATAATCCGCCGTAAGGTATATGCTGGTAAAAGTTAATGCATAATTCTTTATTTTGTTTCTTTAATGTTTGTGTGTATGTACTGTGTATATTGCAAATAAGAAAGCCGAAACAAAAAAAAAAAACACAAATTGGAGGTGGCTCAGAGAGGGAGGGAAGCGCTGCGGGGCAGCGCAGCGCAATGGTTAGAGCGTCCTGCCAAAAAGGAGAGAGAGATAACACTTGTAGTTTAATGGTGAATTTTTGGATCTAATGGGGATGTAAAAGGGTTTGGATTATTATAAATAAATAAAAAACGCAGGAGAAAATGATTAACAATAGGCAGTGCTTTTTCTCCCTGGGGGGGCAGGGGCGGGGAATGCAGGGGTTCACACACCCCTAAACATTTTGTGAATCTTTGTACTTTTCTCCATTTGCTGAATGTATTTTCCCCAATCTGAACTAGAAAATGGTGATTTTATTGAGTCAAAACGAGAGTACCCCTAAACATTTTTTTTAGGGGAGGGGGAAGCGCTGACAATAGGACCCACAAGGGGGTGGAGAGGGAAGTCCAGGAGATGCTTTGAAACCTTGCTTTTATTAGGTATGTTGGATATCTGGTTGTAAAACTTCAACTGGGGAAACCAAATAAATAAATTTATTAAAAATACATAAAAAAGGAGGGAGAGCAGGGTTCGAGTCCTGCCACTCGTCCAGCATGAAATTCTCCTTGGGCGTGTGACCAGTTGTGGGGCGGGCCGCTGCCCCTCTTGGCTCGACCCGCCTCGCAGGGTCGTTGTGGGGAGAAGCATGAGAGCTGCCGTTGAGTGAAATAAATAAATGGGCGTCCCCTCGCAAGCAGACAACTAGCAGCACGAAATAAATGAATGGGCGCCCCCTCGCAAGCAGACAACAGCAGCACAAAAATAAATGAATGGGCGCCCCCTCGACAACTAGCAGCACAAAAATAAATGAATGGGCGCCCCCTCGCAAGCAGACAACTAGCAGCATGAAATAAATAAATGGGCACCCCGTTGCAAGCAGACAACTAGCAGCATGAAATAAATAAATGGCCGCCCCCTCGCAAGCAGACAACTAGCAGCACAAAATAAATAAATGGGCGCCCCCTCGCAAGCAGACAACTAGCAGCACAAAATAAATAAATGGGCGCCCCCTCGCAAGCAGACAACTAGCAGCACAAAACAAATAAATGGGCGCCCCCTCGCAAGCAGACAACTAGCAGCATGAAATAAATAAATGGGCGCCCCCTCACAAGCAGACAACTAGCAGCACAAAAGCCCCCATGTCTGATTCTTTGGTTACAGACATGGAGGCAGAAAGAGAGGCTCTGATGGAGGCGGCGTACCCTGAGGTCCAGGCCTTTTGCCAGAAACACGGCTTGATGTTTGAGGTGAGGACCCCCCCCACCCCTATCTCAGCTCAGCGCCAGCTGAATGCACCTCTTTGAGCAGAAGGGGTCTTTCGAACACAGGACTGGGTGGGGGAGAAAATCCACCCTTCTGCCTCACATTTGAAGCACATGGAGAATCCTGGGAACTGTAGTTTCCCCAGGAGGGGTCCTTCAACACCCACCAAGTGGGTGCAGGATTCCTTCCTCCGCCTCCAAACATGCTAACTCGCCCCCCCCCTCCAAATCCGGTCCAGGTCATTGATTTGAGATGGGGCATCCGGGACGTCACGGGCGCTGGCCAAGAGCACCTCTTTCTGGAAGAGATTCGGCGCTGCCAGGAGCTCTCGGTGGGGCCCAGTTTCGTGGTGAGTGCCTGCTTCTCCTCCTTAAGGAGGGCTCCCCGGGGGGTCAAGGGGGGCTGCTGTGGGGCTGGGGAGGGGGTTCTCGCAAGAATTTCTGCCCCCCCAATGGTCGGAGGCAGCGGTGCTTCTGAATTGCTGGAGAGAGGGCTCTCTGGGTTCGAATCCTGCTGGGTGGGGGGATTCCCATAACGGACATCTGGTCGGCCGCTGTGAGGACAGGAGCCTGGACTTAGATGACCCCCGCTTTGAGTGATGCAGGGCTCTTCTGAGTTTCCTAGGATTCCTCAATGCAGCCTCCCTGGACAGGAGCAGTCTACCTTAGAAAGGGCGGAGAGCCAAAAGCGGGTCATTGTTCTCGCCTCCTGCTTGGGGGCCCGTAAGGACAGAAGGCTGGACTTAGATGGACCCCTCTTTGGCTCTTCTGAGTTTCCTAGGATGCCTCAATGGAGCATCCATGGGCAGGAGCAGTCTACCTTAGAAAAGGCGGAGATCCAAAAGCAGGCCACCGCTCTCGCCTCAGGCTTGGGGGCCCATAAGGACAAAAGCTGGGTTTAGATGGGCCCCTCTTTAGCTTGGTCCAGTTTCCTAGGATTCCTCAGTGGAGCCTCCATGGACAGGAGCAGTCTACCTTAGAAAGGGTGGAGAGCAAAAGCGGGTCATTGTTCTCGCCTCCTGCTTGGGGGCCCGTAAGGACAGAAGGCTGGGTTTAGATGGGCCCCTCTTTAGCCTGGTCCAGTCTCCTAGGATTCTTCAGTGGAGCCTCCCTGGACAGGAGCAATCTACCTTAGGAAGGGCGGTGAGCCAAAAACGGGCTGTCTCTCTCGCCTCCGGCTTGGGGGCTCGTGAGGGCAGGAGGCTGGGCTTAGATGGGATCCTCTTTGACCCTCTCTCGCCCACCCCCCCAGGCTCTCCTCGGGAGCCGCTATGGCCCCTGCCCGGCCCCCGCGACCATCGGGGAGGAGGAATTCGAGGCCCTGGCGGCCCAGTTGCGGCAGGAAGAGCCGCAGGCTTTGCAGATGCTGACCCAGCGGTACCTGAAGGACGAGAACGCCGCCCCTCCGGTGTACGCCCTCCAACGTCCCCTGACCCACGGCGCGGAGCGGAGTTTGGTCCTGTCCCTGCGCAGGGCAGCCCTGGAGGCGGAGAGGAAGGGGCTGATTGGCCAGTACCAGCGACTCCGCTACCACAAATCAGGTGTGATTCAGAGGCTGGCCGGTTTCTGCAAGGAAATCCCCCTCCTCTAATCTGACGCATCGTCTTAATATCACGATAACTAATATATTTAGTAATAGTAATAATCATATATACAGGGGGTTTTTTCAGGCAGAACTCAGTTCTGGCAGAGAGAATGAGAATAATAATAATAATAATAATAATAATAATAATAATAATAATACAGAAAGAAGATGAAGTCCTTATCAGAGATGAATGGCAGATCAAGTTGGTGGATTTATGCCGAAATAATTGCAGGGCCCTGTTTTTCAATGTGTTTTCTGTATTTCCCCCATTCTGTCTGAAACTTTTGTTTGGGCATTTGTAATTCCAGGGCCGTCCCGGGAAAATCGGGACGCTTGTCGGGTATGCCTTCTGCTGCTTCTCCTCACAGGCTCGCCCCCTTTTCCAGATACGCACCGGGAAATCGAGGCACGCCTCTTGGGCTCGGCGCCGGCGGACGAAGGGGCCGCGACGGTCTTCCTCCGAGAAACCGAGACGTCCCCGGAGGAGGAGGGTGGCGAAGAAGAGGGCGAGGATGCCCGCCAGATGCTGGAGGAGCTGAAGGCCGCCGTCACCAGCACCTGCCCCGGTTTGATCAGGGTCCATCGGGCTCCCCGAGACGCGGCCCCCGGTGCCCTCCGCCCAAAGCCACAGCCCAAACACCTCAAGGAGCTGTGCGACCAGTTTGTGGCCGTTGCCAACTACCAAGTGCTCCGGGGCCTGCGGACATGGGAAGGGTGCCCCGGCGGCGGGCAGCTGCTGCAGGAAATCAGCCACCACGCCGCCCTGGCCCAGGAGCGGGGCTGCAGCCCGTGTTGGCGACCAGACCTGGTGGACTCCCTCTGCCAACGCCTGAGGGACAGTCTGCCACAGTGCCACCCTACCCTCTTGGTCCAGGGTCCGCCGGACTGTGGCAAGACCGTCCTGCTGTGCCACCTGCGGGAGGTGGTTTGCCAGGCCCTGGGACCCAAGGCGGTGGTGGTTTTCCGGCTGCTGGGGGCATCGCAGGCCAGCTCCGGGCGTGATGCCCTCCTCGCCAGCCTCAGCCAGCAGGTTTGCCTGGCGCTGGGGCTGTGCCTGCCGGGCACCGGTGACCCTCTCCTGCGCTTCCACCACACACTCCTCTCGGCGTCCCGCCAGGCCTCTCAGCCTCTGGTCTTGATCCTCGACGCCACGGAGAGCCTGGGTACCGCCTGGCTGCCGGCGGTCTGCCCTCCTGGGGTGCAGCTGGTCATCTCTGCCCGGGACGAGGGTGGCAGCGGCGGAAGCGCTTTCGGCGCGGACCCCTTCGTGGTGGCCCCTCTCTCCGCCGAGGAGGCTGGCAAGGCTCTGGCCGAGGGCTTGGCATCTGCAGGGCGTACGCTCCAGCCGGATCAGCAGGCCCTTTTCCGGCAAAGTTTCTCCGCCGGCGGGCAGGCGCTGCCGCTGGCCCTCGCCCTCGCCGAGTGTTGTCGGTGGGCATCGTACGCCCCGCTTTCATCCCTGGCGGTCCCGCTCACGGCCCCGGAGGCTGCGCACCGCCTTTGTGGGCGCATGGAGGAAGCGCACGGCTCTGTGTTGGTGGCGAATGCCCTCGGCTACCTCGCTTGCACCCGGTGAGGAAACTGTGTATGTGTGCTTTTTTGTATGTGTGTAAATTTGATTAAGGTCTAAAACATGCCAAACTTAATATCTTTCCCCTTTTTTAACCAAACCAAGACTTTTATATATATATTTTTAAATAACAATAACAGCAACCCTGGAAGGTAAGCGACGCTGGTATCGGGCAGTTCCTCTGCCTGATTTCCTACCTTCCAGGTCTTATATAGATTAAACAACAAACAACAGCCCTGGGAGGTAGGCTAAGCTGGTGTCAGGGAGTTCCTCTGTCTGATTTTTTTTATTTTTGCGCAGGAACGGCCTCTCCGAAGCAGAGATGAAGGATGTCCTGTCCCTCGACAACGAGGTCCTCTCTGAGGTGTACCGGTCCAACCCTCCACCAGGCAAAGGGGTCCTCCGCCTGCCACCCTTGCTGTGGTCCCGCCTGCGCTGGGATTTGAACCCAGAGCTGGAGGAGAAGTGGTCCGACGGCTTTGTGGTGATGGGATTCCTCCACAGGTCAGGGGCCACCCCTCTTCCTTCCCTCCTTTTCGGGGCTGCCTAGGGGTCCGGGTCCCGGTTCTGCTGCGAAAGGGCGAAGCCTGCAGCTTGGGCACAGCAGGACACCTGCTTGGCGTGCAGAACGTTCCCAGGTGACATTCCGGGCATCTCCAGCTATGGCCGGGCATCTTAACTGAGCCTGTAAGAGATATCGGAGAGCATCCTGTTATATAATGTATAAGAGAAGAGAAATATTTTATATTTTATTTTAAGGAATAGGATATGTTTTTTTCTCAAGCAGAGCTCTAACCGAGAGGCATCGGTGGGAAACGATTTAAAATTATCGGTTCGCGGTTATTATAGACAGATAAAAAGAGGGTTTCCTCTGCCCGATTAGTTTGTGGATAGGCTATATAACAACCAGTGCTTTTTCTATTAAAAAAAATGTTTAGGGGTACTCTAACACACCCACACACACCCACACACCATATTTTTCCGTGTATAACATGTCCCCATGTATAAGACTTGCCCTATTTTTGGGGACTCCAAATTGAGAAAATGGGGTGCCCCGTGTATAAGACCACCGCCCCCTTTTAACATTATTTTTTGGTACAAAAATCTAGTCTTTTACACGGAAAAGTATGGTACACACACAAACACACACACTTAATTGGGGAGAGAGAGAGCTCTTGTTAAGTGATAGCTAGACAGACAAATGGCAAATTCCTAAGCCCTTCTTTAAACCAATCCATGAGGACTAGCCCCTTGGTTTTGATTTTAGGGGGTTGTAGCTCCGGGGTGGGAGGCAGAGCTCGGGAGGTGATTTGCATCTCGAGGTGGGGCTTGGGATGCCCCCTGAGCCCGAAACCCCGCTGCCCGTCCCGAGCCCCATGGCCAGAGCCTTGGCCTGAGCATCTCCCCGTCCCCCCTTCCTCTGCCCAGGGAGTTTCTGGCCGTGGTGGAGGAGCGCTACCTGCCCCGGCCGGAGAACCGCGTCCGGCGCCACCTGCTACTGGCCGATTTCTTCCGGGGGACCTGGAGTTGGGGGGCGAAGAAGCCCGTCGTGTTGCCCTCATCTGCCAAGCCCGTGAGCATTGACAGGAAGGTGAAGCTCTGGGGGACCTGAGAGTGCCAGGGGGGCCGGCGGGGGGAGACGCCAGGGGGCTTTCCCTTGGTGGCCGGATTTGGGAGGGGGTTCATTTCAATTTTTTATTCTTTATTTTTCATTTCATTGAATAATTTCATTATTTTTTATTTTTTAATTCATTGAAAATTTCATTATTTTTCATTTTTCATTGCATTTCAAAATTTCATTATTTTCTATTCTTTAAAAAAGGCCCGTCTTGGTTCCCTCCCATCCAGGTGACGCCACAGCCATTGTGGTTCTCCAGCCACCTTCCCAACCGCAGGAAGCTGAGCGAACTGCCGTTCCACCTGCTCCACGGGGGACGGATGGAGGAGCTGCGCCGAGATGTTCTGGGTGAGTGGGAAAAGCTCCTGCACATTCATTGCCTCTCTTTTCCACAGGAGAAACATTGGAGGGGATGGAATAGGACGTCCCTATTTTCACGGGAGAAACGTTGGAGGGGATGGAATAGGACGTCCCTATTTTCAGGGGAGAAACGTTGGAGGGGATGGAATAGGACGTCCCTATTTTCAGGGGAGAAACGTTGGAGGGGATGGAATAGGACGTCCCTATTTTCAGGGGAGAAACGTTGGAGGGGATGGAATAGGACGTCCTATTTTCAGGGGAGAAATGTTGGAGGGGATGGAATATTTTCAGGGGAGAAACGTTGGAGGGGATGGAATAGGACGTCCCTATTTTCAGGGGAGAAACGTTGGAGGGGATGGAATAGGACGTCCCTATTTTCAGGGGAGAAACGTTGGAGGGGATGGAATAGGACGTCCCTATTTTCAGGGGAGAAATGTTGGAGGGGATGGAATAGGACGTCCCTATTTTCAGGGGAGAAACGTTGGAGGGGATGGAATAGGACGTCCCTATTTTCAGGGGAGAAACGTTGGAGGGGATGGAATAGGACGTCCCTATTTTCAGGGGAGAAACGTTGGAGGGGATGGAATAGGACGTCCCTATTTTCAGGGGAGAAACGTTGGAGGGGATGGAATAGGACGTCCCTATTTTCAGGGGAGAAACGTTGGAGGGGATGGAATAGGACGTCCCTATTTTCAGGGGAGAAACGTTGGAGGGGATGGAATAGGACGTCCCTATTTTCAGGGGAGAAACGTTGGAGGGGATGGAATAGGACGTCCCTATTTTCAGGGGAGAAACGTTGGAGGGGATGGAATAGGACGTCCCTATTTTCAGGGGAGAAACGTTGGAGGGGATGGAATAGGACGTCCCTATTTTCAGGGGAGAAACGTTGGAGGGGATGGAATAGGACGTCCCTATTTTCAGGGGAGAAACGTTGGAGGGGATGGAATAGGACGTCCCTATTTTCACGGGAGAAACGTTGGAGGGGATGGAATAGGACGTCCCTATTTTCAGGGGAGAAACGTTGGAGGGGATGGAATAGGACGTCCCTATTTTCAGGGAGAAACGTTGGAGGGGATGGAATAGGACGTCCCTATTTTCAGGGGAGAAACGTTGGAGGGGATGGAATAGGACGTCCCTATTTTCAGGGGAGAAACGTTGGAGGGGATGGAATAGGACGTCCCTATTTTCAGGGGAGAAACGTTGGAGGGGATGGAATAGGACGTCCCTATTTTCAGGGGAGAAACGTTGGAGGGGATGGAATAGGACGTCCCTATTTTCAGGGGAGAAACGTTGGAGGGGATGGAATAGGACGTCCCTATTTTCAGGGGAGAAACGTTGGAGGGGATGGAATAGGACGTCCCTATTTTCAGGGGAGAAACGTTGGAGGGGATGGAATAGGACGTCCCTATTTTCAGGGGAGAAACGTTGGAGGGGATGGAATAGGACGTCCCTATTTTCACGGGAGAAACACTGGAGGGGATGTGCTTTCTCTCCCCGCCCCCCAGGAAACATGGCCTGGATCTCCTGCAGGGTGGCTTCCTCGGGTGTGCAGAGCCTGGCTGCGGACTTTGCCCTGTGCCTGACCCACATCTTCTGCCCCGAGCTGCGTCTGGTCCGGGATTGCCTCCTCCTCCTCGCGGATCCGGGTGCGGATGATGCCGAGGGCCGTTTAGGTGGGTCTCCCAGATGCAGCTGTCGCTCTTCAACAATATCCACTCGCCCGGCTACAAGGAAGCCGATCCCTTCCTTTCGGCTCAGCCTACTCCGCAGGGTTGTTGTTGTTGTTGCGGGGGCGAAACGGGGAGGGCGAGAACCAAGGGAGCCTGAGTTGTGTGTGTGACCCTCCCCTGTCCCCTCGCCAGGGCCGGATTGAGGTTTGATGCGGCCCTCAGCTCCTGAAGCTAATGGGGCCCTTTCTATGTCCAGCTGTCTTTTGTCAACAACAAATTGTCAGTTTTTTAAAATGTTGAATATATGCTTTATATCTGAAGAAGTGTGCATGCACACGAAAGCTCATACCAAGAATAAAGTTGGTACTGCTGGAAGGAATTTTTTTATTTTTTATTTTGTTTTGAATATGCTTTTTGGTAATTGATGGACCTTGTTCTTTAGTCGTGTCCGACTCTTGGTGACCCCATGGACCAGAGCACACCTGGCACTCCTGTCTTCCATTGGTCAGTTTGGCCAAACTCATGCCAGTCGCTTCGAGGACACTGTCCCACCATCTCGTCCTCTGTCGTCCCCTTCTCCTTGTGCCCTCCATCTTTCCCAACATCAGGGTCTTTTCCAGGGAGTCTTCTCTTCTCATGAGGTGGCCAAAGTACTGGAGCCTCAACTTCAGGATCTGTCCTTCCAGTGAGCACTCAGGGCTGATTTCTTTAAGGATGGATAAGTTTGATCTTTTTGCAGTCCATGGGACTCTCAAGAGCCTCCTCCAGCACTATTTATGGACCTACCCAGTAATAGGCATCTCAAGCCATTTGCGCATGTTGCCATGCAACCAGCCCATGCAGAATTTCGGCACCCTATATATAGAAAGGAGCAAAGCAGGGATATTTTAGGGAGCAGGCGGGGCCCATGATTTACACAACACAAAACACTGTTGCTGGATGTAGGTTTTATTCTATTTGTTCTTCATCTTATATATTTTGGAAATGCACATCCAGTTGTTTTTTCCCCTTTAAATTTTTTGGGGGTCCCCCAAAAGAGGGGGGCCCTAAGCTACAGCTTGTTCAGCTTATACGTAAATCCGACACTGTACCCTCCAGAGCCAAACGTGGTCTACACAGAGATGCTGGCGCGGTTGGAGTCGCTGGCGCCCTCGTACCCGGGCGGCCTGATTTCGGGTCTGTGCCAGCAGTGCCGGAGCTGGCATGCCTCGCGGCCCCATCCGTCCCTCGTCCCTCTCGCCGGCTTCCTTTACCCACCGGGCGGGCCTCTGCGGAAGACGCTGCCAGGATTCCCCGAAGGTGGGTTTTGGCTTTCGCGCCCCTTGGGTCACGATAGCAGGAGAGCCCTGGGGGGGGGGACGGCAGCGGCCAGGTCGTCCCAGCCAAGGCTTCCCAAAGTTGGGTCTGTTTCGGGACCCCGACTCCCATCCTCCCCAGGTCATGGATAATGGGAACTGTAGTACGAAAACAGCCAAGTTTGGGACGCCGTGGTCTTAGTCCAGCTTCCTGCTCTCATATTGCACAGGAAAGCTTTTCCCGTCTCCTTCCTCCTTGCAGAGAAATATTTGAGGTTAATTTGGGAGAGTCAAAAGGGTTTCAGGATCGCTCTCCTGGACTATATCAGACACGTGGTTGATATACTTATGTATGTGTTTGCCTTGTAAGCATGTAATTATTATAATCATTATTATCATTATTAATATATATAATGGTAAAGGGACCCCTGACCGTTAGGTCCAGTCGCGGACGACTCTGGGGTTGCGGCGCTCATCTCGCTTTACTGGCCGAGGGAGCCGGCGTCCAGCTTCCGGGTCATGTGGCCAGCATGACTAAGCCGCTTCTGGCGAACCAGAGCAGCGCACGGAAATGCCGTTTACCTTCCCGCCGGAGTGGTACCTATTTATCTACTTGCACTTTGACGTGCTTTTGAACTGCTAGGTTGGCAGGAGCAGGGACCGAGCAACGGGAGCTCACCCCGTCGCGGGGATTCGAACCGCCAACCTTCTGATCGGCAAGCCCTAGGCTCAGTGGTTTAACCCACAGTGCCACCTGCGTCCCTGGGATTATATATATATACAGGTGAAACGATATAGAATATTGTGGAAAAGTCCATTTCTGTAAGCAATTGTTTTCATTAGCTACTGGAGTTTAATATATGAGATAGACTCATGACATGCAAAGTGAGATATGTCAAGCCTTTGCTTGTTATAATTGTGATGATTATGGCGCACAGCTGATGAAAACCCCAAAGTTGAGATTGTGAATTTGGGGTTCTCATCAGCTGTACGCCATAATCATCACAATTATAACAAATAAAGGCTTGACATATCTCGCTTTGCATGTCATGAGTCTATCTCATATATTAGTTTCACCTTTTAAGTTGAATTACTGAAAGAAATGAACCTTTCCACGATATTCTAATTTTTCGAGTTTCACCTGTGTGTGTGTGTGTGTGTGACCTTAGAATTCGTATAATCTCCTCTGTGAATTTGACCACCCAAGTTGGTGCCCGCCCCTGCCCCCTGTGGCAGAGAGTTCCACAGGTGTTAGCCACATGAACAAAAAAAAAAACCCCTTCCTTTTCTCCGCCAGCCCAGACTGCTGGACCCGGGGGGACTGGTGGGCTCGGTGACCCACGCCAGAGGTGCCCCCCTGACCTGCTCCTCCTGCATTCCCCCCCCCCAATTTGCAGGCACCTCCGTCCTGGAAGCCAGCCCTGACCAGAGGATGCTATTGGCCGGCGCCCTGGACGGCTCCATCGTCGTGTGGGACACGGAAGATTTCTCGGTGCGCCACGTCCTCCTCGGCCACTCGGGTGAGGATCAGAAGGGAAGGGTGTTTATGCCAGGCTGCCTCTTGCTTGCAAGGGGGGCAGCAGGGGGGCAGTGCCAGGCAGGCCTCTTAGATAATAATAATAGTAATAATAATAATAATAATAATAATAATAATAATAATAATAATCCCCCGATTCCTTGCAGCCGAAGTGCGGTGCCTGAGGGTCTTCGCCAAGGGTACCCGCGCCGTTTCGGTCGCCCAGGATCGAACCCTGCGCCTCTGGAGCCTGGAGTCCGGCAGGGAGGAAGCCGTTGCGGCCGCCGTCATTGCGGGGGATCAGGAGTGGTGCCAGCTCAGCGTGGACGACAAACACCAAATGGTGTACTGGGTGTCTGGCTCAGAGGTATGTAGACCGGCGTTACAATTTTTTTTAACAACCTCCTTTAAAAAGGGACTAATTTAAGGGACTAATTTAAGAAAATAGGGGGAGAGATTGCCCCATGTATAAGACAAACCACAGTTTTTCACATAATTTTAAAGTAAAAAAAAAAAACTAGTCTTATACACAGAAAAGTACGGTAACTTTTATTAAATTTAGATTATTCATCTGAACAACCTTGAGATGTCCTTGACTTCCCTCCTTCTCTTCCCATGGTTCGTTATTTATTTCTCTCTTTTCGGTATATGGTATATATTTCCACTAAATTATCCGCTTTACCGTTTAAAATACTCCTTTTTACACCCATAAGATATCAAGGACGTCTCTTCTTCTTTTTCTGTGGTTCATTTTGCATAACATAAAATCCCTGCTTATTTTGCATAAACTTAAACCATGCATCAAAATTACTATTAATAATAATAATAATATCATTATTTTTATGATTTGATTATGATTTGATTATTATTTTTATTATTATTAATTAGATTATTAAGCTGATTATTATTATTATTATTATTATTATTATTATTAATGTGATTTTGATTATGATGATGATTATTATTTTTTTGTACCCCGATCATCTGGGTGGGTTTCCCCAGCTACTTTGGGCGGCTTCCAACAAAGATTAAAAAATACATTAAAATGTCACACATTTTTTATAATAATTTTTATTATTTTATACTATACTACAGCAAAAAAATCCAACATACATTCACATACATTTTCCAGTTTTGGCTAACATAGCCGTGACTTCCCTCAGACCTTCCATATGGCTTTCAAAATTATATCTTAGTATTATACTTCTTTAATCTACCATTGCTTACATTATCATAAATCTCATGCATACTCTAACTACCATACTTACAATAATATTTCTACACATGAACTACAAAACTTCTTGAAGTCCTATTAGCGTATTCAATTGTAAATAAAATGTCACACATTAAAAACTTCCCTAAACTCTTTCCCGCAGGTGGAGGCCTGGCACCTGGGCACTGCGGCCCCCGCTTTCCGGATCCCGGCCGAGCCCCCGGGAAGCTGGCTGTGCGCTGCCGTCTTCGTGCCGCGGCTGGTGGTGGCGTCGGTGTCGGCGGGGGGCTGCGTCTGCCTGTGGGACAGTCTCAGCGGGCAGCTCCTGTCCAGGCAGCACCTGGGGGGCCTGCGAGAGGAGAGAGCCCCCACCTGCGGCGCTTTGCTCCGGAAAATGGGCAGGATGGTGTCCGGATTCTGCGGGGGCTCCCTCCTGATGGTGCCCGCTCTGGGGAAAGGGTTGTGGGCGGAGGGGACGGGGCAAATGATAAAACTCGTACGGAACGCTTAACAAATCGTCGGTCCCAATTGCCGTCGCGCTATTAACAAAACGACTAAGAAATAAGATAGACGTCACGGTTACATCGCCAAAAACCATACGGCAGGATTCGCAAAGAACGGCAGGTTTCGTATCTGTAAAAGAATACCAACGGCATTAACGAAACAGACAGAGTGTTGAATTTGCACACGCGACCCCGGAGTTGCTGCCATGGGGGGTTCGAGTCTGGGTCCTTCTGCACGCCAAGCAGGGGCTCCGCCACTGAGCTACAGCCCATCTTCTTAAAAAAAAAAAACTAAGGTGCTAGACCTCATGAATCTAAAAGCTGATCTAAAGAGGTCTTCTGCAGAGTCAGGGCAATTGGCCCATCCTGGTCTTGGGTATTCGTCGGCACTGACGGGCAGCAGAGGCTAGTGAATGCGTGTTATGGGGCCGGAGGGACTCTGCCCTGCCCCTGGCCCCGCTCCAAGCCTGCTGCTCTGAGGCCGCCTTCCTCCCCACAGGTCTCCTCGGAGGGAAACAGCCTCTTGGAGAAGCTCCCAGAGAAGATCCGCTTCGTGGCGCTTTCGGAAGACGAGTCTCTTCTCGCGGCAGGTTTGGCTCCTTGGGATCTTGTTGTTTTTTTAGGGATATAGGGGGAGGACTCTGGTGTTTGGTGCACCTTAAAATCCACGCAATGCTTCCCAATCCTCGCTTCCCCGAATAAACGGGCTGCGGAGTCGGGTCGGCAAGATCCGCCCTTTTCCTGGCACGCAAATGCACGGACTGAGGTGGAGCGTGCATAAAAATGCAGATAACATGCCTAAATGCATTCGGCCAGGAGGACCTTGCAGAAATTTGGCAAAAATGCAAGACAAATGAGGGGGAATTCGTGTTAAGGCAGTGACGAATTTTCATGGCGATTCTCCATGAAAAATTGCAAACGGATTAGCCGAATGTTGGGACCGCACGCTTGCTGCTTGCAGAGCAGGAGCAGGGACTGGGTAATGTTAGGAAGCACCCGCCTACGAGGAGTCTTTTGCACATGCTCAGAGGCACTCTTGTCTCCACCGGCACTTCCCCCTTGACCCCTTGCTTGCCAACGGAGGCCGAGCCCTCGTTCAAACCAAGCCCTGTCTCGCCTTCCAGGCTTTGGGCGCCGCGTGCGAATCTTCCGGCCAGACCCGACAGGCTTCCACCAAGTCCTGAACTCCGATTTGCTGCACGATGAGGAAGTCTGTGCAGCTGCCATCGCTGTCGACAACACCGCCGTGTTCACGAGCTCTCGGAGCGAGTGCATCTGGGTAAAGTTCTCCTTCCCTGGAGGTTTTTAATGGCCATCTGTCGTGGGTGCTTTAGCCGAGATTCCTGCATTTCAGGGGGTTGGACTAGATGACTGCTGGGGAACCTCTTCCAACTCTAGGCTGCGGAGGTGGCAATCCTGAACCCACAAGCGCTGATCTAAGCCCCCACCAAATGCACCAAAGACATCTAGATGTGGCAGGCAAACGGTTTGTACTCAGAGTAGACCCATTGACACCAACAGACCTCCCTCCTGTTTGGAATTACAGCGGAACCTCGGTTTTCGAACGTCATCCGTTCCGGAAGACCAATCTCCGAAACGTTTGGAAACTGAGTAGCAAAGGCCGGTCTGCAAATTTAATAGAGGAATTGAGAAAAAATAGCATATAGACTCAAGCGGAAGGCGTTCAAATTCCGAGGCCCATTCAAAAATGGAAACATTTACACCTGGCTTTGCGGCGTTCGAAAACTGAAACGTTCGTCAACGGAGACATTCGAAAACTGAGGTAGCGCTGTATCATATGATAAAACATACCCTCTTTCCTTTTACACTTCCAGCACACATTTGAACTGCTTCTATACATATTCCCAATTTTACTAGCGGTACATCATTTTCATATAATTTCCTTTCAACCAAAAGCAGGCTGTAAACTTTGAATCCTCTTTCCATAACTTTCCCTATGATGAAAACTGTATATTACAGCCAAAACATCGTGCCCAGTGTATCATCACTGGTTCAGCTCCTTCATATTTAGTAAACCAGAGACTCTTAATCTCAAGAGCCGGGTTTGCGGCGTCTGGGAGCCGAAACGTTCAAAAACGGAGCCGTTCGAGAACCGAGGTTTGACTGTACCACTCTTCTCCCCAGGTGTGGCGTCTGGCCCAGGAGGGCTGGCTGAGGGACGTCTGGGGGGACCGAGGAGCACCCGCCACCCACCTGACTCTCTGCGGCGCCCTGCTGGTGTCCGCCTCTCCCCACGCGCCTTACCTCCGGGTCTGGGACCCCGGCGATGACCCCGTACGCAAACCGTTGCCGCCTTGCATGGCCGGCGCAAAGTGCGTGGGGCTCTCCCGCCACGGGGAATACGTCTGCTTCCCCCGGTCCCTCGAGAGCTGTGAACTGGTCCTTTGGGACGTGGAAGAAGGTAAGTTTAATCTGGGTGTGGGGGGCGGCGTGGTGCGGGGACCCGGACCTTGACACCCGTGCCCTCGCAGGAGAGGAGCGCGAGACGTTGGACACCTCGGCCGCCGTGCGTTGCCTGGAAGTGGCCCCCCAGAGGAACCTCATCTTTGTCGGGCTGGCGTCCGGGACGGTGCTGGTCTTCCCCTTGGACTCGCCGCAGGACGTCGGGTGCATCCCTCCGGCGGAGAACCGGAAGCCCGTCTGCGCCCTGGCGTTGGCACGGAGCGAGGAGCAGGTGGCCGTGGCTTGCGAGGACCTGTTGCAGGTGCTGGACGTGGGCCGGGGGCACCCGGGGCCCCTGATCGACCGGCCGGCCTTCTCCTTCTACACCCAGATCCCGGGCGCCGACATCTCCTGCGTGGCCCTGTTGGGCGGGTACCGGGTGCTCTATGGCATGACCGACGGGCAACTGTTCCTCTACCACTGCCCCCGGGGCCAGGTGTTCGCCCTGGAAGCACATGGAAGCAGTGGCATCACCTGCCTGCAGACCAGCCATGGGGAAGCCTGGGCGCTCAGTGGGTCGGCCGACTCTCTGCAGTGCCTCTGGGACGTGGATCGGTGCCGCTGGGAGCATCAGATGACTTTCCGAAAGGTGGGCCTCCCCTCCGGATCCTGCCCTGCTCCGTCCCAAGAACGGCCATCGTCTAATCAGGGACGCGGGTGGCGCTGTGGGTTAAACCACGGAGCCTAGGGCTTGCCCATCAGAAGGTCGGCGGTTCAAATCCCTGCAATGACGGGGTGAGCTCCCATTGCTCGGTCCCTGCTCCTGCCAACCTAGCAGTTCTAAAGCACGTCAAAGTGCAAGTAGATAAATAGGTACCGCTCCGGCGGGAAGGTAAACGGTGTTTCCGTGCGCTGCTCTGGTTCGCCAGAAGCGGCTTAGTCATGCTGGCCACATGACCCAGAAGCTGGACACTGGCTCCCTTGGCCAGTAAAGCGAGATGAGCGCCGCAACCCCAGAGTCGTCCGCGAACTGGACCTAACGGTCAGGGGTCCCTTTACCTTTACCTTTAAGAAACACATACGCTCCCTTTAAAAGAGGGTTAACAAATTGACAAGGCAATGATCTAGCATGCCTGTGACTTGGAGTCACGAGATCGGGCAGCCGATACATTGCATAGGTTCTCTTTTCCCTGGTACAATTATTATTATTACTATTATTATTATTGCAAACTGTGTTTTCTAACAAAGGCAGTACAAATACAAATGCGAACACTGTCTTTGCAGGACGTGAGCACCAAAGGAATCTCCCCCCACCCCCTGATTCCCAGACATTGTGGCTGATAGCCTCCTCCCGGGAATTCATCCCGCCGTCTTTCGCTGCCCTCCAGTGGGAAGGAGTTCCACAGCTTCTCTCTGCTTGCCCGCACCTGCCTCTCTCAAAACGCCTTTGCCATGTCTCTTCTTCGTCCCCAGGAAGATTCCTTCTCGCACGGTGTGCTCTGCGCTTGCTTCTCAACGGATGACCAGCTGTTCTTCACGGCCTCCCTGGATCAGTGCGTGACGGTGTGGGATGTCTCGTGCGGTGAGCGAGCCCCCCTGCCATCTTTGAACGGTGGCTTCCCCCGTTGAGTCTCCAGCTGTTTTTGGACCACAATAGCCAGCAGGACCAGTGGTTGGGGATATTCATATTATTATTATTAGGTAAAGGTGTTACGGAAATTACCGGGTCGAGACTGCTCGGCTTCCGGTCCTACGGAAGAAGCCCGTGGTTCACTGCGGAGGTAATGGAGACCAGCCGGAGATTGGAGCAAAAGCAAAGGGTTTATTGCGCAACAAGGTTCACGAAGGTCCGAACCCCGAACAAAGGGTGTCACGGACTTTTAAAAGTTCCCGCCATTGCCCAGAATACATAGCGAAATACATCATCAAAACGTCAGAGAGAGAGGCGGAGAGGGGAGGTTCTAGCGATATTTACATACGGGAAAAACAAGTTTTACATGTCAAGGGGATGGCAGGAACTGGTGATGGGATTTAGGGTGGGTGCAATACATTGATGGTTTCCACTGGGGAAAGACAATAGAAAACTCCTAGGAGGATGTCTGCTGTCATGGTTACTGATGGATGGGTGCTTGAATGGATGACCTGTAGGGGGCAAGAAATTAACCTGCAACCTGTAACCTGTAACCTGCAACCTGTAACCTGCAACCTGTAACCCGCTGACCTGTAACGCAAGAAATTAACCTGCAACAAAATAATTATTGACTTGATGACTGCAACCTACCACTGCAACTATAAAGAGAAAGTTGAGTTAATTAGAGGGAGGGGGGGTGGGTGAACCTGCGGGAGAGAAACGAAAAGGGGGGAAATCTGGCGGCTCTGCCGCTTTTACCTGGCCCTTGACCCCGCCCCCGGCCCCTGTCCATTGTCCCCTCCTGGCCGGAGGCAGGTCAAGGTGCTGACCCAAGGGGAGTGAATGCCCAGGGATCCCGCCCGGTGCCGCAAACACCGCCCACCTGGGAAGGGAGGGCGGGAACCGGGAGGGGTGCATTTCCTCCTGCAGCTGGATGAGGACGTGACTCTCTGCTTAAGGGATTATGAAAGCCACTGAGTTAGGAGTCCAAAAATTATACAGTATCGAAATAACATACTTCTGATGATCGGAGGATGGCGGGGACCGAGGGGTTAGAAAGGTTATTTTATAAGGAGCAGATAGACACTCGAACCATGCAGCTAGGACCTTGCGTTGCTGAGATATTGATTTTTATGTTATTTAACCTTAGAGCTGTCAAACTGCCCGCCCACAGTCTAAGCGAGTCCACTGGTTACAATGTTGCAAGTTATAATTAATAACTTCCCTTGCTAGATACATTTTACTTTCGATTCCATTGTTCTCGCAGCAGGGAAGCTGTCAAAATCCACTTAGCATGCAGTCAAGCGTGAAGGTGTTGAGAAGCAGAGCTGAACGTTCCATTTTGGAGGCCTGGCTGAATGCATGCTCCTGATTGGTCGGCTTGCCGTTCATTGAGAAAATGGAGCGCACGAGGAGCGCTTTGACAGGAGGCTTCTCGGAGGGTTTTCGGGGCGCAGATCGGGACATTTGGGGATGCCCTTTATCGCGAGGGCTTGTGTGGTGTTTGTGCGACTTGTGTGAAGGGGTACCCGCTCATCGTCGGGGGGGCAAAGAGGAGAAAGAGGCTTGCCGGTCCCGCACTCGGCAGCGCGGGAGTCCCGCGAGGAGGCTGCGCGGCGGGGGAAGGTGGCGGCTGGAATTTTTCCTTAACAGTCCCGCACTCGGAGATAAGATTTGTATCAGGTTCGAAGAACCACAAATCCTTTTCTCCGCACCTAACTTTCGAGACTTGGTACTCACCTTCCCCACGCGCCTCGACTGGAAGTATTCAGGGAGTGCGGGCCGGTCGCGATTGGATGCCACTATCGGGTGCAGTCACAGTAGGCTGTCAAAAGCCGGCGGATCGGAGGGTATGATGAGCTGTCACACAGCTGTCAACGTGGCAGGCTGACGAAGGTGGCGAACGGGGAAACAAGGTGCGCTGTCAAGTAGCTGTCAAACAGCTGTCAAACGACAAGCAGGTAGAACAAGGCAAGCTGTCAAAGCGGTGAGTCCGAAAATGCGGAGAACTGTCAAACAACTGTCAAACGGCAAGCAATCAGAATAAGGCAGGCTGTCAAAACGGTGAGTCCGAAAATGCGGAGAGCTGTCAAATAGCTGTCAAACGGCAAGCAGTCAGAATAAGGCAAACTGTCAAAACGGTGAGTCCGAAAATGTTAGGTGGGAACGATGTATGGGGACTCGGGAACGGTGAAACAGGAACTGGGGCGCGATGGACGGGAACTGGGGTACGATGAACAGGAACTGGGGTGCGATGAACAGGAACTGGGGTGCGATGAACAGGAACTGGGGTGCGATGAACAGGAACTGGGGTGCGATGAACAGGAACTGGGGTGCGATGAACAGGAACTGGGGTGCGATGAACAGGAACTGGGGCACGATGAACAGGAACTGGGGTGCGATGAACAGGAACTGGGGTGCGATGCTGGGGTGCGATGCTGGGGTGCGCTGGACAGGAGCTGGGGTGCGATGCTGGGGTGCGATGCTGGGGTGCGAGGTGTATGAAGAGTGGGAATTGAGCGCAGTCCAAGGGGAGGGGCTTCAAAGGTCCCGTCCGTGTACTCCTTATGTTCTTGAGTCGGAAGGAAAGGCTTGAACGAATTGCGGGTCGGTTTGGGCTGGCAGAGGGGCACGGAAAGGATTTGGAGGGTGCGACTCAGTGGTCAGTTGGGCCGCCGAGACCTGGGTGCCTTGGGGTGGCCAATTCTCTTGTGGATGAGGTGGTACCATTGGCTGATTCTCGTAACCCTGGGTCCAAGGAGGATGCGAAGGAAAGGCGGAGTATGACGAGTTCCCCCCGGGGAGTGGGTAAGAGTTGGCTTCAACCCATGGGCTCCCTGGGTATAAATATGGGCAGTCTCGCCTTAGGTGCCCTGGTTGAAAACACAGGTAGCAAAGGGCAGTGGATGGGCCCCAGGGGCGTGGCACTGATGGGTTCGCTGTTAAACCCCCCCCTCTGCCCCTTCCTCTAGCCGAGAGTCCTGGAACTGGGAAGCAGGAGGGCTTCATGCTGAGGGCAAGTACTGCCTCATCCTCAGCCCTGGAGTCTGTCCTTTTCCTTTCATCTCGATTATTAAAGACGGATTTTGCGATCGATAGGATCTCGCTGAAGGTTTTTCCGTCATAACCAATGAGGAGGTTCAAAGCTTTCCTTATGTCTGGTGTTGCTTGGTCTTTAAAGAAACCTTTGACTATGATATCGTGGTGGGGATTCTCAGGGTCTATTCCGCCCCAGGTTTTTATAGCCGCCACCAGCCGAGAGTAATAGTCGGAAGGGTGCTCATTGGGTCCCTGTATTACAGTCTGGACCCTGGTCCAATTTATGGTGCGCTGTCCTGAAGCCTTGATACCATCTAGGATGGCCCTTTTAAACAAGTTCAGGCACCAGATACCATTAGGGGTATTATAGTCCCAGGCAGGGTTGGGTTCGCTCCGGAGGTCTCTAGGTGTTAAGGCCTCCACCCCTTGAGGTCTCCCTTCCTGGTAATTATCTTGATTTAGAGCTTCCTCAGCCTTACTCAGGATGTCGGCTTTCTCAGCCTCATTAAATAGAGCATTTAGGAGCACATGGACGTCCGTCCAAGAGGGATGATGTGAGGAGAAGATGGTAGATATTTGCCTATGGCATTTGTCAGGATCGTCCCTTAGAGAGGGCATCATGTTAGCCCAATTTATCAGGTCGGCAGTACGGAAGGGCTGATGGGCATAGATTATACGTGGGGCCCCATCCGGGTTTGTCGGTGGTATGGGGAAAGCCCTCAGTGGCATCTGGAAGGAGGTCGCTTGGTGATCATTTCCCCCATTGCTCTCGGTCTTTGCCTTGACAGACTGCCAGAGAACGGATGGGGGAAAGGCGCCATGGTCGCTGACAGGAGATGGAGTGGAGTCGGGATCCATAAGCACGTCGGGCACTGCTACAGTCCCTTCCTGGCCGGCGAGATGAACTAGTGCCTGGCCATCCTGAGCCTCCGCTTGGTTACTGGGACTAGCATAGTTTTCAGGTCCCTGGGGTTGGTTCTGTGCCAGGATTTTATTCTGGGCTGGAGGAGCAGTTGGGGCTGGCCCGGGACGATGATAAGAACGTGCCAGGGCCCGATCCATGGAGTCCTCATTCGAGGGTTCCTCATAGGGGGGTGGCGCGTGACCTTCCTTCGGTTTCTTAGGATCTTTTCTAGCGGTTTTAATCGTGGGCATCTGGAGCGACAGGGACGGCTTTAGAGTCTTAAGGACTTGATTCACAGCCTCGAAAGCCTTCAAATAGTCGAGCTGGCGAGGCTTTTCTTCCAGTAAGAGCTTCTTTAATGTATATAGTTGATCCTGATCAAAGGATCCCTCCGGTGGCCAGCGGAGTTCTGGTGGTACTCTTTCGGTAAAAGACGGCCAGGAATTCCTACAAAGATCTTGCAACTTCTGTCTAGACAAAATCTCATGGTCCGGAATTATCTTCCAATGATCCATGACAAGCAGGAGGGGAGAGTCGGGTTCCGGCTGGGCAAAAGAAGGCTTCCGTGAAGCCTTCTTCCCAGTGGAAGTACGACCATGCTTCGAAGCCTTGGCACCCATTGTTCCTTGGGGTTTAAGAGGAACCTGGGTTTTGGAAAGGAGGGATGGGAAAGGTATCTTAGTAAGTCGGGTTTTCTCACAAAGGGAGTGGGACAGGGGGGTTTCTTAACATAAACAAAGTACAGTACACGACGTTCCAATAATCTAGCCTGGTCCCTTGCGTTCACTAGTTCGGCTAGCGGGGCGGCTGACCAGGGGGATCTACTCTAAACTACCTCTTCCTTTCCTTTTCTGGAGCTCCCTTTTCCTCTTCCTTTCTCTTCCGTTTCTTCTCATCTATTCCTATTTCTCAACCCCCATTTCCACCCATTACAGGGTACCCTCACCTGGCAACCTCCTACCTATCGTAAACAGCTAAGGAAGGGAGCCCTACTGGACGCCTGCCACAGCAGTGCCAGATCGGGCAGCCCCTTTGATAGGAGTTAAACGGTCCGGAAAAGCCTCCCTTGCGTTCGGAAGCGGGCTCACGCACGACCAGCGTGTTTTACATGGCCCGACCGGGGCGGCTGAGGCTTGAGATAGTGCAGAAAAGTCCTTTGCCCCTTGCGTTCGTTAGGATCTTTCACCTACTCGGGGCGGCTGGCAAAGTAGAAAAAGAGCCCAGTCCCTTGCGTTCGTTAGACCAGCTAACGGGGCGGCTGACTGGGTATTGGAGAAAAAGAAGATAGAGCTCAGGACTCCCCTTTCGAGTTGAGCGACAGTCCACGGGACAGACTGAGAGACAGGCAAGAAACGATAGGCAAGAGAGCAGTAGATTGCGGTTGCCAGGCTTACCTCCCCCCTCCCCCCAATCACCAGTGCACTGGATTTATACTCACGCGTCTTCCACCGCGATCCGCTGGATCGTTGGAGACGAAGCCGGCTGAACTTTGCCTTTGCTCCCCGGTTGGCTCCCCCTGAGACCTGCAATTACCGCCCGGAGGATGGCCAGGGATCCGTCGAGTCTCCACGGGAGAAAAGGGTCCCGTTGCCGGCTGGAGGCTCGGTGGGGGTCCCCAGCCACCACGGGAGAACGCAGGTCCCGGGTTTCGGCACCAAACTGTTACGGAAATTACCGGGTCGAGACTGCTCGGCTTCCGGTCCTACGGAAGAAGCCCGTGGTTCACTGCGGAGGTAATGGAGACCAGCCGGAGATTGGAGCAAAAGCAAAGGGTTTATTGCGCAACAAGGTTCACGAAGGTCCGAACCCCGAACAAAGGGTGTCACGGACTTTTAAAAGTTCCCGCCATTGCCCAGAATACATAGCGAAATACATCATCAAAACGTCAGAGAGAGAGGCGGAGAGGGGAGGTTCTAGCGATATTTACATACGGGAAAAACAAGTTTTACATGTCAAGGGGATGGCAGGAACTGGTGATGGGATTTAGGGTGGGTGCAATACACATTGATGGTTTCCACTGGGGAAAGACAATAGAAAACTCCTAGGAGGATGTCTGCTGTCATGGTTACTGATGGATGGGTGCTTGAATGGATTACCGGGAGGGGTGCATTTCCTCCTGCAGCTGGATGAGGACGTGACTCTCTGCTTAAGGGATTATGAAAGCCACTGAGTTAGGAGTCCAAAAATTATACAGTATCGAAATAACATACTTCTGATGATCGGAGGATGGCGGGGACCGAGGGGTTAGAAAGGTTATTTTATAAGGAGCAGATAGACACTCGAACCATGCAGCTAGGACCTTGCGTTGCTGAGATATTGATTTTTATATTATTTAACCTTAGAGCTGTCAAAACTGCGGGTACCCCTTCACACAAGTCGCACAAACACCACACAAGCCCTCGCGATAAAGGGCATCCCCAAATGTCCCGATCTGCGCCCCGAAAACCCTCCGAGAAGCCTCCTGTCAAAGCGCTCCTCGTGCGCTCCATTTTCTCAATGAACGGCAAGCCGACCAATCAGGAGCATGCATTCAGCCAGGCCTCCAAAATGGAACGTTCAGCTCTGCTTCTCAACACCTTCACGCTTGACTGCATGCTAAGTGGATTTTGACAGCTTCCCTGCTGCGAGAACAATGGAATCGAAAGTAAAATGTATCTAGCAAGGGAAGTTATTAATTATAACTTGCAACATTGTAACCAGTGGACTCGCTTAGACTGTGGGCGGGCAGTTTGACAGCTCTAAGGTTAAATAACATAAAAATCAATATCTCAGCAACGCAAGGTCCTAGCTGCATGGTTCGAGTGTCTATCTGCTCCTTATAAAATAACCTTTCTAACCCCTCGGTCCCCGCCATCCTCCGATCATCAGAAGTATGTTATTTCGATACTGTATAATTTTTGGACTCCTAACTCAGTGGCTTTCATAATCCCTTAAGCAGAGAGTCACGTCCTCATCCAGCTGCAGGAGGAAATGCACCCCTCCCGGTAATCCATTCAAGCACCCATCCATCAGTAACCATGACAGCAGACATCCTCCTAGGAGTTTTCTATTGTCTTTCCCCAGTGGAAACCATCAATGTGTATTGCACCCACCCTAAATCCCATCACCAGTTCCTGCCATCCCCTTGACATGTAAAACTTGTTTTTCCCGTATGTAAATATCGCTAGAACCTCCCCTCTCCGCCTCTCTCTCTGACGTTTTGATGATGTATTTCGCTATGTATTCTGGGCAATGGCGGGAACTTTTAAAAGTCCGTGACACCCTTTGTTCGGGGTTCGGACCTTCGTGAACCTTGTTGCGCAATAAACCCTTTGCTTTTGCTCCAATCTCCGGCTGGTCTCCATTACCTCCGCAGTGAACCACGGGCTTCTTCCGTAGGACCGGAAGCCGAGCAGTCTCGACCCGGTAATTTCCGTAACAAAGGTAAAGGTAAAGGGACCCCTGACCATTAGGTCCAGTCATGGACGACTCTGGGGTTGCGGCGCTCATCTCTCGCTTTACTGGCTGAGGGAGCCGGTGTACAGCTTCCGGGTCATGTGGCCAGCATGACAAAGCCGCTTCTGGAGAACCAGAGCAGCGCATGGAAACGCCGTTTACCTTCCCGCCGGAGCGGTACCTATTTATCTACTTGCACTTTGACGTGCTTTCAAACTGCTAGGTTGGCAGGAGCAGGGACAGAGCAACGGGAGCTCACCCCGTCATTGCGGGGATTCGAACCGCTGACCTGATCAGCAAGCCCTAGGCTCAGTGGTTTAGACCACAGCACCACCCACGTTTCTTATTATTATTATTAATTGAATTTATATATTGCCGTATACCCGGGGTCTCAGGGCAGTTCACAGAATAAACGAATGGGAATTGCAGGATGATGGAAATTGCGGTCCGGAAAACCCTAGGTAGGCAATACTGAGCTAACTCGGGATGAGGCAGACTTCCTATGCATGGGGGACATTTCACAGTATGTTTCTTGGCACCACCAGGGGCCCTGCTGGCCGTCCAGCTTGTGCACGCGAGGGTGACCAGGATTGTGCCGACGCCGGATGGCTTCGTGGCGGCGACAAGACTCGGCTACCTCATCCGGGAGAGGTTCCTGTGCCCGACGTCCACCAGCTCTCGCTACGACCCTCTGGGCGGCATCAGAGCCACGTGCAGAGTGACTTCACGGAGGAGCGGAGGAGAGGACGAGGACGTCCCCGGCGGGCAGCTGGGGCGCCGGGGGGACCACGCACCCCAGGCCGGGCACAGCCACCCCGACAACAAACTCTCGCAGATTTGCAGGATTGTGTAAGGGGCAGGGACTTTGAGGGAGCTGGTAGCAAGGTCACTTTCTGCTCTGTGCTGCTATATTATCGCAGGAGACCGGTTCTGGCCCTATTGCACTGGCCGCCGGTTTGTTTCCGGGGCCAGGAAACCCAAATGCTTGTTTACAAAGCTATTGTACTACCAACCTTACAGTACGCTTCTGGGACATGGACCACTTATAAACGCCATCTGCAACTCCGAAAGATTCCATTAATTCCGAATTTTTTTACACATCACTTGGGAAGACAGGCGAACTAATACCAGTGTACTGGAAGAAGCAAAGATCACCAGTGTCGAAGCAATGATTCTTCAACATCAACTTCGTTGGACTGGTCATGTTGTGCAGATGCCTGATGCAGAAGTGTGGAGAAGAGGACTTTTTTTATTGTGACTATTTTATTATTAGTCTAAACAAAATAAAAATAAAAATTCCTTCCAGTAGCACCTTAGAGACCAACTAAGTTTGTTCTTGGTATGAGCTTTCGTGTGCATGCACACTTCTTCAGATACACACGAAAGCTCATACCAAGAACAAACTTAGTTGGTCTCTAAGGTGCTACTGGAAGGAATTTTTTTATTTCATTTTATTTTTTGACTATGGCAGACCAACACGGCTACCTGCCTGTAACTGTTATTATTAGTCTGTCAATCAGCCTGCTCCTATGCTGACCACTCTACCCTTTTCCTGCTTCTATGGTCCCTCTTCTACCCTTTTCTTTTTAAATTTTTATTTATGCTTTTCAGGTTTATATATCCCACTGATTTTACAGCCATTTTGACATTTCCAAATTTGACTTCCTTCCCCCTCTTTCTGCAGTTCCTTAAATTTATTTTTTAATACCTTCTGCATTTCAAAATTAACTTAATATGCTCATTTATTCATCAGCCTTAAATATATACTCTTATGAAACTGCAGGTTATTACAATAATCCTGCCAATGCTCTTATCTGTTTACAATTTATCTGTAAATATTCCATTATTTTATAAAAAGTTTGTTAACTTGATTTCTCATTCTTCCGGTAAGTTTCGCCATTTCTGCGTATTTCATAAGTTTTTGTATCCATTCTTCCTTTGCTGGGACTTCTGCCTCTTTCCATTTTTGGGTGAGTAACTTTATTGCCGTTGTAGTTGCATACATAAATAAATTTCTACACAATTTCTATACAATTTAGGTAGTTCTGTTCTTATAATTCTTATAATTCTCAAAATAATTTCCCTACCTCTGTGGCCCCTCCACCCTTTCCTACCTCTATGTCCCCTCTACCCTTTTATAACCTCTGTGGCCCCTCTACCCCTTTCCTGCCTCTGTGGCTCATTCACCCCTTTCCTACTTCTATGGCAACTCTACACCTTTCCTACCTCTATCCTCTATTTACTTCTGAGTGTGTGCGCGTGTGTCACTCTTCACTTTTCCTATCTCCCTCTACCTTGCGACTCCACCCCCTTTCCCACCTCTCTCCCCGCTCCCTCCAACCCTCTCTACTGCTCCTCTCTGGCCGGGCCCGCTCTAGGCCCTCTACTTCTATCTTCCTTCCCCAACGCCTTCCGGCTTCCCCTCTCCTCCCTCCCATCCGGGCCTTTTTTTGGTCCGGTCCCTTTTCCCTTCCGGCCGGCTCCCTCATCCCTCGCCAGGAAGGTTCCGGCTGCCCTCACCCTCTCTACTGCTCCTCTCTGGCCGGGCCCGCTCTAGGCCCTCTACTTCTATCTTCCTTCCCCAACGCCTTCCGGCTTCCCCTCTTCCTCCCTCCCATCCGGGCCTTTTTTTGGTCCGGTCCCTTTTCCCTTCCGGCCGGCTCCCTCATCCCCTCGCCAGGAAGGTTCCGGCTGCCCTCCCTTTCCGTTCCCCGCCCACCCATCCAAGCCAGGCTGAGGACGTTTGGCGACGTGCTTGCGTGGTGACGCAAGCGCGCGGCCTGGCTCCGGAGAGTGCGCGCGCGGCCGCGGGTCTGAGGGGAGGCGGAGGCGCCCCAACATGGCGGCGGGGGGCGGCGGCGGCGGCCGGGGGAGCAGCAGCGGAGGGCCCAGGATGGGGGGCAGGGTGGGGGGAGCGGCGCCCCCCACCTCGGAGAAGCTCCCTGTCCACGTAAGTCTGGGGGGAGGGGCGACCCCCCACGAAGAAGTGGGGCCTTTGACACCCCCCCCCACCCACAAAAAAGACAACCCCCACCAATATGGGGTGGGAGTGGGGTCTCCCTGGTGGGGGTCTCCCTTCCTGAAGGGGGGGGGCTGAATAGGCACAGAGACAACCCCCCACCCCACCCCCACCCTCTGCCCTCCTGCAGCTCTTGCAAGGGAAAAGACAATCCCCCCCCCCCAAGGAAGGCTGCATCGTCAGGCATTGGCAGGAAAAGACCTGAACACAACCCCCCCCCCAAAAAAAGGAAAAAGAAAATGTTTCCTTACCTCTCCTCCTCCTCCTCCTTTGCAAAGGGGGGCAAATAAGGATGGAGACGAGAGTTTTTTGCACTCTCTTCCCTATGCAGTGAGAAGTTTGCATATAGGTCTCGACAGCGGCTGACAACCGCCTTGTACCTTGTTTTTGTTTTTAATTTTGTTTTTTTTGTTTTTAATTTTGCGTTTTTATGTTATGATTCTATAGGGTGGGCTGCCCCGAGTATCTTCTCCTTCTCCTTCTTCTCCTTCTAGCTGGATGCATGCATTAGATGACCCCCCACCCCACCCCCATTGAGTATATTATTATTATTATTATTATTATTATTATTATTATTATTAATTAATAGTTGCATGCTTTATGATCCCATCCAATTGAGTATATTTTGATTATTGTCATGATTGTTATGATAAATAATAGCTGCATGCATTCGACGAACCCCACCCCACTGAGTATCTTCTTTTTCTTCTGATAAATAATAGCTGCATGCATTAGATGACCCCCACCCCATTGAGTATATTATTATTATTATTATTATTAATAGCTGCATGTGACCCCATTCAATTGAGTATATTATGATTATCATCATTATTATTATTGTTGTTATAGAGCTGTATGCATTTGACGACCCCCACCCCCATTGAGTATTGAAATCTTTTTCTGATAAATAATAGCTGCGTGCATTAGACCAACCCCATTGCAGACTCCCTTGCAAAAAACCCTTGGCTTTCTTCCCTAAACAACCCCCCTTGCATTTCCTTTGCGTTATATTGCTGTATGGAAACACCCCCACTCTAATACTCCCCCTTCTCCAGTTTTTCATTTCCACCCCCTAGTAGTAGTAGTTACTGTTATTACCACATGCCACCCATCTGACTGGGTTGCCATTGCCTCTCTGGGCGGCTTCCAGCAAATTACAAAACATTAAAACATCGGTAAAACCATCAAACATTGAAAGCTGCCCTAAAGTCCCTTTTCGGTAGATAAATGTGTGGGTGTGTGTTTTATCTAACGGAGGTAGAATCACAGAATTGTAAATTTGCAAGGGACCCCTGAGGGTCGTCCAACCCTCTGCAATGCAGGAAACTTTTTGGCAAACTCGGGGCTCGAACCCACAACCCTGAGATTGAGAGTCTCTTGTGAAGCCTTCGAACTCGCCTCTCGCCTTCTCCTTTGCTTCCCAACCCATTCCTGTTGGTTTGCATTATGGATAATAGATGCAGGCGTTACCTGACACCCCCCCCCAACCCTCCTTTTTTTTTGCCTCCCCCCCCCAAAGTTTCTCTACATCGGTTTGCATCCAGCTTAGTTCTACTCGAGGTAGACCCCCCTGAAATTACTGGAACCGAGCGAGTTACGCCCATTGATTTCAACGGTGCTACTCTTGAGTATAAGTCGTTTGGGATACAACCCGTATGATGCACCCGCATTAAAGGGCACTCATTCGCGAAGCTTCCTCCAGTACCACTTGGAAATTCAGCTTTCAAGTAATAATATAAAAGGGGGGGGGGAATACCTTTAATTGGACATGGCTAAATGTTGTGTCCACGTCTACATGGAATTATTTCAATTCATTGCCGTAGGGAGAACTCGGTGTTTGAAACAGCTGATGGGGGCATATTGTGGCTGTTGCTGTTAAACATGTACAGTAAACCTATAGTTTACGTGGGGAGTTGCGTTCTGGGGGGGGGGGGGTCGAGCCCCAAGCCAAAACTGCATATAGTCAGGACGCATAGGGGTTCGAGGGTGGGTGGGGTTGCCAAAGGGGGGGGGAGGTTGTTGGGCTGATGTTGTTTTTATTTCGATTATGTATTTTGTGGTTTTGTAGTCTTGATTTTTTTTTCTGTGAACCACCCCGAGACCTGTGGGTATAGGGTGGTATGGTGGTAATAATAATAATAATAATAATAATAATAATAATATCTCTTCTCCCCTGGAAACCCACCCATGTTCTACCCCCACCTTTTATTTATTTTGCAGTTTTGCATTTTTGAATTGCGCATATATGTGTCAATTGCAGGATGACGCGTTTAAAACGTTGGTTCCCCCCCCCTCCCCAATTAGTCTTTCTATTTTACTTTTATTTTTTCCGCATTGTAAACCCCCACCTGAAGGTCTGGGGCTGCGATCCTCGCCCCACTTTCCTGGGATTGAGCCCCACCGAACTTGGTAGGGCCTGCCGCAGGGTAGGCGCGGCTGGTGCCGAGCCGCAAGGGCGCTGATCCGAGTAAATACAGTCGCCGGAGAACCGATCCCGGACCGTAAAGAATAAGAGATTTTCATCCGAGTGCGCATAGATAGGTTCCCCCCCCTCCCTCCCTCAAACCGCATATGTAGCTGCAGAGAGCGGAGCGATTTATCTGCCAGCTTCTCGCACGTTTAATCTGGATTACTTCCAGACCGATCCTGCGAGCACTTACTCAGCAGTCTGCGGCCGCCATAGAGTGGGGGCTTGCTTGGCGAGGATTTGCGGGCGAGGATTTGCAGCCTCGTGACAGGGGGCCTGGGTGGGGGTGGGGGCAAGAGGCAGGTTCGGTTTGGGCTCAGCCGGGAAGGGGGAGCCGAAGCCTAGCAGGGGGGGGCAGGGGGGGCTGCGTTTTGGGGTCTCTGGACACATAAAAGGGGGCAGACGCCCCACAGCCCTGTCTGAAAGCGGAGGCTGCTCTCTCCCCGAATCCCTGCGATACTCGCACCTGAATCCCCACCTAGACGCAGCTCAGAGCTGCCAGCTCCCCATTCCTATCAGGAATCTGGCCCCCCCTCCTGCTTCCCTCCCATCAACAGTGTGACCTTGTGGTTAGAGCAGGCGCCCTCCAGCTGTTTTGGGACTTCAATTCCCACCATCCCCGACCGCTGGTCCTGTTAGCTAGGGATGATGGGAGTTGTAGTCCCAAAACATCTGGAGGGCCGAGTTTTTTGGGGGGGTGCCTGGGTTACAGTCTCCAACTAGCACCTGAGAGGCCAGGGGTTTCAATGCCTGGTGGCGTGTTGTGTTTTAATTTGTTAAGCGGCTGAGGTTAACCCAGTCAGATAGGCGGCATATAAGTGACAAATTATTATTATTATTATTATTATTATTACTACCCATACTCAGCTGACTGGGTAGCCTTGGGGGCGAGTCACTGCCTTCCAGCCTACCACGGGGTTGTTGTGAGGATAAAATTGGGAGAATTGTTTTCTCGGAAATGGACGGGGCTCATTTTATATCCCTCCTCAAACCTCCTTCCTGCTTGGAAACGTCCCTTGCTGGTTCCCTACATTCATGCCTGCATTCCCAGTCCTGACCCTGCAACCTTCTGCCTGCAAAGCCCTTCCCCTAAGATTCTAGTCCTCATACTTCTGAAATCATTATTATTATTATTAAAAATATTGGGGTGTTGTGTGTGTGTGTGTGTGTGTGTGTGTGTGTTACAAAGCAAACAGGCGATGCTTCTGAATTTAAAGGGCTGATATAAACGGGAAGCTAGTCGGACTGAATGCCGGCCCATCTTTTCGGTGCTGTCTGCACGGGCTGGCAGCAGCGGCTCACCAGGGATTCGGGCTGAACCCGCACCCAGAGCCTCTGAGCCACAGCGACCCACGGAACGGGGCTGCTGGCGAGTCCCTCTCCCCGGTTCCTTGCCACGGGTGGGGCTGGCTGTCAGTGGGGCAGCCTCCTGGGCCCACGGAGGTCAGCGCCCCTCGTTGCCTTCCCCTAAAATAAATCTCCCGCAGGTCGAAGATGCCCTCTCCTACCTGGACCAGGTGAAGATCCGCTTTGGCAGCGACCCGGCCACCTACAACGGATTCCTGGAGATCATGAAGGAGTTCAAGAGCCAGAGGTAACGTGTTCGGAGGGGGTCCGAGCCCCTTCTCCCCATCTTTACACAGCCCCCTGGCCGGTGGCGGAATTTGAAACTGGAGGGCGGAAACGAGGGGGACCCAGGCCTCTTCCTTGCCCATCGCCCACCCCCAAAACCCCCCTCCCACCTAAATTTGGGTCCTGCCTCGCTCCTAACCAGAAAACCTTTAGAAATGTTTTTCCTCCAAAAGCATTTTATTTTAAAATTCCGATTTAAATTTTTAAAAAATCTATTTATTTTATTTTATTTTTTAAATCATTGCTTTTTTTTTTAATCCACCCTGCCCCTACCCACCCCCTTGTCTTCAGCATCGACACCCCCGGCGTCATCCGTCGCGTCTCGCAGCTGTTCCATGAGCACCCCGACCTCATCATCGGCTTCAACGCCTTCCTGCCTTTGGGCTACCGGATTGAGATACCCAAGAACGGGAAGCTGAGCATCCAGTCGCCTCTGGCCGGCCAGGTTGGACCAGGAAGGGGGCTTTGGGGTTTTATTTGACGGTTTCCACTCATTCCTACGGGGAGATTTATTCCCCTCCCCCTTTAAAAAAAAACCTTTAAAATTCAGTTTTACACTACACATTTAAATAATAATAATAATAATAATAATAATAATAATAATAATAATTAATTTATACCCGCCCATCTGGCTGGGTTTCCCCAGCCACTCTGGGCGGCTTCCAACAGAATATTAAAATGCAATAGTCTATTAAACATTAAAAGCTTCCCTAAACAGGGCTGCCTTCAGATGTCTTCTAAAAGTCTGGTAGTTGTTTTTCTCTTTGACATCTGGTGGGAGGGCGTTCCACAGGGCGGGCGCCACTACCGAGAAGGCCCACTGCCTGGTTCCCTATAATTTGGCTCCTTGCAGGGAGGGAACCGCCAGAAGGCCCTTGGAGCAGGACCTCTGTGTCCGGGCAGAACGATGGGGGTGGAGACGCTCCTTCAGGTATACAAGCAGTAGACATAACAACCATCAGCATTTGGGATTCTTTAGACTCCCCTCTAACCTTCCATGGTCAACCATTTTCAGTCTCTTTCAACTGCCTCATATTTTTCCTTAGTCCAATTTTTACCTAAATCTGGCTCAACAACTTTGACCTGAACCCCTAAAAGAAGGGTTCCCCATAGAAGAAGGGATGAAGGGTCAGGCTAAATTGAAGGCCAGGTGGAATAGCTCCCTGCGGAAGGAGATCGAGTCCTGCAGGGCCTTAGTATCGTGGGACAGAGCATTCCCCCAGGTCAGAGCCATCACTGAAAAGGCCCTGGCCCTGGTGGAGGATAATCTGGCTTACTTTAGGGCCCGGGACCCTCAAGCTATTATTATTCATGGACCATAGGGTCCTCTGCGGGACATACCAGGAGAGGTGGTCAGCCCCCCCTGCAACACGGGAGCAAGGCAACGAGGACCACCCAGGCGGAAGGGCGTTCATCCGCCCCTGACACCCGGCTCCCTCTCTCCGCCCAGGTGTCCCTGGACCCCGTCCAAAGTCCCCTCTCCGGCTCCGGCCTCATCCTGCACTACTGCCAGGAGAACGCCCACAACCACGGCGACTGCGCGGAGGACTTCTGCCACCAGCAGCCCCAGCAGCAGCAGCAGCAACAACCACAGCCCTGCAAGGACGACTGCCGGCTGCAGGTGCCTCTGGAGTCGGACTCGGTGGAGTTCAACAACGCCATCAGCTACGTCAACAAGATCAAGACCCGCTTCCTGGACCACCCTGAGATCTACCGGTCTTTCTTGGAGATCCTTCACACGTACCAGGTGAGAGGTCTCCTCTCTCCCCACGACGTTCCGGGGTCAGGAAACAAAAAACCCCAAAACACAACCCTGGTTGGTGAGCGTGGTGTGGCTGTGGGTTGCCTCGCCCTACCTGGAAATAACCTGCCACCTTTTAATTTTACTTTACTTTACTTTACTTTACTTTACTTTACTTTACTTTACTTTACTTTACTTTACTTTACTTTACTTTACTTTACTTTACTTTACTTTACTTTACTTTACTTTACTTCACTTCACTTCACTTCACTTCACTTCACTTCACTTCACTTCACTTCACTTCACTTTTATTATTATTATTATTTCATTTCCACAGCAAACATTACGTACAAAAAGCGAAACGAAAGATAAACTAATCTTACGTTAGATACTCATAGACTTAAGATAGTTATTGCAATATACATAATTGTCAAGAACTCTAGGATAAATGCGTCTTATATAAAAGGAAGAAAAGGAGAGAGAGAAAAGAAAGAAGGGGGGGAGGAGAGGAATAAAGAAAAATGCACAGCGACAAAACCGAAAAATTAATAAAACTAAAACTGCCTGTCGAACAAAAAGCAATATTTAGTTAATTCAAACCAGCACCAGGGTATTCTGTTCATGAAGTCCCTCGTAGGAAGAGGGCAGAGGGAATTGTAGCAGATCCTTTACATCCCGATCATCATCCATCTGGACGTCGCTACAGGACTTCATATACAAAATCGGCCAGGCACAAGAATAGTTTTCCCCCTTGTGCCATTAAATTGTTAAATTCGTAGTTGTATAGCTGAAGGGGAGGTAAATTATGGGTGGGGTTTCTTTGCTTCTTTGTATTGTGAGAGGAACAGTGTCTGTATGTTTACATTGCAATGTAGCCGAAACAAATTCCAAGTATGTTGGAAAATGTACTTGGCCAATAATAAATTATTCCTGTTCCTACTGGACTGAATCCCTTTTTAATTTGTTAGTTTGTTGACTTCCGCCTACTCTTTGCGGTTTCAGTCCATCCATTTCTGTTTCTGGTCTGTGTTTAATTATTTGTCTCCGTTTTGGGATACCTCTGCCTGCGAAAATTAACCTCAGCGCAACCAAGTTTTACTGTTGGAACCGTATTTATCCGAGCAATTTTTTAAAAACATTCCCATTCCTTCTTAACTTTATCCGTCGATGGATTTCTTGTTAACTCTGTCATTTTTGTGAGTTCTAAATGTTGTTGTTGAGTCGTTTAGTCATCTCCGACTCTTTGTGACCCCAGGGACAAGAGCACGCCATTTCTAAATACTGCCCCCTTTTTCGTGTGCCCACTTTCTTTGGGGGGGGGAGGGCTTCCCACCTCGCCTTGCCTGCTCTGGCCGCAAGCAGACACCTTTCTCTCGCTTCTCAGAAAGAACAGCTGAGCACCAAAGGTCGCCCTTTCCGGGGAATGTCGGAGGAGGAGGTCTTCACCGAGGTGGCCAACCTCTTCCGGGGCCAAGAGGACCTGCTCTCCGAGTTTGGGCAGTTCCTCCCCGAGGCAAAGAGGTCTCTGGTACGTGGCAGGAGGGGGGCACCGGCGGACGGGAAACCCCTCTGAGACCACGGGGTTTTCCTTGGAGATGCTGTCGGGGACAGAGCCTGGGACCTCCTCCCTGCAAAGGAGTGGGGGGTCCCCCTGCTGCCGCCCCCCCACCCCTCTCTCCTTCCCATCCCCCTCACCTGCTTGCTGAGGCTCCTCCACCTTTCTCCGCAGTTCACGGGCAACGGGCCCTGCGACGGCAACAACATCTCCAAACTCGAGCACGAGAAGCACATGGAGCACAGTAAGAAACGTTCCAGGCCCTTGTTGCTTCGACCCGTGCCCGGCCCGGCCAAGGTATCCGAACCGGACGCGGAGGCGGGTGGGCTGGAGGGGGGGGGAGAGAGGGGAGCCTGCCGGGGGGCTCAGGTCGGCCGCGGGGGGTTCGGTGCGTTATTTCCAGGAGGCAGGGGAGCCTGGCGGATTTCGGCGGAGTCCGCTCAGGGTGGGCAGGTCCGTTGGCAAAACGCGTAAGCGTGCGTGCATGAGCCCACACGTCTGTGTGTGTCCCCCCCCCCGCAGAAGAAGATGAAGCTTCGGGGGACGAAGGACCTCTCCGTGGCCTCGGTGGGGAAGTACGGCAGCTTGCAGGAGTTCTCCTTCTTTGACAAGGTTGGTCGTCCGGCACGGAGGCCAGGGGTGTGTGAAAAGGCGGGGGGGGGGGCTTAGCGGAGGGCCCCTGAACATCCAACCTGCGGGACCCTGCCGAAGGAGTGGGGAACAGACAGGCCGTTCCCTCCCTGAGACCCCAGAACAGTCGGCCGGGGCTTTCCGGACTGGGGGGAGCCTTTCGCAGCCCTGCCTGGAGCAAATCAAAACAGCCGTTTGCCAGGGGGTGGTCTAGCTGCCTAGGGCTCCCAGCTCTGCAATACTAAGCTTCCAAGCAGGTGCTCTAACCACTGGGCTGCCCAGCCCTGAGGTGCCCCCTCCCATCCCCGGCTGGTTCTTCTGCTCAGGTGCGGCGAGTCCTGAAGAGCCAGGAGGTGTACGAGAACTTCCTCCGATGCATCGCCCTCTTCAACCAGGAGCTGGTCTCGGGCTCCGAGCTTCTCCAGCTGGTCACCCCCTTTCTGGGGTAAGCGGGGGCTGCCTTGAGTTGTGGGGCTGTGGGAGGGTCCTCCATCTCCCATGGGGGAAAGGCAGGCAGGGGCTAATCCCAGCAGCTAGCAGAAGTGGATAGCTTCCTCTTGGTTGGCTTGGCGGGGAGGGAGGGAGGGAGGGAGAACGCTGTCCCCTCCCAAATTTTTGAGCGACGTCTCAAAGCAAATTTACACTCACCTCCTCCAATATATTTGGGACTCGGGTGGCGCTGTGGGTTAAACCACAGAGCCTAGGGCTTGCCTATCAGAAGGTCGGCGGTTCGAATCCCCTGACAGGGTGAGCTCCCGTTGCTCGGTCCCTGCTCCTGCCCACCTAGCAGTTCGAAAGCACGTCAAAAGTGCAAGTAGATAAATAGGTACCTCTCTGGCGGGAAGGTAAATGGCGTTTCCATGCGCTGCTCTGGTTCGCCAGAAGCGGCTTAGTCATGCTGGCCACATGACCCGGAAGCTGTACGCCGGCTCCCTCGGCCAGTAAAGCGAGATGAGCGCCGCAACCCCAGAGTCGTCCGCGACTGGACCTAACGGTCAGGGGTCCCTTTACCTTTACCCAAATATATTTGCCATCCAATGTTAAGACAGCATAAAACCCCCGGCACGTGAAAGAAAGCAAAAATAGGTGGGAATAGCCAGAACCGAACCTTTCGGGGCAAATTTCCAAGTTGGGCGTCTTATAAAAAGACTCCATTTCTCCATAAAGTCAGAGCCTGCCCTCTCTGGTTTCAGCTCAGCTATACAGAAAACATCCCAGATTTTTGTTCTCTCTTCTCCCCCATGCACACTTTTGACAAACAACAATTCTGCCCCGCGGTTAAGAAACGTCGCATTCATTCCCGTCCCTCTGCTCGTGAGTTTCTTTAAGATATAGCAGAGTCCGTGGGCGAAACGTAGCCAGTTCTTTGCCCGCTGGCGCAGTTTTCTGATCCCCGAGTTTTCTGATTTGAATACCCGCCGCACCTCCCGGGGGTGCCGCCGCTCGCAGCCCACCTTTCCCCTCCTCCCCTCCCCTCCCGCAGGAAATTCCCGGAGCTCTTTGCTCAGTTCAAGTCCTTCCTGGGGGTGAAGGAGCTCTCCTTTGCCTCCCCGATGGCGGACCGCTCGGGGGATGGCGTCTGCCGTGAGATCGACTACGCCTCCTGCAAGCGCATCGGCTCCAGCTACCGGGCGCTGCCCAAGACCTATCAGCAGCCCAAGTGCAGCGGGAGGACGGCCATCTGCAAAGAGGTAGGCCGGGGGGGCGATCGGTGGAAGGAAGGCGGCGACCGGGTGTCCCAGTGACTTCCCTGGACTGACGGCACCCCCTCTCGCCCCCGCAGGTCCTGAACGACACCTGGGTCTCCTTCCCCTCCTGGTCCGAGGACTCCACCTTTGTCAGCTCCAAGAAGACCCCCTACGAGGAGCAGCTGCACCGGTGTGAGGACGAACGCTTTGAGGTGGGTGCCCCCCCCGGGCGACGTGGGCAGGCTTGGGGAAGGACCCCCTGGCTCATTCCCTGGGGCGTGTCAGGCTTCAGGGAAACTGCTTCCTCCCCGCCCTTTGGCCGTGCTTAACCTTTCAAAGCCCTAAACAGCCTCGGCCCTGTATCCCTGAAGGAGCGTCTCCACCCCCATTGTTCAGCCCAGGTCCATCTCCCGAGGGCCTCCTGGGGGTTCCCTCCCTGCGAGATGTGAAGTTGCAGGGAAGCAGGCAGAGGGCCTTCTCGGTGGTGGCACCCTCCCATCAGATGTCAAGGAAATAAACAACTATCTGACTTTTAGAAGACATCTGAAGGCAGCCCTGTTTAGGGAAGTTTTTAATGTTTGATGTTTTATTCTGTTTTTAGTGTTCTGTTGGAGCCACCCAGAGTGGCTGGGGAAACCCAGGCAGATGGGCAGGGTATAATAATAATAATAATAATTACAGTGGTCCCTCGACTTACGAATTTAATCCGTTCCGAAAACACATTTGTAGGTCGAAAAGTTCGTAAGTTGAAAAAGCAATTTTTCCTATAGGAATGCATTGAAGCAGTTTTAAAAAGGGAAAAGGAAACCGCATCTAAAATGCGTAAGTCGAATAAACCGCATCTAAAATGCCAACGGATTTCCGTTCGGATGTCAAAAAATTCGTTGGCGTGCGGCCACTTTTTTTGTTCGTAAGTCGAAAAATTCGGATGTCGAGTATTTCGTAAGTCGAGGGACCACTGTATTATTACCAAAGCAATTATTGTCCCTTACCAGTTTAAGAGTGTTTAATGATCACAGCAAAAGAACAACGCAGCCATTCTCGGAGTGAAAACGCTCCCAATTAAGCTTCCCTCCTACTTCCTCCTGAGTCATGCAATAGTCTTTCCCTCTGTGAGCATGCAATATTCTTGCTGCTGCCACCAAATACGCAAATGAACCAGCTCTTTTGGTATATCCATTTCCATTATCCCTAAAAAGAAAAGATCCTGGTCATTGGGGGGGGGGGACGCCATCTTTACCCATCTTTTTTAAATCTCATTATCTTGGGGCGTCTGGGGCCACCAGGAGGACAGGAAGCCGCCAAGTTTGTCTTCCTCCCTGGCGCTCCTGACGGGGGGAGCCCCCTGTGTCTCAACGTTGCTTGCTCTTCCCCCCGCTCAGCTGGACGTGGTCCTGGAGACGAACCTGGCCACGATCCGGGTGCTGGAGAGCGTGCAGAAGAAGCTGAGCCGCATGTCCCTGGAGGACCAGGAGAAGTTCCGCCTGGACGACTGCCTGGGGGGCACCTCCGAGGTCATCCAGAGGCGGGCCATCTACCGCATCTACGGCGACAAGGCGCCCGAGATCATCGAGAGCCTCAAGAAGAACCCCCTCTCGGCCGTCCCCATCGTCCTCAAGAGGTGAGCCGTCCCTCCCCCCCCCCCGGGGCTCCCATTCCGAAAACGACAGAAGAAATAAGATAATATTTAAGATTTGGTTGCGTTCGGAATAACTCCGTAAATAGGGATACATCGTCCCCTCGTACCAAGACGAGGAGAAAATGTTAAATACAGGGGAATTTTTTTTAGTAAGATGGAAGGGACCGTTGCAAGGTAGATGGAAGTCCACCACATCACAGTAAATAAAGTAAGGATGGAGATTCAATCCATAAAAGGTGAAGGGAACCCCTGACCGTTAGGTCCGGTCGCGTCCGACTCTGGGGTTGCGGCGCTCATCTGGCGTTACTGGCCAAGGGATCCGGTGTCCAGCTTCCGGGTCATGTGGCCAGCAGGAATAAGCCCCTTCTGGCGAACCAGAGCAGTGCACGAAAACGCCGTTTACCTTCCCGCCGGAGCAGGTACCTATTTATCTACTTGTGCTTTGACGTGCTTTCGAACTGCTAGGTGGGCAGGAGCAGGGACCGAGCAACGGGAGCTCACCCCGTCATTGCGGGGATTCGAACCGCCGACCTTCTGATGGGCAAGCCCTAGGCTCAGTGGTTTATTTTTTTTTTAAAAAGGTTTTTATTATTTTCCAATAGAACAAAGAAGAAAAAGACATTACATAAACACAAAAAAACACAATACATATTAAACAATGAACAATATACAAACAATAACAACAACCTCAAACAAAGAAAATCAAATACAAACCTAAAATAAACACCTATCTTTGTACTTTTCTTGTTTCAAACTTCTCTGCTATGGGGACTTCCCCTGTTCCCTCCACTGCCTTCAACATCATATAAATATTTTAAGTAGCTTTATATCCTTTTCCCTTAACATTTATCATATTCCTTAATAGTCTTTAGATATTCTTTAAAATTACTTAATCTAATATAAATCATGTCTTATGGTCACTATCTTAAGATATTCTTTTGCAATTAAATCATTTCTCACAAAAATTTATTCTAGACAATTTTATCTCACATCCACCTGCTAAAGCCGATTCTTCTGATTAGTTCTGCTCAAATATTCAAATATTCAGTTTTACACATTTAAGTAGATAGTCCTTAAATTTCTTCCAATCCTGCGACACCGTCTCCTCCCTCTGGTCTCGGATTCTAGCGGTCAGTTCAGCGAGTTCCATATAGTCCATTAACTTCATCTGCCATTCTTCTACTGTTGGGATCTCTTCACCCTTCCAAGTTCTTGCCAATAAAATTCTAGCCGCTGTTGTGGCATACATAAAAAATATTCTATCCTGACTGGGTATCTCTTCATTAGTCATGCTCAAAAGGAATGCCTCTGGTTTCTTACTGAAGGTAATTTTCATTACCTTTTTAAGCTCATTATAAATCTTATCCCAGAAAGCATTCACTCCCGGACATGACCACCACATATGAAAAAAGGTACCTCAATGGTTTAACCCACAGCGCCACCTGCGTCCCATTCAATCCATATGTAAAGATATATATGAGAAAGGCCACGACAGGACTGAGTTGTATCTAACAGACAATGCAGATTGAATCTTTCTGATTTGTTTTTCTTACTGTCTTCTGGTTTTTTCCCTTTTCCTTTTTCTGTTCCCTTTTTCTTTTTGCATATGTCAAGATGAAAGATTTTTCCAGTCTGATATTATTTGATCTATATAGAATTTATCAATGTATGTATTTGTTATCAATGTATTTATTTGTATATTTAAAAAACCGGGGGGGGGAGGGGGGTGCCCAGGTTGTGCTTGGCGCCCGCATCTTCCCGCAGTCTCACCTTCGCCTTCTCTCCCCCCTCCGTCCCCCCCCCCGCAGGCTGAAGGCGAAGGAGGAGGAGTGGCGGGAGGCCCAGCAAGGCTTCAACAAGATCTGGCGGGAGCAGTACGAGAAGGCCTACCTCAAGTCCCTCGACCACCAGGCCGTCAACTTCAAGCAGAATGACACCAAGGCCCTGCGCTCCAAGAGCCTCCTCAACGAGATCGAGAGCGTCTACGACGAGGTGGGTGCGCGGGGGACTTGGGGCCACATTCCCTTCTTGCATGCAAAGCTTCAAGAGTCAGCAACGGAGGCGCTTGCTGGAATCTCTGGTGGCAGGGAGTTCCACAGGACAGGGTGGATGAAACTAGGGCAGATCGAGCCGGGCTGGGAGAGCTCAGGTGCCCCTGAGTTGCTTAGCGCTTTGCAAACTGATGGAGAGGACCTTGGCTGGGCCTTGGTCGTAGGTGGCAGCTGGACTGGTGGCTGGGAGCGGCCGCCAGGACCGTATAACACTGGTCCTGAAAGACCTACGTTGGCTCCCAGGACGTTTCCGAGCACAATTCAAAGTCTTGGTGCTGACCTTGAAAGCCCTAAACGGCCCAGCAGACCTGAAGGAGCGTCTCCACCCCAGACACCGGGGTCCGTCTCCCGAGGGCCTTCTGCTGACTCCCTCCCTGCGAGAAGTGAGGTTATAGGGAACCAGGCAGAGGGCCTTCTCGGTGGTGGTGCCCACCCTGTGAAACGCCCTCCCACCAGAAGTCAAGGAGATAAACAACTACCTGACTTCTAGAAGACATCTGAAGGCATCCCTGTTTAGGGAAGTTTTTAATGTTTGATGTTTTATCGTGTTTTTAATGTTCTGTTGGGAGCCGCCCAGAGTAGCTGGGGAGACCCATTGTTGTAATCGTTGTTGTAATCATTCCCTTAAATTGGTCCTTCCTTCGGTGTTTCTAAGCAAAGGTTCATCCCTTTAAGATAGAGGATATTGTGCTTTTCATTGTTGTCGTTAAGTCAGAAAGTTTTAACTTTAAAGGATAATCCCTGCCTTTGCTCCATCTCTCTCTCTCTCTCTCTCTCGAACCTCCAGCACCAGGAGCAGCACTCTGAGGGACGGGGCGCCCTGAACGAGCCGCACCTCATCTTCGTCTACGAGGACCAGCAGATCCTGGAGGACGCGGCCGCCCTGGTGGGCTACTATGTCAAGCGCCAGCCCACCATCCAAAAGGAGGACCAAGCCACCATCTGGCAGATCGTTCACCGCTTCGTCCCCGACCTCTTCTTCTCGCAGCCGCCCGGCCACGATCCCCCGCCCCCCGCCCCGGAAGAGGCGCCCGAGGGCGGCAAGGGCAGCCCCAAGCGCCCCCCCGCCCCTCCTCCCCGCCGGACGCCCGTGACTTGCGCAAAAGGGCTCCCCCGGCCGAGGACAAATCGCTGCCCCCCGCCGCCGCCGCCCCAGAGGTGGGCCACGAGCTGCGGAAAAGGACGCCCCCCGCCGACGAGAAGCCCCCCGCCCCGGAGGGCCACGAGCTCCGCAAGAGGAATCCCCCTGCGCCCGCCAGGGAGAAGGGCGGCGGCTCGGAGGGTGTGGCCTCTCCCCCCACCCCGTCCGCCCCTTCCTTGGCCCGGCCGCGCCGCTCCCTGGACAACGTCTACGCGCTGTTTTTCGCCAACAACAACTGGTACTTCTTCCTGCGGCTGCACCAGACGCTCTGTTCCCGGCTGCTCAAGATCTACCGGCAGGCGCAGAAGCAGCTCCTGGAGTTCCGGGCGGAGAAAGAGAGGGAGAAGCTGCTCTGCGACGGCCGCAAGGAGAGGGCCAACGACCCGGCCATGGAGCTGCGCCTCAAGCAGCCCAGTAAGTAAGGAGGGCGGCGGGGAAGGACGTCCGCATCCGGCCAGGGACCGGCAGGGAGGGTTGGGTCTCGGCTTCCGGCACCCAGGGAGGCCAGGGAGGGGGAAAGGGGGGTCACGGAGGGTATGGGAAGTGGCCTCGCCGCTTGGCCCTCCTACCTAGAGGCAGGCGGTAATGGCGATTTCCCGAAACCGGTATGGCGCTCGCTCCCGTTGCGCTGGCGGCAGCTGGAGAGCTGCGACATGTCGCCAGCTAGGATAATAAATGATAAGAGAGGGTTTGCCATAATTCAGGAGTGCCCAAGCCTTTTTCAAAGAGGGCCAGATTTGATGAAGCGAGGGCCGGCCAAAGTTCTTGAGCTTCTTTTTAGGATTGAAGTTGTTGACCTTTTTCTACAGTTTTAACCCAGAGTTGTTGAGCTTTTTGGGAGGATTTTTACCCCAGGACATATACTGCCATGGGGGCCGGATTAGGCCCCTGGAACAGACTTTGGACACGCCTGCCATATTTCCAAAAGTCTACTTTTGGGGGGGGCAAAATCTCCCCCTCCCCCCCCCCCGAAAAAAGAGAAGCTTTAGATCTATTTTTAAGGAAATTCGCCAAAACTTCCAACATTTCTTTCACGGGCTCCCATATGCCCACGGGTTTCCCCGGGCGTTTTAACCGATTTTCGGGAAATCCTCCAGGATGCTATTCCCAGAGGACAAATCCCAGACACATCTGGGGAATCCCAGATGTGCTGCAGCCCTTAATGATGACAATAACAATACTGTAAGGAATTTCTATAATTTGTACCCCCGCCCATCTGATTGGGTTGCCCCAGCCACTCTGGGCAGCTTCCAACGCGCAGAAAGAACAGAATAAAACTTCAAACTTGAATAAAAGCAATCTGGCTCAACGTGGATAAAAGTCACAATAGCTATAAAACAGCTAATATCAAATAAAGCGATGTTCAGCAGTCCGTCGGACGCTTCTTGGCACTTAGTTAAACCTTTCCCAAAACATCGAGCAAAGGTATACCAGTCCTCCTGGGTTTCGGGGTGAGGATCAGGAGGGGCTGGTCAACCTTGGTCTTGCAGCCTCTGCCGCAGTCTCTTGTTACGGAAAAAATCCCAGGTGTGGAACTGCCCAAGCACCTGGCCCTTAGGGATAGGCCCACTGGTTTCTGCGGAGTTAAATAAAAGAAGTCCAGCCACTGGAGCAAGGACAAGACAGGGTTTATTGCGCAATAGGTTACAGTCAAACTGCACACCCAGAACAGTGTTACAAGAACTTTTAAAACTCCTATCATATCCCAGAATACAGTTTGGAAACATCATCACTACATCATCACTACCTCACAAAAGGGAAGGGTTATACATGATTTACATATAGGAAAAACAGGAAAGACAAGATTAGCATATGGGGGAAACAGAGCAATATCAGGGAGATAGCCCTGAGAAGTGTGAATGGGTGTTAAGTATTGGCAAGGATACCTTGAGCACTTATCTGGGAGAGAACAATGGGATTCTGGTTGAGGGATATTAGCCTGAAGCACCCAGAGATTACCTGCTGAGGCATTTCCCTGTGTACGTGGTCTCTCGCCTACTGGATCATGGCAGAGAGATGGGTCCCCTTAAGGGCATCACTCCATACCCCAAATGAGTTTACTCAGGAGGAGACTTTGCTTAGGTGACCCCCCCCATAATTTCCGTAACATTCCCCCCTTCGGAGATAAGATTTGCATCAGGTTCTGAAAGAACCGCAAATCCTTTCTCCGCACTTAACTACAGTTCAGAGATAGACATATTTCCCACCCCCCTTTCGTCCCGCATGTTATATACTCTAAATATTATCATGGCATCCAACCTCCCAGGTGTGGGTGTATGGAACCTGAAAGGGGCTTGCATGTCACGCCTCTTAAGGCCCTTAGGAAGTGTATCAGTGTAGCTAGCTAGACATAGGATATTACGTAAAAATAACATATGCTACATTTTGTTACTAAATTACTGTGCTAGCACTTTGGGATAAATATTTTCTCAATAGTGGTCTTATGCTTTACATTTAGTAGGAGGGTTCATTCAGTGACTGACAAATGAAGTTGTTTTGTTTTGCCTTTTTGTGTGTTCCCAGGTATCATAGCTAGCTGGTCTCCTTTGACCTTCAGCATTCCACAGCAGCAACAATTCCTGGGGGATCCCCTTAGGGCTTCCCTTTGACCATTTTCGCCTTGCCATAGGTTTGGTCAGGTTTGAACATGTCGTGAGGGAGATATTCTTGCCTTGACCTTTCTATGGGATGCATTATTATTATTTGGCATTGGTCTTGCACTCTAGGAGAGTTGCTCAGTAGTTGCAAGGGGACCAGAAAGCCAATTGCAGCCTGGATAACTTGTCCAATGCAAGCTGAGTCCAATTAGAATTTACATATGCCCCTGGTTCTCACTTTCCAAACCAAGCTGTGAAAAACCATTCTAAAAAGGCAGTGGTCCAAATTAATAATTTAACATATAAAGAACCATTCCTGCTAAATCAAAGCATAAACACCTTCATGTATCTGGGGTTTTGTTTTGATCTTGAAGTTTCTTCTTGATAAAATGACCTAAAACAATCAAAAATTGTGTAGGGAAGGTTGGAATACCAGGTGAGACAAGGAATGTGGTCATAAATCTGTCTAACCTAAATATTGGACTAAGCAATAGCCTGATCTTTTCAGGAAAACATAAAAATGCATGAGAATCCTCCATTGGTGTGTAAGCAATATACACCAAAGACACCATACAGTAAACATGAAAACAATTACACACAAAAATTGGGTTCCCCCCTTTGTGGAAATAATATATACTGTCAAACATAGTTCAAGGTTTTTTGCAAAATGTCACACAACATCTAACGTAACAATTATATATCAATTCCATATCTTGAAGCAATAGTGATCTTGAGACAGTTCTGGGGCACAGGGTCTTGAAGTCAAAAGGAGAGAAAATGTCCTTACAGTTCAGCCCCCCCACCCCCAATCAGTCCATATCCTCTTGGAGTGAGATAGATGTGGCCACTTTGATGATGTTCAACTGCTGAAGAGTTGGACTGTAGGTTCATTGTCCAGTTTTCATAAACACTTCCTTTGAAGGAATAGCCTGTAATGGAATAAGGGTACTTGGGGCTAAAAGACAGTTAGGAGGGAATGGGCAAAAGAGCCAAAGGGAAAGTCTCCTTGGTTCTCTGCAAAAATAAAATCTTAACACGTTAAGCATTTTATTAATTTCAATATTGTCATCACTTTTCTAGATAATTATGGTTATTACCTGCTAAGTTTGTTTGGATTTTTTTTTCAAAAGGTAAAAATATTAAAAGGAAACAAAATTAAAAATTAGATCCACATTTAAACAATGTGCTATCTGATAAAAGAGAACTTTGTGAAGGAAAAAACTTATAGATGGTACCTGACCCCATCCAAGTTAGTCAAAATAAATAAATAAATTTCAGCCATAAGTTTTAGGAGATGCAACAAATGACATGTCCCCCAAAAAATGACCTATGAGGAACCAAAAATAAATGCTAAAACACACAATTTCTAACAATGGTTGCCAAATGAAACTAAAAAATGTTTCTTTATGTGACAACATCAGCTAGAATGTTAAAGCAAAAATACTGAAAAATGGGTTAACACCAACAAAAGAATACTGGGATGTGCTTGAGGTGAAATGCAAAGAGATAGGATTGAGTACCTACTGGGAAAGAACAATAGAACCTTCGTTTGCATAGTCTATCACTTGGGTGGATCCAAAGGAAGCATTAGCCCAGTGATTGTCCCTCGGGGTACCTGTTTTCTAAGCCCCTGACCAAAGGTGCAAATCTGTGGCAGGAATGAAGAGAAGACAGCAATTCTCCAGGAATTTCTTAGGTGCCCCCCCCCCTTCAGAGATGGGGATTTGCAATTAAGGTTCTGAAAGAACTGGCAAATCCTTTCTCCTCACCCTAGATCTCATCTCAGTATCCTGTTGAAAGGAAAAAATATTTCATGTGTTGTTCCTAAGATGCATAAAAAATGTTATATACAAGCTACTGAAGAGAGCACTCTCATATTTACCTGTGGAAAGAATTTGGCATGTTAGAATTTTAAAGCCCAAATACTTAATTCTATTCTTGTTCTTCAGGTGGCCTCTGCGGCGATCTCCCTGCAGGGCTAAGCTTTGTCAGTAGCCTCTGTGCATGTACAGAGTTCATGATTTAGAAACCTATTGTACCATTTGAAAGAATTGTATCCCTTGGTTAAATTACCTTGAATAAAGGAAGGTAAGCGTGAAGAGTAGATTTTTTTAAAGAACAGGGTCGGATTTTAAACAGAAACCCAGCAATTCACACCCCTAACCAAACAGCAATGAAATTGGTCAAATTAAACTTCGGTTTGGTCAGTTTAAATCCATTTTTTCTAGGATTTCGTCCTAAGACATTTTCTGACACATTTCCTGTTTCTCACTGCTTAGGAAATGGGCTTATAAATCTTAAACTTTAAATAATTAGAACTTCAGCATTCAGACAAACCTAGCTAAGTTTGGTCAAATTAAATTCCTAATAATGAAGTCTCAGCACTAATTAATCATGTTTACGGTGTCAAATAAACATCTCATACCCCAGGCAAAATAAATTGGGAGCTATGCCTCCTTTATCTACAGGTTTCGGGGTACAGATCTCTATTAAAATGTGGGCTATCATTATTTTGTGTGCACCCCCTCTGGTCATTTAGCAGAATACCTGCTCCCTTATATATGAGTAAAAATGGCCAGAGAGTCAGAATTCATAAAATTCAAATATTCTCAGTGATTTTAGCCAAGGCAGACTAAATTTTCTGCCCCCTCATGTATGGGAAAATGGCTCTTCGAGGCTCTTCAAGTATGTGCTTAAACTTTAAAACTTAAGTAGGTGAATTGGTAATCACTCCTTTTATAAAACAAAACACAGCACTCTACTCTTATCTCTGAAAGCTGGGCTGAATTTCAACCCACCACCACACCAGGATTTAAAAAGTACCCTCCAATGCTTGCAGGCACATGGCCTTCCACATAGCTATAAAGTGGGAGTTGAAAGGGACCCTGAGGTCATCCAGTCCAACCCCCTAAATTACAGGGTTCACAAGTTTTGTACTACCTCGTTGTTGTTGTTGTTTTTAAGGCTTAAGGCTGATGAAAATCAGACACTGCAGTTTATCTTGTAAAACTTAAGACTTCTGCAGCAAGAAAATTGTGTATTGCACCCTCTTTTACTCTTTGGAGGGGAAAAATGACCTTCTATAGTCTCTTTAAAACAACAAATCTTTACACACCACTTCCACCCATTCCAATATTTGCCATGTTTTTGGGTTGATCAAGCCCTCACACATTTTTTTTTTTTTAACTGTGCACACTTAAGAAGCTATGGCCCATTTCTAAGGCTGACAAACTGAAAAGGAGAACCTGGGCAAACTCTGATTTGGGGACCTAGGGACCAGAAAGAGACAGAAACTGAAGGGGCATTTTCCAAGAAAAGGACTAGTTAATCCTGGCTGATCTTACAGACTGATATTGGGAGCCTTACAATAACCCTTATGTCCAACCAAATCAAAGTTAAAACTGGACTCAGATAGACAATTGCTGGCTATGGAAGCTTCTACCCTTAATAACACTTTTCCTAGAAGGAACACCATATTTTCATAGGCATATAGTCATAACAATTCCTCAGAACAACAGCAACCACATTTCTCTCTCAAAGGGAGACCTACCTAAGGCTTAATGAAATTACAGGCGCTGCAGTTTAGCTTGCGAGAGCAGTTATACTCAACTTGGCTGTCTGCAGCAGAAACATTAGGCTAAATTCACAGCACATTCCAAAGTAGACTACAACATGACAGTAGACTAGCTCTCTTCTAAACTCAAGTTGCAACTAAACATTTCTCATTAGGTACTGATTTCTTTCCTGTTTAGTTGCAAAGGGAAGGGGGGGCAATCCCCCTCTCAGAACACAGTCAAACCCCTTCAGGAGATTTTCCTACCACTTGGAGGGACACTTTTGGAGCCTCTCTTGAATAATAAATATTTGCACACCTCAGTATCATATTTAATAAAATATGAAGTTATTATTTATATCCCACCTATCTGGCTGAGTTTCCCCAGCCACTCTGGGCGGCTCCTAATCGAGGATTAAAGCATATCATGTTTAAGTTGATCAGATCCAAATAGCTTCTTTAAACTAAAATTTGAAGCAAGCTTGCAGTTTTAAACAATGCACACTTTAAAAAGGGCAGTCTGATGGCCAGTTTTAAAACACAACTCTCTTAAGATCTCTAACATACATGCTCTCAGACTGGATTTTTGTAATTGTTTCTGGTTTTCTCAGGCCCTTTTAAATCACTGAATTACATAAGGAAAACAAAATGACAGAGACACAACAGACTCACATACACACAACAGACAACATGTAACATGTAAACATAGATTTCCATCAAGTGCTTTCTCATGGAATTTAGGCGATCCATGTTAAAGGATCCCTCCGGTGGCCAGCGGAGTTCTGATGGTACATTTGCAGTAAATGATGGCCAGGAGTTCCTACAGAAGTTTTACAACTTCTGCCTGGATAATAGCTCATGGTCTGGAATTTCCTTCCAGTGATCCAAAACAAACTCGAGGGGAGAGTCTGGTTCCGGCTGGGTGACAGAAGGCTTCCGAGAAGCCTTCTTCCCAGTAGGAGCCCGACCAAGCTTCGAAGCTTTGGCACCCATCGTTCCTTTGGGTTTTAAGAGGAACCTGGGTTTTTTTTGGGAAAGAGAGGACGGGAAAGGTATCTTAATAAGTCAGGTCTTCTCACAAAGGGGTAATGGGAAAAGGGGGGTTTCTTAACACAGAGCAAAGTACACGACGTTCCAATTCAATCTAGTCCTGGTCCCTTGCGTTCACTAGATCGGCTAGCGGGGCGGCTGACCAGGGGGATCTACACTAAACTACCTCTTCCTTTCCTTTTTCTGGAGCTCCCTTTTCCTCTTCCTTTCTCTTCCGTTTCTTCTCATCTATTCCTATTTCTCAAACCAACCCATTTCCACCCATTACAGGGTACCCTCACCTGGCAACCTCCTACCTATCGTTAACAGCTAAAGGAAGGGAGCCCTACTGGACGCCTGCCACAGCAGTGCCAGATCGGGCAGCCCTTTTGATAGGGTTAAACGGTCCGGAAAAACCTCCCTTGCGTTCGTTAGACCTGCTAACGGGGCAGCTGAGGTTGGGGATAGTGCAGAAAGTCCTTTGCCCCTTGCGTTCGTTAGGATCTTTCACCTACTCGGGGCGGCTGGCAAAGTAGAAAAAGAGCCCAGTCCCTTGCGTTCGTTAGACCTGCTAACGGGGCGGCTGACCGGGTATTGGAGAAAAAGAGATAGAGCTCAGGACTCCCCTTTCGAGTTGAGCAACGGTCCACGGGACAGACCGAGAGACAGGCAAGAAGCGATAGGCAAGAGAGCAGTAGATTGCGGTTGCCAGGCTTACCTCCCCCCTCCCCACAATCACCAGTGCACTGGATTTATACTCACGCGTCTTCCACTGCGATCCGCTGGATCGTTGAAGACGAAGCCGGCTGAATCTTGTCTTTGCTCCCTGGCTGGCTCCTTAGAGACTTGCAAATTACCGCCCCTGAAGATGGCCGGGGGTCCAAAAGATCTTCCCAGGCAAATGGCCTGGTGCCGGCTGAAGATTTCAGGGCCCCCAGTCAGCAACATGGGAGAACCGCAAGTCCCGGCTTTCGGCACCAACTGTTACGGAAAAAATCCCAGGTGTGGAACTGCCCAAGCACCTGGCCCTTAGGGATAGGCCCACTGGTTTCTGCGGAGTTAAATAAAAGAAGTCCAGCCACTGGAGCAAGGACAAGACAGGGTTTATTGCGCAATAGGTTACAGTCAAACTGCACACCCAGAACAGTGTTACAAGAACTTTTAAAACTCCTATCATATCCCAGAATACAGTTTGGAAACATCATCACTACATCATCACTACCTCACAAAAGGGAAGGGTTATACATGATTTACATATAGGAAAAACAGGAAAGACAAGATTAGCATATGGGGGGGAAACAGAGCAATATCAGGGAGATAGCCCTGAGAAGTGTGAATGGGTGTTAAGTATTGGCAAGGATACCTTGAGCACTTATCTGGGAGAGAACAATGGGATTCTGGTTGAGGGATATTAGCCTGAAGCACCCAGAGATTACCTGCTGAGGCATTTCCCTGTGTACGTGGTCTCTCGCCTACTGGATCATGGCAGAGAGATGGGTCCCCTTAAGGGCATCACTCCATACCCCAAATGAGTTTACTCAGGAGGAGACTTTGCTTAGGTGACCCCCCCCCATAATTTCCGTAACACTCTCCTCCTGGCCATAGGAGGCCGCCGTGCCCTCGGGCTTTCCTTAAAATCATAGAATTGTCATGCTGGAGGGGACCCTAAGGATCATCTAGCCCAACCTCCTGCGACGCAGGCATATGCAGGCTGGTTGAACCCACGACCTTGGCATCGTCTGCACCTCTCACCCACTGAGCTAAGCAGGCATGGGCAGCAAGCGGCGGCCCCCGGGTGAATTTCATGCGGCCCTTGGGAGCTTTTGTAAAAACGGTTTTTTGCAAGCTGTTGGCTTCCTGGAAAGCCGTTCGTCAGCAGAAGCGAGGAGGAGGAGGAGGAGGAGGAGGGAAGAGGAGAAGCCGCTGCTCAGCCTACCACCAGATTTGGGACCTGTTCACGGCCCCGTGGCAGCCTCTGGTTAAACCCCCAATTTGGCATTTCCTGGGAAGGCTGGGGAGAAGGACCTCTGAACCTTAGACCCTCCTGCTGCCAGTTAGTGTAGACCAGACATAGGCAAATTCCAGCCCTCCAGATGTTTGGGACTACAATTCCCCTCATCCCTAGCTAACAGGACCAGTAGTCAGGGATGATGGGAATTGTAGTCTCAAACGTCTGGAGGGCCGGAATTTGCCTATGCCTGGTATAGACAGCATGGAGTTGGGGGGCAAACTGCCTGACTCTGCAGAAGGCAGCTCCTTCTGTTCCTATTTATTCATGAGGACTAGAACCTTAGCTTGCCTTTAAGGGAAGAGCTATCCCTGAGTAGTTGAGTGTCCTCTGCATGCAGAAGGTGCCCGTTTCAATTTCCAGACACGGCTGCAGTACACCCCTAAGTCTGAGACCCCAGAGAGCTGCTGCCAGCCAATGCGGGCGACACCAGGCTCGACGGACCGCCAATCCGACCTGAGGCAGCTTCTCCTGCTGCTCGATGGCCACACTGCCTCCCCCACCCTCCAGTCTTGAGCGATCGCAGAATCCTAGAATTGTAGATTCAGAAGGGACCCCCAGCGATCATCCATCCCAACCCCCTGCAGGAGCAGAATTCCTGACGGGTGGCTGGGGAATAGGAGCCTAGGCGTGTCGAGATGCCGGGTGTCCCATCTTCTCGGCACCCCACAGAGGGGTTTTGTGTGTCGTGCGTGTGCTCTTCGTTCTTGCCAGGCGAAGTGGAGCTAGAGGAGTACTACCCGGCCTTCCTGGACCTGGTGCGAAACCTGCTGGACGGCAACATCGACCCCACCCAGTACGAGGACACCCTGCGGGAGATGTTCACCATCCACGCCTACGTCGGCTTCACCATGGACAAGCTGGTGCAGAACATCGTCCGGCAGGTACCGGCTGCCTCCCGGGGGGCCATAGGGGGTGCTTGCGTGCAGGGGGAGGCCCTGCCCCAAAGGGGGTGCTGGGCAGGAGTTGTGGGGGGCAGAGGCCGGCCGCAGCTGGGCCCCCTGCCCTGCTCCACACGGAGGAAGGAAGACCCGAGTACTTTGGGGGGGGGTTCCTCTGCCACTGCCTAGGACAAAGGGGTGTTCAAGGGGAGGACAGAAACCTCTGGGTTAAATTAGGGCGGCTCCCAACAGAATATGTGTGCGTTTTAAGATTATTTATTCTGTATTTGGGACCTTAAAATTTTTACAACGTTCCCCTGGCGCCGCCAGCTTCATCACCTGGTGAGCGACGACGTCTGCCTGAAGGTGGTGGAGCTGTACCTGGGCGAGCGGAAGCGAGGGGCGGCCGGCGGCAACCTGTCGTCGCAGTGCGTCCGGGCGGCCAAGGAGACCAGCTACCAGTGGAAGGCGGAGCGGTGCATGGCGGACGAGAATTGCTTCAAGGTGCGGCAGCCTCGCCCTCGACCCTCTGCGGCTCGACTTGGCCGGATGTTGGGGGGGGGGTCGGTCACGCTGGTGGGGCGGGGAGAGACCCCTCGAAACGCTGGCGGCGGCGGGACGGCAGAGGGGGCGCCTCTTGCGGCCGGAGCACAGGTGTGTGAACGCCTGCCTCGCCTCCCTGCAGGTGATGTTCCTGCAGAGGAAGGACCAGGTGATCATGACCATCGAGCTGCTGGATACAGAGGAGACCCAGACAGAAGACCCCCTGGAAGTCCAGGTGATTCCCAGCCTCCCTATCACGTGTGCCGTGAGATCCTTCCCTGATTGGGGGGGGGGGAACCGTGGCCGGTTGCGTCTGCCTTTGGGCGCCGCGTCCCAATGGGTGGGCCGCAAACCACAGCCAGCCTCCCTTGCACTCTGCTGCTGTTGCTGCTGGGAAGACCGAAAACTACAACAATTTTCTTTCCAGTAGCACCTTAGAGACCAACTGAGTTTGCTCTTGGTATGAGCTTTCGTGTGCATGCACACTTCTTCAGATACACTGAAACAGAAGTCACCAGATCCTTAAATATAGTGAGGGAGTGGGGAGGGGTATTACTCAGAAGGGTGGTGGGAATGGGTGATCAGCTGATAGGTGTGGAAAACCTGTTGACGACTCTTAACGGCTGCAATTAGTCTTGCAGGGAAAGGCAAGGGGTGAGATGGCTAAAGATAGCTTTGTTATGTATAATGAGATAAGAATCCAATCTATATTTAAGGATCTGGTGACTTCTGTTTCAGTGTATCTGAAGAAGTGTGCATGCACACGAAAGCTCATACCAAGAACAAACTCAGTTGGTCTCTAAGGTGCTACTGGAAAGAATTTTCGATTTTGTTTTGACTATGGCAGACCAACACGGCTACCCACCTGTAACTTTAGTGGTTGTTGAGTCTTACTTTTTTGATTTAGGTTGTCTGTTTTAAAGTTGTGTTTTGTTATCACGTTTTTGCATTGCGTTAGATTGCGATAAGGCATACGATTTTGGTTTCTTCAGCTTGTAAACCGCCTTGAGTATTGCAAGACAGAAAGACGGTATACAAATCGAAAATGATGGTGGCGATTCCTCCCACCGTTCCTCTGTTCCCGACCAGACCAGACCATAGGTTTTCCATACCTATCAGCTGATCACCCATTCCCACCACCCTTCTGAGCAATACCCCTCCCCACTCCCTCACTATATTTAAGGATCTGGTGACTTCTGTTTCAGTGTATCTGAAGAAGTGTGCATGCACACGAAAGCTCATACCAAGAACAAACTCAGTTGGTCTCTAAGGTGCTACTGGAAAGAATTTTTGATTTTGTTTTGACTATGGCAGACCAACACGGCTACCCACCTGTAACTACAACAATTTTATCATTTATACCCCACCCATCTGGCTGGGTTGGCCCCAGTTTAGCTTGGCACCTGCAATCTCTGGTTTTGCATTACAGCCGCAAATCCCTGGTTCAGCATGGTAGCTGCAAGCCCCGGTTTAGCGTTTCAGACTCGGTCCTTGGTTTAGCGTTGCAATCTCCACCCCCGGTTTAGCATTGCGGACTCCAACCCCCAGTTTAGCACTGCATCTGCCATCCCCGGTTTAGCGATGGTGCCCCAAACCTTGGTGTAGTGTTGCAGTTTCAACCCCCGGTTTAACACCGCAGCTTTGGTCTCTTGCTTAGCATACTCGGCCCCCGGTTTAACCCCGCAGCCGCAAACCCCGGTTTAGCTTGGCGGCTGCACTGGGGCGGCAGTTTGCTGTGCCCCAGCAAACCTGCGTTTTGTCCGTGTCTTCCTGCTCCCGGTTCACGCGGGGCGGGTTAGCGCAGACCAAACCACAAACCCGGTTTGACCCAAGGGGTGGCAGCTTGTGCCCCAACCTCACCCCACCCCCAAACCTCCCCTTTGCTTCCTGCCCTTTTCTCTCTCCTCCAGCACTTGGCCAACTATGTCGAGCAGTATGTGGGGGTGGAGGGGACCCCCAGCAGCCACGACGAGGGCTTCCTCCTGAAACCCGTCTTCCTGCAGAGGTGAGGGACCCTCCGGCGCTCGAGGGGGGTGGGTCCGGGACCCAGGGGGGACGGGACGGGACTCCGGGGTAGGGCAAAGGTGGCAGCCCAAGCTCCCTCCTGCCTCTCTTCTGCCCCCCAGGAACCTGAAGCAGTTCCGGCGCTGGCAGTGCGCCCAGGTCCAGGCCGCCCGAGACAAGGCCCGGGGCTCCTGGAAGCAGCTGGTCGGGGTGGAGAGCGGTTGCAACGTGGACTGCAAGTTTAAGCTGAACACGCACCGAATGCTCTTCGTCATGAACGCAGAGGATTACATGTACCGGAGGGGGGCCCTGGGCCGCGCCAGGAAGGTGGGTCTCGAAGGGTTGCTAGTTTCTTTTTCTTTTTTCTAGTTGCATATCCCTTTTTTAATAAATATTTTTTTAAATTAAATTTTGCATGAATTTCCCATACATCATTTAACATTTCTTCAAATGTTACACAACCTTTATGGACTTCCCTCTACCACGTCTAGGAATTTCCGTTTTCCAAATCTAACCATGTATTCTCATAACTCCACTGTTACTTATACAATCAAAACTAATTATCGTCACCCGTAATTTTCTTCATAGCATTTCATATCACCCGCCTTACAAAACTTCCTGCAAACCTACTGGTGTAATTTGTTTTTTTCAATTGCTTTTCAAATAATTTTCAGATTTTTTTCCAGTCCTCTAAGAATCTTTGATCCCGTCGGTTTCAGATTCTGCATAGTCCATCACCTTCCTTTGCCATTTTTCTATTGTCGGTAGTTCTTCTTGCTTCCATTTCTGTGCCAATAATACTCATCGAGGGGTGCTAGTTTCATTTACCTTGGTTTCCCGGACAGCTTGGCTCCCAAACAAATCGGCTCCCGGACGCCGAAAACCCAGAAGTAAGCGTTCCCTCAGACCTTGTGGGGGGCCGGACTTCTGGAAAACGTTAAAAAACCAGAACACTTCCGGGTTTTCGGCGTTCGGAAACCAAGGCGTTCGAGAACCAAGGCCCACTGCAAATAAGAGCGCATCCTTCCAGTGGGGAGCCACGACGGAAAAGGCCCTGTTCTGAACCTCTCGTAGAAGAGGCACACGGAGAAGGACGTTGGGTGGGTGAGCTCAGGTCCAGCTCCCCGGCTCGAGGGGGCCCACACATTTCTGCCAGTGACTCTCCCCCCCCTCTCTTTCTCTGGGCAGGTGCAGCCGTCGGTCTTGCTGCGCTACCACCGGCGCTTCGAGGCCTGGCACCTGGGCTGGCTGAGCCGGCACGGTGGGCGCGAGGCGTCGGAGCTGGTCCAGGACTGGCTGATGGGCGACGAGGACGAGGACCTGCTCCCCTGCAAGACCACCTGCGAGACGGTCAGCGTCCACGGCGTCCCCGTCAACCGCTACCGCGTCCAGTACAGCCGCCAGCCGGCCTCGCCCTGAACCCCCTCCCTCCGTCTGGCCGGGGGGGGGGGGCTGCGGCGGGTGTCACCGCAGCCAGCCCACCCCTGGTATTTATCCGACCAGCAGGTTTTTTTTTACGGGGGGCAAGTGTCGTTTTCTCCGTTTGGTTTGTGACTTTGGGGACGGAGGGCGCGCCTCGTTTCAGGCATCCTCCCCGCATGGCACCGGACGGACGGACGGGGGTTCTGCCCAGAGCTCTCCAGGTCTCGGACTGCTTTGTTTTGGCCGGGGATGGGGGGAGGCAAGGAGGGACCCGGGAGACGAAACTCGGGGGCCCCCACCGCCAGGCCTTTCTCCCAACCCCCCCACCCCACCCCATCAGTCACTGTGCAGTGAACACTCCCTAACGCCAAAACGCGTAGGCCTTGTGAGAAGCTAAGGGGCTTTCCTTTCTGCGCCCCCCCCCTCCGCCCCATGGACTGCGTGGCCTTTTTGGTGCAAAAAACAAAGCTGTACTCTTGTGTGCGTCTGGTCGGTTGGGGGGGGAGGTGGCCGAGCCCACCTGGAAGGGGGGGGTCGTCTCCCGCCGTGGGCGCCTGTGCTTTGTGGACTGTTCCGGCTGCGGATTTTGGGGAACGGGACTCCGGGGGGGGGCCCCAAGATCAAGGGGCTCCTCCTCCTCCCCCCGCCACCTCCAAAGCGCTCCAGGGGTTTATTTCTTAGGACTTGGGGTCCCAAAGTGGGGGGAGGCCATTGTGCTGCGTGGTTTCTGTTTTTTTTGGGGGGGGCTTGGTTTCTCTGTTTCCTTCGCGAGATAATCTTGGGGGGCGCTGCTGTCCTTTTATTTCTCTCTCTGCGCCCCCCTCCAAATTTGGCCACGGAAGACACACTTGTGTGTGTGGTTTCTGAGGGTCTGCCCCTCCCCTCCTCTCTCTCCCTCCAATCACTGCCAAGGAATGGAAGGACCCCCCCTCCCAGGATCTTGATTGGCTCAAACCTTCTCCCCCCCAAAAAAAAATACCAGACCCCACTCCACCCTCCTTGGACTCCAGGAAGGTTCTCCCCCAATCCCCATATCTCCCCCCACACCTGCTGTTCTCCCAAGCGGAGGAAGGGGGGGGCGACTGTGCCAAAATCTCTCTTAACGAAACGATGAATTAAATGGTAGCTTTGTGGCTTAACGTGTCGTTTTTATTTTATTTTTAATTGGGGGGGCCATTGTGAGGTTTGGAGGGGGGAGAAACCCTCCTCTACCCAGCCCGCCTCCCCCCCCCATTCTTCCTACTGGCCATATTTCTTCATCCCACTGTTTTTTTTTTAAAATAAATAAACGAACCCAATTTAATTTATAATTTGGGCGGGCAAAGCGAGGTGCTAGCCACCCCTCCATCTTGCCAAGGGGGGTGTCAGCAAGGCAACAGGGGGGGCCTTCCGGAAGCCAGGGGAGATCTGTCTGCAGCAGAGAACGTGAGAGACAACGCTTCCGTTCTTGTCCTCAATTTCAATTTTTATTCCGCCTCCAAAGGACCTCTCTTCTTCCTCGCACCCGCACCCGCACCCTGGCTCCCTCCCGCCTCTGCGTTTTTGCTTTTGCCAACTCTTTGAATGTAGTTTTTAAAAGAAATTATTTATTTGCACATCAAGTAAAAATAAAACGTTAATTTTGAAAACGCCAGAGGCTCCCTCGTGTTCTTCCTTTCCCTCCCCCCCGCGCGAGGAGTGTGGGTCGCCCCGAGGGCCCCCGTTCCCCTTCTGGGGGCCGGGTGTAAGAAGCAGATCTGCGCGGGGCATCGGGTGCGAATCCACCCCTCCTTTTGTACAGCAGGGCTGGTTTCTGTACACACATTTAGGAGGGGGAAAGCACAAAAAACACAGTACTCCGGCAAGCTCGGTGCTGGTGCGACGGCACGTGTGCCCACAGAGAGGGCTCTGAGTGCCCCCCCATAGGTTCGCCGCCACCGATTTAAGGGGTTCCTTGCTGCGCTGCCTGGCCCCAAAGTTATCTGCTGCCAGAAATTTCCTCTTCCTTTCTCTGCATCCTTTGAGGTCATTTCCTAGTGCTTATCAGCAGAAGAAAGACAAGCCCTTCTTGGGACGCCAAGGATGTTTATAACCGGTGTAGGGGGGGGGGGGGAAGAGCCTGCGGCTGGTCTCCATCCCTCTCCAAAATGCCCCTCGGAGACAGCCTGCGGAAGGAACCTGCCTCAGGGCTCTCCCCCCTTTGGGAACTGCACCCAGCGCCACTTCTGAGCCATTGCCGTAGCTCAGAGGCAGGTCGGCTGCTTGGCTTGCAGAAGGTCTCCGTTTCCATCCCCAGTGGGATCTCCAGGGAGCCGGGCTAGAAGTGTCCCCCGACTCCGAAACCCGGAGAGCACTACTGAAGTATTTGGACGTAGAATTGTGGAGTTGGAAGTAGAGGTGCAAAAGTTGGGGAAAAAAACCCCGGAAAAATTTGGGGGGGGGAACCATTTTTTCCCTGAAGTCTCTTGTTTTCCCCCCCTGAAAAATTGTTTCAATCCGAGCAAACCTTCAGTTTTTAGAAGTCCATAATAACTGTGATAATGACAGACACAACACAGTAGAGTCAAAGCGCATCTCTATTTTGGAATTGGTTATGCAGATGGGGTGCCGGAGAGTCGAAAGGGGAAGGTGGAAAATAGGCCATGGGCAAAAAATCTCCTTATTGTGGCCAAGTTGATACCATTGAGCCGCTGGCAAATTGGACGGTTTGCTTTACTAAAACCCAAAGGGAGTAGCTGTCGTGGTGATAAAACCACAAGAGGGAAGTTTTTGATGGACTGTTTTAGTCCAGGCTCTTTTGGGATCTTGCAGCACTCGGGATATTAGACCGGGGAGGGATTTGAGTTTAGGCGAAGCCAAGAGTTCAGCGCCCTACGCCAGATCCGTCATTCCACCGAGGGGAGATTAGCAGCGGTCTGAGAGCAACGCCTGGCCCAGGCCTCTTCCTCCGCCGATTCCGCGAAAGAGGAGACGTTTGTCGCGTGCAAGGGAGTTGCGGACGGATGGACGGACGGGGGAAGCGACCCTGCAGTGTCACCGGGTTTGGGGTGACGAGTGTTTCCTGGAGTTAAGAGGCTGAGCCAGGACGTCGTCGCTCCTCGCAGCAGCAGCAGCAGCGACTTCTCCGAAGCAGGATGCATCTGTGCGGAGCGGGGCCAAGCCTGCCTCTCCGGTTTCTCACGCTGCTCCTCTTGTCCGGGCAGCGGGTGAAGGCTGCGGCGGCCGACGACTACGATGGTAAGTGGCAAGGAAGACCCCCCCCAGCCCACCCCCAGCCCCTTTTTAGCTGGGCGGGAGGGTGCAGGATTCTGCTTTTGGCCCGGGTGCTGCGGCAGACGGCCGTTGGGACTTTCTTTTCATTTCTTCCATTCCTTCCACCCCAAAAGTTTTTTTCTAAGGCCCCTTGCTGGAGAAACCTGCCCAGGTTTTGCCCCATAAAATGCCACCCAGCTGCTGAAAAACCCTCTGCTGTTCTCGTTCCCCCCCCCCTCTCTATATATACTGGTAACTATTAGTTTTAACCAAATACACATCTGCAAACAAACAGTCAAACAAACAATAATACAAAACAAACACTTAAATCTTAATACTATCTTATTTTCTTATCTGTGTGGGTTCACTTCCTCACGTCCTCTCTTCCTGCGTTCCTTGTATATCATCTTGGGTAATTTCTTTACATTATTAAAACCATCTTTTCTATTAATTAACCTTAACATCTCCTCTTATCTAATGCCCTTATCATTTATTCAAACAATTATAAACCTTAAATCCGTCTTCTAAGTCTACAGCCTAACATTTCTTTTGGCTTACGTCTAATCTTTAATCTTGCAATGATCTTTTAAGTTCTATTTTGAATTTCTTCCAATCTTCTTCCACCGCGTTGTCCCTCTGGTCACTTCAGCAAGCTCCATATCGTCCATCATTTTTATCTAGCCCTCTGCAGCCCTTTTTAGGGAAGTTTTTAATGTGTGATATTTTTGTATTTGATTTTTGTTGGAAGCCGCCCAGAGTGGCTGGGGAAATCCAGCCAGGATGGGTGGGGTACAAATAATAAATATTATTCTTATTCTTATTATTATCCACCCCTGACGTCTGCCCATGTTGTCTGCTGCTGCAGGACATGGACGCCGTTTCGTTTTGCCACTAACCTGACCTCTTTTCACCTCCCCAGATTATGCCACCCCCAACGGGACCGAGGCCCCCCGGCCCCCGCCGCCGATGGGCCTGTGCCCCCGCGCCATCCCCTCTGCCAAGGTGACTCTCAACCGCACCACCTTCCTGGTCCTGCCGCCGTCCTCGCAGGCGCAGCTCGACAGCCCCCTGGCCACCCTCCTGCTGCCCTCCTTCTACGCCCTGGTCTGCCTGGTGGGGCTGCCCGCCAACGCCTTGGGGCTCTGGGTCCTGGCCACGCGCGTCGAGAGGCTCCCCTCCACCGTCTTCCTGATGAACCTGGCGGCCGCCGACCTCCTTCTGGGCCTCCTCCTGCCCTTCAAGGCCGCCTACTACTACCTGGGCAACCACTGGCCCTTCGGCGAGGGCGCGTGCCGCCTCACCACGGCCGCCTTCCACGCCAACATGTACTGCTCCCTCCTGCTGCTGGCCTGCATCAGCGCCGACCGCTACCTCGCCGTGGCGCACCCCTTCCTCGCCCGCTCCTTCCGCAGCCCGGCCTTCGCGGCGGGCACCTGCGCCGCCGCCTGGGGTGCCGCCGTCCTCTCGGCGCTGCCCCTGGCCTTCCGCCGCCAGTCGTACCCCCTCCTGGGCACGGGCCGCGTCTTGTGCCACGACGCCCTGCCGGCCGAGGGCGACGCCGCGTATTTCCGCCCCTATTTCGTCGCCCTCGTGGCTTGCGGGTTCCTGGCCCCGCTGCTGGTCATGGCGCTGTGCTCGGGCGCCACCCTGCGGGTCCTGGCGGGGAAAGGGGACCGGTACGCCACCGCCATCAAACTGACCGTCGTGGTGCTGGCGTCGGTGGTGGCTCTGTACGCCCCGAGCCACGTCCTCCTGCTCCTCCACTACTCCCACCGCTGCGCCGAAGCCCGGGGGACCCTCTACGTGGCGTACATGGGCGCCCTGGCCGCCAGCACCTGCAACACTTGCGTAGACCCCTTTGTGTACTACTACGCCTCGGAGGAATTCCGCGCCAAGGTGGCGGGGAGGATCTTTGGGGACTCTGCCGTCTCCCTGAAAACCAGCAAGGAAACCCTGCCCACGAAATGCTCCCAGGCCCTGGCGTGAAAACAAAACACTATCGTAACAAAAAAAATACCCCCACCATTTCCTGTATTGCAGGCGTGCCCAGCTCCCGAGAGACTGCCATCTACTCTCCCACTATGAAAAAAACTGGCAGTGATCCACCCATTGGATTGACCAAAGTGGCTGAGATATTTTGGGAGGGGGGCGGATCGATCAGGATCACGCGATCGACCGGGGACGCCCCACGATCGACCAGTGGATCGCGATCGGCCAGTTGGACATGTCTGCTGTATGGTAAAGGGGCGAGCTTTCACTTAGAACATGGGTAGGGAGCAATTTAAACCGCCCCCCCCCCTGTAAAAATAGCTCATCACAAGTGGTTCCCCCAAATTCAGCCGAAAACGCAACTTTGGTTTGCTCCTTTGCAAACACCGGGAAGGCCGTAGATTTCGTTCACGAACCTCATTCGCCATGGGCGCTGGATAATTTCGATACATTATGCCAGGAGCGGCCAACAGGTTGATCGCGATCTACCTGTGGATGGCGAGGAAGTTCCTGGTCGATCGCGGGTAGATCTTGGGTTCCTTAGTGATCGGCAGCCTAAAAGGGGAATAAAGCTCTCCCCCTATAAAAAGCTATCCAACTCTTATCTTTCTCCCACTCCCAAATTCTCAATAACAATGGGCAATTACAGGGAGAGCGCCTTCCTCTCCCGAAACGGAGCGGGACACTGTGTGTGAGTGTGTGTTTTTGTGTGTTACGCAGGATGGTCCCGCCTCTCTCTTGCCGGCAAAGAGTTCTTACCCGCGTAAAGTCCCTTTGCTGCTTTAAAGCCAGCCACAAAGCCAGCAGCAGCCTCCCCCCCAGAAGCAAACATGATCGGCGTCATACTGAGGAAGAAGCGGGGTGGGAGGAGAGGAGCAGAGAAGAGGGGGAGGCAGTGGAGGAGGAGGAGGCTGCTGTCCCCACCGCCCGAGTTCCTCCCTTTGCCCCCCCCCTTGCCCAAGGCAGCTCCTGTCCCGGAGACGAAGGAGGAGCGCCTGTCGCGCGCTCACAGCAGCTTCGCTCTTCCCTCTCGCACCTCCCTCCCTCCCCTCCTCCCTTCCTCCTCTCCTCCTGTGCTGACCGTTTCTGTCTTTTCTTCCAGACCGGGCGGCGGGCTCATCATAATTGATAGCATGCCTGATATTCGCAAAAGGAAACCCATCCCCCTAGTTAGCGATTTGGTGAGGTTTCTCTTGACGTTTTCCTCCAATTTCCATCCTCTCTCTCTCTCTCTCTCTCTCTCTCTCTCTCTCGCTGCCTGCCTGCTTGCCTTCGCCCCTTCCCCTTCTCAACCTTTTTCTGTCCCCTCGCTCTTCATATTCCCTTCCTTTTGCTCTGCCTGTCTCCTTCAGCCTCCTCCTGATTCTCGTTCGCTTTCTGTCCCTTTCCCTTCCTCCTTTCCTGCTCCTCTTTGCGTCCTTTCCATTTCTTCCACCCCAGCCCCAGATATATTTCCTTCAGCCTTCTCCACTCCACCCTTCATACTTTACCTCCTTTCTTGTGCCATTGCCATTTTCCTCACTCAACTTTTCTTTTCTTTTCTCCCCTCCCCTCATTCCTTCGTCGCTTTCTCGCCTTTTATTGTCTTCAGCCTGTCGTCTGCTGTCCCTTCATTCCCTTTTCCCTTCCCCTTGGCCCCCAGGCAGAGACCCAGAGAGGGGACCCAGTCAATGACACTTCCCTTGGCTACTGCTTTCTGAAAGCAGTAAGGAAGCTTTCTTTGGCGAAAACTGGGGTGGTGGTGACAATCAATGGGGCTTGTGCATTTCATGGAATTGTAGAGTTGGTCCAAGTACCCCCCTGCAACGAAGAAATCTTTTATCCAGCATGGGGCTCAAACCCACAAGCCTGAGATTGAAAGTCTCCTACTCTACCAGCTGAGCTGTTCCCCTGAGGGCTAGTGAAGGACATTTTGCTGCCTGAGGCCAAGGATGAGAGTTCACCCTTCCCATCCTATGCATTTAGTAATTTGTTAGGTTTCTATCTCATCTTTCCCCATACATTTCTCTTTCCCCCATTATCTGTGCAACTGGCCTATAGAAGAGGTTAGGCCATGGGTAGGCAAACTAAGGCCCAGGGCTGGATCTGGCCCAATCGCCTTTAAATCTGGCCCACAGACGGTCCGGGAATCAGCGTGTTTTTACATGATTAGAATGTGTCCTTAAAATGCATCTCTGTTATTTAGGGGGCCTGCCTGGTGTTTTTACATGAGTAGAATGTGTGCTTTTATTTAAAATGCATCTCTGGGTTATTTGTGGGGCATAGGAATTAGTTGATTTTTTTTATTTTCAAAATATAGTCTGGCCCCCCACAAGGTCTGAGGGACAGTTTGCTGCTGAAAAGGTTTGCTGACCCCTGGGTTAGGCTAAGAGACTGGGTCTATGAGTGGCTTTGAACACTGCTCATCTTGATCCTCTAACCACTAGACCACACTACAGAGGCCCACCAGACTGGCAGGTGAAACTTCACTGCTAACAAAACAGAGTCCATCGCTGCAACAGGTTGGCCTAGTGGGCACAGGGCAGGCTGCATGGCACTCACAGCTCTGTGGAGCAGGCAGGGAAGGAGCATCACTGCTTATTTCACAGTTGAGTATGGCAATGCTCTCTGTGCCAAATAAATAAGCTTTTACTCATTCATCCTTTTCCTTCTAAAGACCTTTTTATCTCCCCAGGCTTTATTAACCTCTGCCTAACCCCCTGCACATAGATCGTTTTCAGTACTGCCTATTACAGTTTTTAAAGTAATTTGTATTAGTTCTTATAAACTGTCTTGGGAATTTTGAATGTAAGGGCAGGTGCATAAATATTTTAAATACAGTGGTACCTCTACTTACGGACGCAATCCATTCCGGGGTGCTGTTTGCACCCCGAAAAGTCTGTAAGTAGAACGCTGCTTCTGTGGGCCACGGGAGGTGACAGAAACCGAGGCTCCGGCACCTCTGAGCCAAGTGCAGAGTGCCTCTTCCTCCCAACCGCCAACAACCCCCACAGCAAAACCTTCTGGGATCGGCGGGGCGACGGGGGGATATTCTTAGACGTTGGCTGGGTCCCCGTCTGTTGGCTGCTTCTCCGTTGGGAGTCAAGAAGAGAAACCGGGGCGCCTCTGAGCATGTGCAGAGTGCATTTCTGTTCCCGCTCGGCAGTAAGTTCACAGCAAGACCCAAATGGTGATGGTGGTGGTGTGAATGTAAACCTCACGGGCAGGGCCTCAGAATGACGAGGAGATGTCCACTCTACCGACCTGACGAGGAGATGTCCACTCTACCGACCCTGACACAGCACTCGCCTGATATCAAACAGTTGGTGACGCGGGTGTCACACTAACAATGGACAAAGGCATGTATTTTTAAGAAATCTTGATAGGTAGGTAAAAGGAGTGGGTAAAGGAGCGTGCGGCGTACAGATTTGGGAGTGCTTTTGTGCAACCCTCTCCAAAGAAATCTCTAAAAGTTTAAGTTTCTGTTGTCCCCTGTAAGAAAAGTATTGGGGCAGCCCCCCAAAAAAGGTTACCTGCCTCTCCTCTCTAAAAAAGCTCAACAACTTTGAGCCAAACCCCTTAAAAATGGGGCATTCCTCATCCCAAAAAAGCTCAACAACTTTGAGCTGAACCCCCCAAAACAGGGGTAGATCACTGCCAGATTTTAATTCTGAAAGTAGATCACACTCTCTTGGGAGTTGGCCACCCCTGCATTATGCAGTCACGCAGACGAAAAAAAATTCATTTGTTGATTTTTTGGGGGTGACCTTCCCCCCCCCCATATTTGGAAACGCCGTTCTGTCGTATTTAGGCAAATGTTCGTCACATGGAGCTACAGGGACGCGAGGTTGTACGAAAGTCCTAACCCTCGCCGCCGACCGAGGGAAGAAACGAGAGGCGCCGTTTGATTTTCAGACATCGGTTTTTAATAAAATATTTTATCAGCATCTAAATCAAACTTCTTCTCCCGCGTCCCTGCCTGCCCGCCCACGACCCAGGCACTCAAACTCGCTACCGAAATGTGTGCCGGGGTCCACAGCCCCCCCCCCACGTGCCTCAGGTTTGCGGGCCGTCCTACTGAAATGGGACTGGGGGGGGGGGAGAGGGAGGGCAGGGGTCTCCCGGCTCTTCCGGGGTGCAGGAGCTGGTCGTGCCAGGAGAGGGGGTCCCCGGTCTAGGGCGGAAATGGGAGAAAGCGAGAGGGGCTGCCAGATGCCGTGGGGCGGGGTTCCCCCGCCCCACTTGGTCGCCCCCCCGGGATGGGTGGAACCGCCGTTTCCAAAATAAATACTGGCACAGCAAAAGGTTTCTGGGTAGCCTCTGAGCGAAGGAGCACCTTCTGCCTTGCTCAGAGGTGGGGCAGAGGGGGTCGTGGCACCCTGGGGTTGTTGTGGGGGGTGTGTGCAAAGAAAAAAAACATGGAAGGGGGGGAAAGGCTGGTATCTCACCAAGAAAAGAGAAAATTCCCAAGCTGTGGCTCGTATCTCTGGATCTGCCAACGCTGGAATTTGTTTTTTCTTTAAAGCGAAAAGCAAGGGGTTGTGGGTTCAAGAGGGGAAGGGTTTTGTTTGGGCCTCCTTGGCACCCCTGGGCGGTTTGGGGAAAGCCCTTTTCACGGGGCGGGTTTATGCACCAAGCATTAGGGGGGGAAGGCGGCACGGGAATGTAGGAGAACGGAGAACGTTTCCTAGCGGAAAGGAAGAAAGGGAACATCCTGACCGGCCGATTCTGGGAATCCGGTGGGAACGGGGAGGCGGGGAACCCCCCAAAGCCCAGCCCTGGCTCCTCAACTGCAGATTTGGACGTCGGGACCCCTGGGGGTCATGCAGCCTGACCCACCGCAGTGCGACTGAAGAAGAGGCGGGACGTTCGGCGGACGGACGGAGGGTGGCGATTCGGGCGCGTGAGGTTCGTGGAGCGTCTCAAGGGTGCCGCGAGATCTTGCCGGGCACGGGCAGGCAGCTTCCTCTTGCCCACCTTTGCCTCTCAAAGCTGGGTGGGGTGGGGAGGAAGCAGGGTCCGGATCCGAACGAGGCTTGGCTGGGGAGGGAGAGAGTCTGTGCTCCACCTCTGTGGCAAGAAAGCTCCTGGGTTTGCGTGGCGCAAGGGGGCAAGGGGTTGGCATGGAGCATGTGCAGAGGGCCTGGGGGGGCGGGCAGGATGGGCAAAGTTTGCCTGGGGGGCAGCTGGGCTTTGGCTCGGCATCGAGAGGCGGCAGAAAAAGCCCGGCTGGGTCTCCGGCGTGGGGCAGCCTCTGCTGAATTGGGGGGGGTAAGAGAGCCCTAGAGGAGAGGGGAGGAAGGGATTAGGGGGGTGCAAATTGATTCCAAAGTAATCCATATCAATAATGATTACTAAGAATGACAAATAATTGCTAATTGCTATTGTTGAAATGAGAATGGAATCAAATTACTCTCCCTAATAATAACCAATAATTACTAATTTCCATTTCATTAATAGAATATCATTATTGTCATTATTAAAATGAGAATGGAATCAAATTACTCCCCTGGTTAATAACTAATAATTACTATTCCCTATATCTGAAACAAAATAATAATAATAATAATAATAATAATAATAATAATAATAATAATAATAATTTCCATTTCATTAATAGATTATTATTGTTATTATTACTATTAATGAAATGAGAACAGAATCAAATTACTTCCCCTAATAGTAATAACAACAATTGGTTGTGGACAAAGGACAGCGGGACATATTAAGGGCACCATTACCTTCAGGAGCTGAGGGCCGCATCAAACCTCAATCCGGCCCTGGGCTTTCCTCTTTCTTTCTTTCTTTTTTTGCAATTAAGAGGTGAATAGATTTCTCGAAATATAGGTCAATAAATCCTGCAAGTTGGAATCGCAATGGCCGGCTGGCTCCTTGCCGCCCTGTGGGCTGGAGGGGGGGCGGATGATGTCACAAGCCCCCGCCCCACCCCCGGGGTCCCCACTCACCCTTCACTCCCCCGTGGGCACCGGCGTCCCCCGAAACCGGCCCCCTCCTGCTGCCGCGGTGCTGCTGGGGGCCGTCAGCTCAAAGGCGTCCCCTTCCGACATGGCGTAAGGGTCGACTTCGTATTCGTAGGAGTAGTAGGGGAAGTCCAGCTGGGAGGTGGGGGCCTCCTCTGAAAAACAGAAAAGGGGTCAAACTGGGCCAGGACCCCCACCCCACCCACCCAGCTCCATCGCCCCCATTCCTGGAGCCCAAAAGGAACCATCGCCGGGGAAATGGTTCCTTTGTTCCTTTGCCAAATTTCTAATCTTTCGTACACTCTCTTTTATTTTTTGCTGGTTTAGAAGCCTAATTATGATATGATATAAATGTATATACAGTGGTACCTCGGTTCCCAAACTTAATCCGTTCCGAAAATTCCGTTCCAAAACCAAAGCGTTCCAAAACCAAGGCGCGCTTCTTTCCCATAGAAAGTCATGCAAAACAGATTAATCCGCCCCAGACTTTTAAAAACAGCAGTTTAACATGAATTTTACTATCTAACGAGACCATTGATCCATAAAATGAAAGCAATAACCGATGTACTGTACTATAAAATAAAATGAGGCAGTATTGTAGACGGTGAAAATTAAAATGAATTTCTTTTTCTTTACTTGCGCTGACGATAGTCCTTGTTTGGATGGGGGGCTTTTATCCATTTCCGCAGTCACACAATCAATCAATCAATCAATCAATCAGTAGTTGAACTGGGTTCTCACAGTCACAAAAACAAATGAACCGAAAAAGCCTCAAAAACGCCGAATAAAGAGCAAAAACCGAAGTGCCAAACTTAATCCGTTCTGAAGTCCATTTGACTTCCGAAATGTTCGGAAACCGAGGCGCGGCTTCTGATTGGCGCAGGCGCCCCGGAAACGACAGCCGACAGCCGCAGTGGACGTCCGGCTTCCGGAAAACATTCGAAAATGCATTTTTTGGCGTTCGGGAACCAAGGTACCACTTAGTGCGAAACAGTTTAGAAGCTTGATTATGATATGATATAAATGTGTGTGTGGATAGATAGATAGATAGATAGATAGATAGATAGATAGATAGATAGAAAATATATATCTCCAGAGGCAGAGACCAAGTGGTCAAGGGGTCTGGTCCTCACCGATTGGGGTTTGTCGCTCCGAGACACCGGGCAGCTCCAGAGTTCGGAAGTCAGGCTCTGTCTCTCCCGGGTGATTCTGGCCTGCGGAGTGAACGTGGTCAACGCGGGGCCGGATATTGGTCTGACTCAACGTCAAGGCAGCTCCTATTTAAGCCGCCTCTCGATTCGGAAACCCTGAGGACTGGAACCTTGAAATGCTTTTGAGGGGAAAAAGGGGCTTAGTTTGGCCGCAAGAGCAGCTGCTTGGCATGCAGAAGGCCTCGACTTCCGTTCTCGACACCTCCAGTTAAAGGCTTTGCGATGCCTCCTTCCTCCTTTCCCCCCACATCAGGGGGGTGGGAGGGTCACAGGAAAGGGCCGTTGCAGCTCAGCGGCAGAACACCTGCTTGGCATGCAGAAGGGCACCCGGCAGCGTCTCCCGGTAAGGTGGGGAAGATGCGTTTCATGGAGCCCCCGAGTCAGAAGGGGGTCCTTGTGAGTCATCTAGCCTGACCCCCTGCAACGCAGGAACACGTGGCTGTCCCATATGGGGATTGAACCCAAAACCTCGGCAGCGCCAGCCCCAAAATGGAAAGGTGGCGAGAGACCAACGAAAGAAGAGTAAAACTGCGGGAATATGCAGAAATGGCAGAACTCACGGGAAAATGTAGAGTTGAGGACAAAAAGACTGGGAACCGTTTATGATGTATCTACAGAAATATTGTGAATAAGTGGACTCACTAGCAGGGTTTGAGTAAAGGTAAAGGGACCCCGGCCGTTAGGTCCAGTCGCGGACGACTCTGGGGTTGTGGCGCTCATCTTGCTTTACTGGCCGAGGGAGCCGGCGTACAGCTTCCGGGTCATGTGGCCAGCAGGACTAAGCCGCTTCTGGCGAACCAGAGCAGCGCACGGAAACGCCATTTCCCTTCCCGCCGGAGCAGGACCTATTTATCTCCTTGCACTTTGACGTGCTTTCGGACTGCTAGGTGGGCAGGAGCAGGGACTGAGCGACGGGAGCTCACCCCGTCATTGCGGGGATTCGAACCGCCGTCCTTCCGATCAGCAAGCCCAAGGCTCTGTCGTTTAACCCACAGCGCCACCCGCGTCCCAGGGTTTGAGTAAACACTTACAATGAAGAAATCAAGTTGAGGTGTAATAACTGGAAAATAACTAGGTGCATGATGTATTTGGAAGAAAAACATGGTATAATAATGATAGGAATTTAAGAATATTTTATGGTGCAAAGTGCATCCCTGCTATTTATATCAACCCATTCTCCAGACCGTAACGTAACTGATTCCTAGGGCAACGGCCGTGGTCAGTACCAAAACGGTACCGGAAAAGTGACTTACCGGCCGCACACTGGGCCATGGGGACCTGCTCGATCCGAGTTCCGTTCCCGCAAGCGGCCACTTCCATCTGGCAGTGGTTGGGGTAGACGAGGCCGTCGGAGCCGCAAACGGGGTCGCCGTCGGATCCGCAGTCCCGCGAACACACGCACTGCTCAAAGTAGCCTTCCTCCTGGCAGCCCGAGAGGCTGTTGCAAAGCCCCGTGTGGACGAAACCTGGGCAGGCGGGGAGAGAAGACCCCCAGTTCCAGGTGTAGGATCACAGAAGGGCCCCCCCGGGCCCATCTAGTCCAACCCCCTCCCTGCCATGCAGGAGGTTCGCCTGCGAGATCACCTTCCCTCCTATACAGTGGTCCTTCGGTTCTCAAACATAATCCGTTCCAGAAGTCCGTTCTGAAACCAGAGCGTTTCAAAACCAAGGTGTGCTTTCCCATAGAAAGGAATGCAAAATGGATTAATCTGTTCCAGACTTTTAAAAGCAACCCCTAAGACTGCAATTTAACAGATTTTACTATCTTAACGAGACCATCGATCCATAAAATGAAAGCAATAATCAATGTACTGTACTATATAAAAAAGTAAGGCGGTATTGTAGATGATGAAAATGAAAATTCAATTTTTTTTCTTCCCTGCACTGATGATAAGTCATTGTTTGGATGGGGGGATTTTATCCATTTCACACAATCAATCAATCTATCTATAAGTAGCTGAACAGGGTTCCACAGTCACCGAAACAAATGAACCGAAAAAGCCACAAAACCGCAAAATTTATAGCAAAAACAAAAGTGCCAGACTTAACTAACCCATTCCAGAAGTCCGTTTGACTTCCGAAATGTTCGGAAACCGAGGTGCGGCTTCTGATTGGCGCAGGCGCCCCAGAAACAACAGCCGCATCGGACACTCAGTTTCTGAAAACCGTTTGAAAACCGGAACATCTACTTCCGGGTTTTCGAAATTTGGGAACCCAGGTCCCACTGTATATGACCGTCCTGATCTGGCCCTGTTCTGGGTGCTGCGTGACCCCCCTGCGAAATACCCGCCGCCCAACTTAACCATTGGGCCAGCTTTCCTTTATCCTCCTCCCTCCTCGCTCCCTTTCCTTTCGTGCTGTGCCAACGCCTGCCCTTTATCGCAGAGATTTCTGGTTGTTTTTTTAAGGAGAAAAAGGCAGGGCGGCGTTTCTGAGCCCGGCGGGGGGGTGGTACAGAGAAGGGGCTGCGCCCGTGAGACTAGCCGCCCGCCCGCCCGCCCGCCTTTGGGACTCACCAACCCAGTGACTGGCGGCGCTCTCCACCTCGTTGCAGAGGGGGCCGTCGCAGAGCTCCCGGGCCAGGGGGCTGTTCTCGCTGACGTTGTAGAAACGGGTGGCTTCGAAGGCTGCGGGGGCGAGAGGCCGGGTCAGGAGAGGGAGCTGCGAGCAGCAGGTGGGTGGGGGGCACGGGAGCGGCTAGCGTACCTGGTTCGTAGTAGTCGTACACTTTGATGGGGACGGGGGCCGTCTTCCCCATGATGTATTCCCGGAAGGCCACGAATTTGACGCAGGTCATACACTGGCTGGGGATCTGGGGAGGAAGCAACTCGGTGAGGTTCCCGAGGGCCGCTTTACGCCAAACAACACCCCCCCGTCTACACGGCAATTTAAGCCCTTTCCTCATTTCCTGCTTTGATCCCACCCCAGGATTCCCCCCCCGCTTCCGGCAGGGCCTTCCGAGTGGTGGCTCCCCTGCCTCGCCGACTCACCTCGTCGAAATAGAAGAGGACTTTCCGTCCGTCCACCTCGTAGCGTTTCAGGCCGATCTGCTTGTTCGAGAGGAGCTGGGAGAGGCGGAAAAGGAGAGGGGGGAAGGGGTCAGCTGGACCTGGTGGGTGGGTCTGCCCCCCCATTGCCCAAATGCATTGCCCGGGGTTGGGCTAGATGACCCCGGAGCCCCTTCCGTGCGGAACGGAGATGCGCAGCTGGGGTGGCGCAGCTGGGACGGGCACTTACCTGTTCCAGACTTTCCAGGTCGGCTCGGAAGCCCGAGAAGAGGGGCACCTCCAGGACGGCCATGTTGGAAGACCCCAAATGCAGCCACCTGCCCCCAAAGGCACCCGGGGGTCCGCGGGTAAGGAGGTCGAGTGGAGGAGAGAAGGAAGAAAGGATTTCGTGGGTATGAGGGAGCCGCCTTCAACCGAGTCCAACTAGCCCAGGAAGGCTGTGTGTCTCTCCCAGCCTTCCTCTAAAAATTAAGATCCTAGTCCTCATGGTTATCTTTTAAAAAGTCGATTCGCGATTAGGCAGCTGCAGTCTACCGAGGGAAAGCCCTGCTCCGTGCGCCAACACTGGCTGGCAGCTACGGGGCTCCAGGGTTTATGTCACTCACAGCCCAGTGATGATGCCGCTGAGGTTGCGGGTTCGATTCCCACGTGAGAAGGCTGCGTGTTCCTGCATTGCAGGGGGGTCAGGCTAGATGACCCACAAGGTCCCTTCCAACTCGGCAGTTCCGTTCAATACATCTGACTGGGAGATGCACCCTGAGCCCCCCACCCAAAGCCCCCTGCCGAACCCCCACCCTGAGCCCCCCGCCCTGAGTCCCCTGCCAAACCCCCCACCCAAAGCCCCCTGTCGAACCCCCTGCCCCAAGCCCCCTGCCAAACCCCCCACCCTGAGCCCCCCCACACCAAAGCACCCCACCCAAAGCCCCCTGCCGAGCCCCCCACCCTGAACCCCCCCGCCCCGAGCTCACCTCATGCAGGCTTCCACCATCACCCGGTACTCCTGGTGGTCCTGGTCAGCGGCTGGGTCGTCATCGTCCCCCAGCACCTGGTCAGCCCTGCGCTGGGGGGTCTCCTCCGGAGGGCCGGGCTTGGGGGGCCGCGGGGGGGCCCTCCGGTGCCTCTTCAGCTTGGGCTCCTGCAGGTTGACCAGCAGCTGGAAGGACGGCTTGGCCACCGGGTCGGGGACGTTGTAGGCCACGTCGATCTGGAAACGAAAACGGTTCATTCCGCCCGGGCTCAGTGCTGCCCGCACGGGTCGGCAGCGGCGGGGTTTCCGGCAACTTCACGTCTAAATCAGCTTCTTCTCTGCTCTTTCACGAGGACTAGGAACTTACTTTGTTAATCACGGTTTCAAACTTGGGGTGGGGCCCTCTGCCAACTCCACAGTTGGGATATTGCACCTTGGACCCTTCTGCACTCCAAGCAGGCGTCCTCATTGGAAAACACAGCAAGGGGCTAGTCCTCACCGTTCTCCAGAAAGGGCTTAAATCAAATCAGAGCCTTGCGCCCTTGCTCCCTCCAGGTGTGCATTGTCTGCACTGGCTGGCAGCAGCTCCCAAGGGGTTCTGATTTTTTATAGGATACAGAATGAGGCCCAGCCCAGGAGCCCCCCAAGCAGCAGACCCCAAGTCCAGGGAGCCCCTCACCTGCAGGAGGCAGCAGCCGTCTCCCTTGGCGCTGACAAACAGCCCTGTGGGAAGTGAAGGAATCTGTCGAGGAAACCAGGACAAGAGTTTAGCCAGCATAAAGCTCAGTATTGCCCACACGGGCTGGCAGCAGCAGGGATTTCATGTCTGGAAGGACGCCTGTTTGGCAGCGGCGGAAAACGAACCCAGGACCGTGCATATCTAACCGCTGACCCTTTTCGCAAACCCCCGAGCGGAGACCGGGCAGCCCCCCTGCGGAAGGGGCCCAGAGCCCTTTCTACCCCACTAGGACGGGGAACCCCTTTTGGATACCCTGGCCGTCTGCAACAGCTTTTTGTTTCCCCGGTTCAGCTCGAAGGTCTCCTGGTAGTCCAAGTTGGTGGAGGCCAGAGAGATGGTGAGGTTGACCCCTCCGACGTACGACAGGATGGCGTATTCGGCCAGGGCCTGGAGGGCCACGCAGGTGTCCTGTGGGCGGTTGCGGGGAGGGGAGGGTCAGAGAACGGCAGGGTTATATGAGGGACCCCCAAAAGTCGCCCAGCCAAAACCCCCTTGCAACTCCTAAACAACAGCCAGCAAAGGGCGGCCAGTAATGTTTGAACAGAACATTCGTTAACATGCATTATTTCACAATTCTTAAACAGAAAATATGTCATGGGGTCACACACACACACACACACACACACACACACACAAATCAATCAAAATTAGAGAAAGTCAATCAGTTTCAAAGAGGCAAACAAGCTTTCCGCAAATAATAAAAGTCAATCATGAACAAATTTTGCACGAACAAAATAGTCGATCCAAACATTTACTGTGACTATTGAAAGGCTAAGTTACAGGTAGGTAGCCGTGTTGGTCTACCATAGTCAAAACAGTCTCTTAAGGTGCTACTGGAAGGAATTTATTTTATTTTTTATTTCGTGTCGAAAGGCTTGTTTGCCTGCGTCCGCCCCCCCACCCCGGAAAAAATCGCTGTGCAAATGAATAACAGAATCGTAGAGTTGGGACCCAAGGGTCATCCAGTCCAACCCGCCGTGATGCAAGGGAACGTTCGCCCGACGTGGGACTCGAACCCGCGACCCCAAGGTTCAGAGTCTCCCGGTCTAGCAAGCATCATGCCGCTCTGACCGGTTGCCGGGCGACCCTTCCTCTGCCACGCCCCTGGCGGGATTAACCCCTCGGTCCCCGACCCAATGATCCCCGATGATCCCTCCTTTAGGGGGCTCCCTCTATTTCTGGGTGTTTTCTCCCCTCTCGAATTCGGACGGGGGGGGGGCGGGCTCACCTGGGTGGAGGAAAACCCCCCCAGGGCGTTCCTCTGCTGCGACAGCCATTTGACGACGGGCAGCGCAGACGCCACGTCCCCCAGGCTGGTGTACGTCAGGAGCGCATAGGCTGTCATCTCGACTTCGGCCGACACCACTGCGGGGGGGGGGAGCAGAAGAGCGGGGAATTGGGGGGCAACCCACGGCATCCCCCCCCCGAGTCAAGACTCCTTTCTCGCCCTCCAGCACCCCTGGCTTCACCAACCCACTCTCCACGCCTTGGCAAAATCCGCACCCGCTACCCTCAAATGCCCCCAACCCCAGAGGAAAGCCCCCCCTTTGCGAGACCCTCTTCATGTTTGCCCTTGCGGACTGCGGAGACTCACCCGACTGGGAGAGCCCATCGTTGAAGCCCATGAAAGTGTCCTCGCCCGTCGCCAGGGTGCCCATCAGACTCCAGTGGGTGAAGCCGTCTGGAAAACAGGAGATGGGTGGGGTGGGGGCACGGAGCGCCCGGGACCCTCTAGTTTTTGGAGGGGGGGGGCTCCCAACAGTCCAGTAGAGGGCAGGGCGATAGGGAGGAGGGGGGCGCGAATACGGAACGGGCCGATTTCGCGAGTGACCGATAAGGACCCCGAATGGGTGCCGTCCCCGGGTCTCCTCAGCAGGCACAGAACGGGCAAGGAAAGGAGAGGGAGGGTCTTGCCAAGGTGGCCGGGCACCTGAGTGGTTCAGGGTTTTGGGGAGGTTTAGAATGAAAGAGAATATTTAAGGTGAATCTCCCAAAAAGTTATTTCTCTTAGGAATAACTGCAGCGGGTGTCCCCAAAAGGCAGCGGGGGTATTACAGGCACAGAAACGTCGAGACGAGGCAATACCCCCAAAAGCAGAGAGGCGGTTGAAATTGAATATGCCACATTGGCAAATCTAACTAGCAAAACTAGGCAGACTTTAAGGAGGGTTGGAAACTTCTGGTGGTAATAATAATAATATTAATAATAATAATAATAATAATAATAATAATAATAATAATTTATACCCCGCCCATCTGGCTGGGTTTCCCCAGCCACTCTGGGTGGCTTCCAACAGAATGCTAAAATGCAATATTCTATTAAACATTAAAAGCTTCCCTAAACAGGGAAGAGTATGGTAGAATATTTAGAGTTATTGCAAAGGTGTAAAAAGGCAGGTAGGATTCGAAACGGCCTCAGTGAAGTTGGTTCCGACTTTCTGCTGTTTGCAAAGGGGCCAGTCAGAGTTGCATTTGGGGGGGAAGCCTCCGTTGCGCCGAGCCATTATTCCGACGGCTTTCGTTCGACGTTAAGTTTGGAAACTCTTGAAACTTACCGTATTTTTCGCTCCATAGGGCGCACTGGACCATAGGATGCACCTCGTTTTTAAAGGAGGAAACAAGAAAAAAAAATATTTTTCTGGTTTTCCTCCTCTAAAAGCCCTGTTTTTTTGAGGATCAGCTAAAAGTTTTGCAGCTTTTTTTGCAAAGGGAAAAGCCCTGGTTTTTTTGAGGATCAGCTAAAAGTTTTGCAGCTTTTTTTGCAAAGGGAAAAGCCCTGGTTTTTTGAGGATCAGCTAAAGTTTTGCAGCTTTTTTTGCAAAGGGAAAAGCCCTGGTTTTTTGAGGATCAGCTAAAAGTTTTTTTGCAAAGGGGGAAAAGCAAAGAGGAAAAGCCCTTTTTATGGGGTTCAACTCACATTTCTGCAGCTTCTGAAGGAAAGGGAGCCATTTCTACAGTTTCCAGACAGATAATCTAATCAGCCAGTCACATGTCGCTGGGGAAACAAACAACCTCCCTCTGCAGCACATTCAACAATGGAGGCCTGGGCAAGAGGGCGGGGCTGAAAGGGAGCCAGGGACTCTTATCTCTCTCCCGATCTCTTGCTGATCAGCTGCTGAGTGGGGTCCTTTCAACACCCCCTTTTCTCCTTTGTAAAATAAAAAGCATGATCCTCTTTTGGCCCCTGGGCAATTCAGCTCCAGGGACCACCATTCGCCTCCATAAGACGCACAGATATTTCCCCTTAATTTCCAGGAGGAAAAAAGTGTGTCATATGGAGCGAAAAATACAGTATATAAATAAGGTGAAGCAGAACAAGGTGGCCGGGCGGCTGCCTCACCTTGCGTGAGGGCCATGGCGTTCATCTTCTGCAGGGCTGCGGGCGCCGAGAGGCTTCGCAGGAGCGTGAGGGAGTAGGCGGTCAGCACAGCCGTGTAGGGGTCTTTGGCCGAGAAGAAGTTGGATTCCAAAAACTCCTTGGCCTTTGCCACTGCGCTCTTTTCTTCCTATGCCAGGAGGGAAAGTCAGAGCAGAGGAAGCGACCCCCCCCAAACCCAACAGACTCTCAGGTCCCCCTTCTTTGAGCCACGGTTTAATTAATTAAGGAAAGTTGATTTTGAAAATGAAGGTTTTCCTTGGGGGTGGGGAGAGGAGTCTGGGTTTATCAAACGAATCACTGCAGCAGAAACAACCGAATCATATATCAAACGAATCACTGCAGCAGAAACAACCGATGTACAAAACGGGCAGCGAAGAAGAGAGGCAGGAAATCTGGCAGGCAAAAATACTTAGGACCAAATTTCACGCCACAGATTGTGGAGCCGGGAGGGACCCCGAGAGTCATCTAGTCCAACCCTCGTGCAATGCAGGAACCTTTTGCCCGACGCGGGAATCGAACCCGCGACCCTGAGATTATGAGTCTCGCGCTTTTGACGACGGAGCTATTGAGCGGACTTGATCCCGTGACACCCCGTTTTTTTTTCAAAGTCCGGGGGGTCTTTTGCACCACCTGCCGCACCCCGGTTTCTTAGTGCCCCCCCAAGTGAGAATCCGCCCCCCCAAGTTTTGCCGTTGAGTTTTACCTCGGAGGCGACTCCTGTCTCCAGCAGGGCGGCGACCACGTACGCCGTCAGCGATATTTTCCCGTGGATTCCTCCCTGGAATTCAAAACACACACACACACAAAAAAAACCCAAATTAGCTGCAGCCCCCCCCCCAAGTCGTTTCAGGAGAAACGGACCCAGACCCCCAAGCAGCTTGGTTGAAAATAATGCGACACAAAAATGGCTTTTTCCCTTATTGACTTCTACAATATGCTCTGGAAAATATCGTACTTTTCTGTGTATAAGGTTTTTTTTACTTAAAATTTTTATGTGAAATGCTGTGGGTCGTCTTAAACACGGGGCAATCTCCCCCCTATTTTCTTAAACTGGAGTCCCGAAAAATAGGGGAAAATATGGGAATCGTTTGTCTGCTCCCTTTGTGCCAGGAGCCCTTTTAATTCTGCGGAGATCGAGGAACAGGTTTCCAATGAAGCGGAGGGGGGGGGGGCGGAAACTTCACCCCCAAAAGAGAGAGAATATATAAAACATTGATTTATTGCAACAGGCGCACACACACAAAAAGGAGCAGGTTTCTGTCTCTTCGGACTCTTTGAAATCCAGCTCCGTCCTTATTTCAGACATCGCGATATATCAGTATACCAACATATCGCGATATACCAACAGGTAGACCGGGACGCCATATTTTTACATGTATAATAACACGCCCCTTATTTTGGGAGGATTCAAAATTAAGAAAAAGTACGGTATATTGATATATCGTGGTGATATGCCAGTATGCAGTGATGTTTAGCTGGCGACGTACCGCGATGCCGGAAACCAGGTCATCGCCCGTCCTTGCCCCCGGGCCTCCCGCCCCTTTCCCGATACCTGGATGTCCTTGTTCAAAATCCGCCCTCGTGCCGGGAAGGAGCCGTCCTCTTTCTGGTGCCGGATGAGCCAGTCCTTGGCGGCCGACAGCTCCTTGGGGTCGATGAAGATGAAGCCGCGCGACTGGGCAAAGGACTTCAGGACGAAGGCGGTGAGCCTGCCGGGAGAGAGAGGAGGACGGCGTCTGGGCACCCGGGAAGCCCCCCAGGGGCAGCGGGCAGCCGGTCCCCCTTCCCCGCAAGGACCCCGACTCGCCCCTTACCACATGCTCCCCGAGGAATCCCTTTCGCCAAAGGCGCTGTAGGATCCGTCCTGCCTCTTGTAGGTCAGCTGGCGCTGGTATCCTGCGGAGAGAGAGTGGGGTGCGGACTTAACAGATACCGTATTTTTCGCTCCATGAGACGCACTTTTTTCCTCCTAAAAAGTAAGGGGAAATATCTGTGCATCTTATGGAGCCGTGTATTTCTCCAGGATGTAAAAAAGGAGCATTTTAAATGGCCAAGCAGAAAATTTAATATAAATTATATATAAAAAAAAGCTGTCCCGGGGAGATCTCTCACCTTGCACCAGGTAATCTGTCGCCTCCCTTTCCACCTCGGGGCTGAGCTGCCGCGTTTTCTGCAGGTACTTGAGGACGAAGATGTTGGGCGCGAAATGGATCATATTCTGCTCCCCGCAGCCGAAAGGCAGCTGCAAGAGGTTGTCCAAGTTGTTAAGGGTTGGGCCCATCACGTCCCCTGCGGGGAAGCAAGACGACAAAAAATTATGCAATTTATTTTGCATTTCCCCCTGTTAAATACAGTGGTACTACAGTTCCCAGACGCCTTGGCTCCTGAACAAATCGACTCCTGAACGATCAAAACCCGGAAGTGGATGTTTCGGTTTTTGAACGATTTTTCGGAAGCCGAATGTCCGAAGCGGCTGTCGGCTATCGTTTCCGGGGCGCCTGCACCAATCAGAAGCCACGCCTCGGTTTCCGGACATTTCAGAAGTCAAACGGACTTCTGGAACGGATTAAGTTTGGCGCTTTTGTTTTCGCTATTTATTTCGGGTTTTTGTTTTTGAGGCTTTTTCGGTTCATTTGTTTTTGCAACTGTGCGATGATTGATGGATTGTGCGACTGCGGAAATGGATAACAGCCCCCCAGACAAACAATGACCGTCATCAGTGCAGGTGGAATAAAACAATTTTTTTTAAAAATGTTTTATCATCTACAATACTGCCTTATTTACTTTACGGTACAGCGCATTGAGTCTTGCTTTCCTTTTATGGATCAACGGTCTCGTTGGATAGGAAAGTTCACGTTAAATTGCTGTTTTTAGGGGTTGTGTTTTCAAAAGTCTGGAACGGATCAATCCGTTTTGCGTGGCTTTCTACGGGAAAGAAGCGCGCCTTGGTTTTGGAACGCTTTGGTTTAGGAACGGGATTTCCGGAACGGATCCAGCTTGAGAACCGAGGTACCATTGCACCAGGCCTGCGGTCGTTCGACACCCTCCCAGCTCACCCCCCCTCCGCTGCCCAGTACCGATGACGGAGGCGGTGGCCCTCTCCGACCCGGGAATGACGTTGTGAGGGACGCCCAGGGTGAAGGCCTCGTTGTGGTTCTCGTCCGCCTCCTTCTTCCTCCAGATCTTGAACTCGCCGACCGAGCCCCAGCCCGTGGAGAACCCCACGTACTTCACGTCCGGCGGCCGGAGGGGCGCCCAGCTCACGATGACCGACTCATTGAGGGCGGAGGGGCCGTGGCCCACCTGCGGGGACGGGGGGAGACACACAGGTCACCAGGAACCAACCCTTTGCTTCCAGGGTCCCATCGAGGGGCTCACATTAGGGTACAATGTGACCCATTAGGGACTGTCTCGCCAGAGTGGTGTATGCTCTGGTTATCTCCCGCTTGGACTACTGCCATGCGCTCTCTATGGGGCTCCCTTTGAAGGTGACCCGGAAACTGCAACTAATCCAGTATGCGGCAGCTAGACTGGGGACTGGGAGCAGCCGCCGAGACCACATAACACCGGTCCTGAGAGATCTACATTGGCTCCCAGTATGTTTCCGAGCACAATTCAAAGTGTTGGTGCTGACCTTTAAAGCCCTAAATGGCCTCGGTCCTGTATACCTGAAGGAGCGTCTCCACCCCCATCGTTCAGCCCGGACACTGAGATCCAGCGCCAAGGGCCTTCTGGCGGTTCCCTCACTGCGAGAAGCAAAACTACAGGGAACCAGGCAGAGGGCCTTCTCGGTAGTGGCGCCCGCCCTGTGGAACGCCCTCCCATCAGAGGTCAAAGAGATAAGCAACTACTTGACATTCAGAAAATACCTGAAGGCAGCCCTGTTTAGGGAAGTTTTTAATCTGTGATATTTTAATGTATTTTAATATTTGTTGGAAGCCGCCCAGAGTGGCTGGGGGGACCCGGCCAGATGGGCGGGGTACAAATAATAAAATTATTATTATTATTATTATTATTATTATTATTATTATTACAAATCCCAACTGTTTCATTAAGCGTGGGACGTGATCGATGAGAGGCAGTCAAGTACAACATTCCTTGTTTTCCTAGAGTGGGCATGCAGGGAAATGTTTGGTCCAGCCAGTCGAAACTTCCTGGAGATGCTGGAGCATGTGATCGAAGCTGGGCGTGATTTGCAAAAATAAGATTTTAATAGGCAATTCCCCCTTTTAAAAATAACGTACATCTCGAACTGCCGGTTCTATGTACGCTTGAGGTTAGGTTTTCCCCCCTGTTTTTTGTTTTCAGGTCTGCTCGCTTTTGTCTTCCGACCTCGCTGTATGTGTTTCAGGATTTGTGCAAAGGGGGTTTTAAGGTTTCGGAAAGGAGAAAGAAAGAGGGGGTGACCCCCTTTTGTCCCCCCTATTTTGCTGGAAGTGACCCAGAGCCTTTTTTGGACAACCATTGCCTGTGGGATGTGAGCCATGAAATGTTGAGAACACATGCAAGGGAGATATAATAGATGTAATGGATATGGGCAATTTTTCGACGTTTATGCGTAACGGATAATTTCGATTTTGTGTTATTTCCCCCCCCCCCTTTTCTTTTTTTTAAGTTCAATAAAGTCATCTAACAGCACAATAATCAATCAATCAATCTTGGCTGAATGCCCCCCTCCCCCCCGGTAAGAAAATTTCCCTGGAGACAGAGATGCTCTCTGGGCTTCTAGAAACCCCCCTCCAAACCTCGCCCCCCACCCCGGAGATGCCCAAATTTCCCACCTGGACGACCCCGTTGGCCCAGCTGACCCAAAAGCTCCGGAACTCGTCCCAGGAGAGGATGCCAGGCGTCTCGGCGATGGCCACAGGCTCCCCCATCTTGCTGGTCGAGATCCACGTCTTGGTGTTCTGGCGGCCGCCAATCACGATCTCCGTCATCTCGGCCATGTCTTGGGGTCCGGCCGACAGCGCCAGGTGGGCATTGTGGTGGGCTTTGACCGACACCTCGAAATGCCCCATCCAGGCCGGCTTCCTCACGTACTGGTACTCGTATTTGTTGGGGGTGAAAATGTGGATTTTCTCTAAAGGTAAAGGGTAAAGGGACCCCTGACCGTTAGGTCCAGTTCACGGACGACTCTGGGGTTGCGCCGCTCATCTCGCTTTACTGGCCAAGGGAGCCGGCGTCCAGCTTCCGGGTCATGTGGCCAGCAGGACTAAGCCACTTCTGGCGAACCAGAGCAGTGCACGGAAACGCCATTTACCTTCCGCCGGAGCGGTACCTATTTATCTACTTGCACTTTGACGTGCTTTCAAACTGCTAGGTGGGCAGGAGCTGGGACCGAGCAACGGGAGCTCACCCGTCATTGCGGGGATTCGAACCGCCGACCTTCTGATCAGCAAGCCCTAGGCTCTGGTTTAACCCACAGCGCCACCCACTAGCCGGGGACTTTTCTCCGTGCAATCGCAACACACGTGCCACAATGGGGGGAAAGTTTCCCCTTTGCACACCAGGCGGCGGCCCCACAATTCGAACACAAGACTCAGGAATGCCAGAGGTTTTTTGGGGGGACGGACGGGGAAAAGCTGCTTATTGAATTGAGTTCACCTGGCCAGGCATGGGAGAGGCAGGACAGAATATTCTGCGCCTCCGATATAACCGCTGAAATAACTCTACCACCTACGGCAGGGAGATATTTTGCTTCTCAAACTTACCATTAGGGCAGAAAAAGACGCTGTAGGTGTATTCTCTGGTGAGTCCTTCTGCCTGGAAAAAAGAAAGAAATATATCGATATATAATGAGAGGAAAAGGATGTTTAGGGTGAAGTTGCCTAAGAAACCCGAAGCATTTCTTTTAGGGGTAATATAAACAGGTCTGCAGAAATGGCAAAAACTTACCTGCGGAATAAGAAATCAAGGTAACAATTTTTATATATCAAAGAATGGAAATGGTTTATTGAATGCTTACAGATGAATCGCCAGCAGATTAAAAACACAGGCAGGATTACCGTAACAACCTGCAGCTTCGCAAGAGAATATATTTAAAGAAGATGAGTCAATGAGCAAATTGAAGTTAATTTGGATATGCAGAAGTTATTGAAAATAAATTCAAGGCACCGCCAGAAAGAGGGGGAAGGGAGTCAAGTTTGGAAATGTCAAAACGATTGTGAAATTAGTGAAATGCCTGAACTTGAAAAGTATAAGTATTTTTTAAAGGATTATACAAACAGATAGATTTATTTATGTCTGCAATGACAGCAGCAAGAATATTATATGCTCAGAAACGGGGAAAGGATGAGGTAACCAGTGAAGGAAGGCTGGATTATTAAAAGGATGGAAGTGGCAAAGCCAACTTAAATTAAGTGAATATCCTGGCCCATCTCCCCGTTTCCCTCTTGCCCTAAATACATTCTGCACCCAGGAAACAAAATGGAAATTAAAGATTGAGGGGCCGCCACTGGGCAGGCTCTGCTGCCGGCGCCATCTGCCCACCTCAATTAAGATGCTCCTCCGGACGTAGTCGGTCCCGATTGGCGTCCTCTTGTCAGCATAGATGTCCTCGGGGTGCCTCCCGTTCTTGGCGAACGGGGAGATCTCCTGGCAGCAGCTCCCGGGGTAAGCAAAGGCTTTGGCTAAAAGACAAAGCGGAAATCCCAATCATTGCCAATCCATAATCACGGTGGCAAGACTTTTACGTGCACCCGGACGGAAAGACCCAAAAGTGGCTTTATTAGGATTTATTAGGGGTTTCCTGCTTGGCAGGGGGTTGGACTGGATGGCCCTTGTGGTCTCTTCCAACTCTAGGATTCTAGGAGTGAAGTGAATATTGCTTATAGATAGCGGACAGCCGAAGAATCGGAAGATCTTTAGCTTCTTAACTTTTTTTTTCTCTCTCTCTCTTTTAAATCTTTTCCTCTTCCTTTAGCTCTCCCTTCCTTCCTTCCTTCCTTCCTTCCTTCCTTCCTTCCTTCCTCCTCTTTTCATTCTCTGTTTTTCTTTTGCTTGGATGTTTCCATTTCGACCACACAAAGGTATTTGACGATAATCTTTCCATTTTTCTTTATAAAACGTGTGTGTGTGTGTGTGTGTGTACACACAAAAACAAACGTAAAGGGTCCCCTGACCGTTAGGTCCAGTCACGGACAACTCTGGGGTTGCGGCGCTCATCTCGCTTTACTGGCCAAGACAGCCGGCGTCCAGCTTCCGGGTCATGTGGCCAGCATGACTAAGCCGCTTCTGGCGAACCAGAGCAGCGCACGGAAATGCCGTTTACCTTCCCACCGGAGCGGTACCTATTTATCTACTTGCACTTTGATGTGCTTTCGAACTGCTAGGTGGGCAGGAGCAGGGACCGAGCAACGGGAGCTCACCCCGTCATGGCGGGGATTCGAACCGCCGACCTTCTGATCGGCAAGCGCTAGGCTCTGTGGTTTAAGCCACAGCAACTAAACAACTGTGTGTGTGTGTGTGTGCGTGTGTGCACCTGTGATGTTGCTCTGCCCCAGTTCGGTGAAGGCGAGGACGATGGACGTTGGCTTAGCTTTTCCGGGAGCAACACACTTCTTCCTGGTCAAGAGATGCTTCCCCGGGTGGCCGACAAACTTGATCCCTTTCGGCACAGAGATCTTCACGTGGACCTGCGTAGAAAGGAGGGGAGCAGGGATCTGTCAGTTTGGGTGCAGCTTTTGTGGTGGGCCAGACTATATTTTTTTGGGGGGGGGGGAAATGAACTAATTCCTATGCCCCACAAATAACCCAGAGATGCATTTTAAATAAAAGGACACATTCTACACATATAAAAACATGCTGATTCCCGGATCGTCCGCGGGACGGACAGAGAAGCAGATTGGGCCAGATCCCACCCCTGGACCTTAGTTTGCCTATCCATGATTTGAACCCTGGGCCCAAACTCTAACCATTACACCACGCTGCCCCTCTTGCTTCCTTGCCGTTCCCAGGCTGGGAAGGGCACCGGGGCTTCTCACCTCCACGCACACGGGCAGGTAGTTGTGGACGGTCAGGGGGACCTTGGTCTGCTCCCCACGGATGACGCTGTAGGGCAGGGAGAAGTCCACGAAGAAGGGCTTGAAGGTCCTCAGCTGGGCTTGGGGGGCCAGGCCAAGGCCCTTCTCCTCCGAGATGCCCACGGCCTCCACCAGCCACGTGGTGATGGAGCTGGGCACCTCCACCCGCAGCTGGGCTTCCCCGGAGACGTCGCTGCGTCGAGAGGGAGAGAGAGAAGAGGGCCGGGGGGCGAGGAAGGAGTCGATGAGACAAGGATAATAATAATTTTATTATTTGTATGCCTTCTGGCTGGGTTGCCCCAGACACTCTGAGAATATTAAAAACACAATGGAACCTCAAACATTAAAAACTTCCCTAAACAGGGCTGCCTTCAGGTGTCTTCTAAAAGTCAGATAGTTGTTTATTTCCTTGACATCTGATGGGAGGGCGCCACCACCGAGAAGGCCCTCTGCCTGGTTCCCTGTAACCTCGCTTCTCGCAGGGAGGGAACCGCCAGAAGGCCCTCGGGAGATGGACCCCGGCGTCCGGGGTGGAGACGCTCCTCCAGGTCTACTGGGCTGAAGCCGTTTAGGGCTTTCAAGGTCAGCATCAACCTTTCGAATTGTGCTCAGAAACTTCCTGGGAACCTATGCAGGTCTTTCAGGACCAAAGTTATATGGTCTTGGCGGCCGCTCCCAGTCCCCAGTCTAGCTGCCGCATTCTGGATTAGTTGCAGTTTCCGGGTCACCTTCAAAGGGAGCCCCACGGAGAGCGCATGGCAGTAGTCCAAGCGGGAGATAACCAGAGCATGCACCACTCTGGCCAGACAGTCTGCGGGCAGGGAGGGTCTCATCCTGCGTCCCAGATGGAGCTGCCCTGGACACAGAACTGATCTGCACCTCCAGGAGTCCAAAATGACCCCCAGGCTGCGCACCTGGTCCTTTGGGGGCACAGTTGCCCCATTCAGGACCAGGGAGTCCCTCACACCTGTTTGCGGAGAGGTACAGCAATGGTGCCCACCTGAAAGGTGACACGACTGAGTTCCGGCAAGAAAAAAAGCCCGGGCGGGGGGCTTTCCATGATGCGCAACAGCCCTGTGAATGGGGTCCTGGGCTTGGCGAGCCCCCCGCGGCCGGATCCTGCTGCGGCCGCAGGGCTCCTCTTGCAGCAGGGATGTGCCATGGTTCAAATAAGCCTTTTGCACACTGTTGTAAGAATTTTAAGGTATTTTATTTATATATAATAATTGTTATTGATGTACCAAAACAAATAAGGCCACATGTCTGAAAAAAACAGCACAGGAAGACAGGCCTCACTCCATTTTGACTCCCAACTGACCAAGTATTTCTTTGTCTCAGGAACAAAAGGGGGGGTTGCCCCTCCAGCTACTCAGCAGCCCTCTGCCTGAGTGATAATCTCTGGCATCCTGATACCTGAGTGCCAGACAAAAGGGTGTGATTAACTTGGCTGGGAAATAGGGAAATGTAAATATCTTTTGTTTCACTTGATGGGTTTTTGGTGGAGGGCAAGAGGAGACATGGGGGCAGGGTCCAAGATGCTCAGATCACTGCTACCAGACCCTCCCAATTTGTGATGTAATTCTAATGTATGGAGGGGTGGTCTTGAGCTGGAGGGGGGCAATTTCAAAAGTCTATATAGGAGCTTGCGCGCCTTTGTTCGGGGTCTTTTGCTTGCAAGACACCCTGCTGCAGCAGTTCTAATAAAGGGCTACCGCCTTGCTTTGGGAGATTCTGTATCGTCTCTATTTATTCATAAGTGCTCCTGAGAGGAGGGGAGCCCTACTAAGGCTCTCCCCCAGGTTCGTGGACTCCCTTCTGGGGTTGAACCTAATTTTTATAACAACACACGCCAACATGCTGGCACTGCCCATGTACCTGACGTTGAAGCAGCGCCACAGCCACGTCTCGGGGAAAAAGGTCCTCTTCTTCTTATCTGCTCTGTGGAAGGAGACGGGAGGATTGAAGGTCGGGGAGGGCAGGCAGGTGACGAAACACACTGGGCGTTCTTTGGCAGGGCGAAACGGGCACGGCTAACCCACCGCCCCATTTGGACCTTTGCTCCAAGCCTACAGACCCACTTACCTGGGCGCCACCCGGGAGGGGGCCGAGGCGACGAGGGTCCCCGTGTGGGGCTGGAAAGCTGGGACGGCCTCGTCCGTGTACATCCCTCCGTGCTGCCGGTGGTGGAGACTGACCACGTCCGTCATGACCACCAGGCCAGTTTCCTGGGCGGCGGAGAACCACAAACGACACAAGAAAAGAGAGAGAGAAAGAGAGAGAGAGAGAGAGAGAAAGGGTCCATGGTCCTTCTTAAGTAAAGGTAAAGGGACCCCTGACCGTTTGGTCCAGTCGCGGACGACTCTGGGGTTGCAGCGCTCATCTGGCTTTACTGGCCGAGGGAGCCGGTGTCCAGCTTCCGGGTCATGTGGCCAGCAGGACTAAGCCGCTTCTGGCGAACCAGAGCAGCGCACGGAAACGCCGTTTACCTTCCCGCCGGAGTGGTACCTATTTATCTACTTGCACTTTTGACGTGCTTTCGAACTGCTAGGTGGGCAGGAACAGGGACCGAGCGACGGGAGCTCACCCCGTCATTGTGGGCAAGCCCTAGAGGCTCAGTGGTTTGGACCACAGCGCCACCCGCGTCCCAACGCTCCTTCTTAGGTCGGTTTAAATCGGAGCCTAGATCTTGTGCCTGCAAGACGGACGTTCTCCCTTCCCCCAAAGTCTCCTCCCGGGAAGGCCCACTTGGCAGAGCACCAAGGAGCAGCCATGGAAATATATGGATACACAGTATTACCTTGGTTCCCAAACACTGAAAACCCAGAAGTGTTATTTTATAGTACAGTCCATTGTTTATTGCTTTCATTTTATGGATCAACGCTCTCCTTAGATAGTTAAATCCATGTTCAGTTGCTGTTTTAGGGGTTGTTTTTTAAAGTCTGGAACGGATTAATCTGTTTTGCATTCCTTTCTATGGGAAAGAAGCGTGTCCTGTTTTGGAACGCTTTGGTTTTGGAACGGAATTTCCGGAACGGATTAAGTTTGGGAACCAAGGGACCAAAGTATGTTCCATTTTTGTTTTATTGGTGTGACCGCCGGCCGGCGCGAATGAAGTTCCCGTGCGTTTTTGTACGCAAACCTACGACTTCCCCCGATTAGTTTAGCAAGCAAATGTGCAGGAATAGCGGCCCTCACCGTGAACGCGAAGCGGGCGTCCTTGGTGATGTCCCAGTGCCAGGGAAAAATGGAGGAACGCCGGCGGCGGGAAGACATCCCTGCCCACCAGAAATGCCCGTCCTCCTTGGCGGCGCCGAACGCGTCCGACACGTCGTAGTCCGCCATCTCCTGGAAGATCTGCGGCAGGAGACAGAACGGCCGTTGGGGGTTGAAGCTGGGGCCTTCTGCACGTCAAGCAGGGGCTCTGCCATGGGGAGACAGCCCTTCTCGGTGCCAATTATTAAAAGTGTCACCCGACGTGGGGGACCAGCACTCACCTGGTCCATGGTCAGCTGGAAGCCCGGCTTGAGGAGGTGGACGCTCTTGTCCACCGCGGCCAGGCAGACGCAGCTCCCCCTGGCTGCGGCCACCTTGAGGGTCAGCGTGTCTCCCGGACGGGTCTCGTTGGTGGAAAACGCCACGGATACCTGGTGGCGAGAGAAATGGAGGAGGGAGAAGGTGGTGGAGGATTTTGAAGGAAAGGAGAAGACGGAGTAGAAGGAGAAGGAGGAAGAACAGGAGGAGGAGGAGCTCATGAAGGAGAAGATGAAGGAAAAGGAGATGACAAGGAAAGAGAAGAAGGAAAGGAAGTTGAAGGAGAAGAGAAGGATGAAGGAGAAGAGGAAGAAACAGGAGATGAAGGAGAAACAGGAGGAGGAGGAGATGTTGAAGGAAAGAAGGAAAAGAAGGAGAAGCTCATGAAGGAGATGATCGAGAAGGGAAAGACAGAGAAGGAGATGAAGGAGAAGATGAGGAAATAGAAGGAGATGAAGAAGAAGAAGCAGAAAGAGAAGAAGAAAAGGATGAAGGAGAAGGAGAAGATGATGAGATAATTAAGAAGAGGATAAAGGAGAAGAAGACAGTGAAAGAGGAGATGCTGATGGAGGAGAAGGAGAAGTAGAAGAGGATGGAGAAGGAAAAGGAGGAGAAGCTGATGAAAGAGAAGAAAATGATGAAGAAGAAAGAGGAGGAGGAGGGAGAAGGAGATGATAAAGAAGAAGAAAGAGAAGAAGGAAAAGATGAAGGAGAAAGAGAAGGAGATGAAGAAGGAGAAGATGGTGAAAAAGCAGAAAGAGAAGAGGAAGAAAAGGATGGAGAAGATGATGGAGGAGGAACAGGAGAAGGAGGAAAAGAAGGAGAAGGAGAAGGAGAAGGAGGAAAAGAAGAAAAGGATGAAGGAGAAAGAGGAGGAGGAGATGTAGCCCCATCCACTCCAGAGCCCCCCACCTGCAGCCGCTACCTGGTTCTCGAAGGAGGGCTTGACAGCAAACTGCAGGCTGTCGGTGACCCCTTCCCCGTCTTCCCGGACGTAGTAGGCGAGGAGGCGTCCCAGGGGGGCCATATTGGGGGTCACGGAGAAGCGGAGCGAGGTGACGCAGGTGTTCATCTCGGGCGCAGGAGGGGCCATCGGGCCTAAGGGGAGGGGGTGGAAAGGCAGCAATGTTGTACCTGGAGGATGCCGTGAAATTAAACGCATTGATTTGCAAGGCCCCGGACGAACCGGGTCCCGTAGACCCCCGAGACCTTTGGGGCGGCCGCTATGATGCAGAATAATTCACAGCGCGCCGGATTGAAATTCACCATATGCTTGCGGAACCACAGAGTTGGAAGGGAACCCCCGAGGGCATTCTAGACCAACCCCCTGCAATGCTTCACGTTCCCCCAGCTCACCGGGGCACCGAGGAGACGGGACCCCAGCTGAGAGACCCCCACGGGGACGTCCCTTTCCTGCAGAGGCCCTCCGATGCCCCCTAGATACCTCGGAGCCAGACACAATCGGGCGCTTGCCGCCTGCACTGAGCTGGCACAACTCTGGGTCTCCTTGCTTGCAAAACTTAATAAAAATTATTTTGAAAAAGAGAGAGGGGCGCGGCCGGAAACTGCCCCCCCCGACCCTGAACTGCCATGCAGGACTATCTGAAGGATATGCGGCGCCGGGGTGCCAAGATCTGCCCAGCGCCCCCCCTCCCAGGTTGCCAAGTCCCAGGCGCGCAGGAGGGCGGATCCACCCACCCGCCTCAGCGTCTCGCTGGCTCGGTCGCCCCCGAACTCGCGGCACAGAGCCGCACGCAACTCTCAGGCCCTGGACTCTCGGCCTGGCGCTCCCGAGAGCCCGGCGCCCAGATGCCCCTCACCCCAGCGCCTATGGGTAAGACGGCCCTGCTGCAAAACCTTGCCTGGGACGTGGGTGACGCTCCCGAGGACGTCCCTCTTGCTCCTTTGTCGGGTGACGTCCGAGGGCTGCACCCCCGAGAGGACGATGTTCCCCCGCGAAACCACCTCGTAGTAGAGGGTGAAATTGCACGGGCAGGTGGACATCAGCATGACGGACGCCTCCTCGCCCACCTGGGGGGAGAGAAGGGATTTTAGGGATATTGGGGTCAGAGGAATGTCAGACCAAATGGATGGGATGGTGCTTATATCGTGACTGTGGGGATGTTCAGGGAGGCAGGAGAGAATATATTCTTTTAATTACATCCTTCCCAACTTGCGTTAACAAGTTCTACAATTTAGCAGAGTACCATTCCCCTTTTAAACTTACACAGCTGATAACGTCCTAACAAGAATGGGCATGACACAGTCTTGTATAAAATAGTTTAATCATGTTGTGATTTTTGCACAGCACACATTCGAGATATATTGCCAGGTCAGAAATTACGAGACCATAGAATCCTAGAGTTGGAAGAGACCCCAAGGGCCATCCAGTCCAACCCCCTGCCAAGCAGGAAACACCATCAAAGCATTCCTGACAGATGGCTGTCAAGCCTCCGCTTAAAGACCTCCAAAGAAGGAGACTCCACCACACTCCTTGGCAGCAAATTCCACTGTCCAACAGCTCTCACTGTCAGGAAGTTCTTCCTAATGTTTAGGTGGAATCTTCTTTCTTGTAGTTTGAATCCATTGCCCCGTGTCCGCTTCTCTGGAGCAGCAGAAAACAACCTTTCTCCCTCCTCTAGATGACATCCTTTGATATATTTGAACATGGCTATCATATCACCCCTTAACCTTCTCTTCTCCAGGCTAAACATACCCAGCTCCCTAAGCCGTTCCTCATAAGGCATCGTTTCCAGGCCTTGGACCATTTTGGTTGCCCTCCTCTGGACACGTTCCAGCTTGTCAGTATCCTTCTTGAACTGTGGTGCCCAGAACTGGACACAGTATTCCAGGTGAGGTCTGACCAGAGCAGAATATAGTGGTACTATTACTTCCCTTGATCTAGACGCTATACTCCTCTTGATGCAGCCCAGAATTGCCTTGGCTTTTTTAGCTGCTGCATCACACTGAGACCAATAACCCTCACAGTAATACGGTCTTCCAAACCAGCTTTGGCCGATGTATATCGCCCAGCTCCAACGCAAATCACGATTCGCCATACATTGCCAAGGTCAAAAACGACAAAATGTCGATATCAAATGCCCCTTCTTTTGAAAAAAAATCTATATCTCTCCCCCACCCCCGCCAGAGTCGCTCCAAGCAGAGGGGGGCCCATCAAGGGGGGTCCCAAATCTAACCACCCCCAGCCCCCCAACCTTGGCAACCGAGGAGAGGCTCACCTGGAAAGCCCGTTCCGGCATCTGAAGTTGGATGTAGCACTTGCTGGGGGAATACCAGCCGCTGATGGAGAGGAAACTGGGGAGGTACTGGTCCCCGGCGGACGCCCCTCCCAGGGCCGTGACTTTGGTCTGGGGGGTGGGGGGAGAGAGGGAAGCAGGGAAGTCATTCTGCCCGGCGGGCTGCAACCTGCCCTGTTCTACGCCCTCGCCTCTTAGAATCATAGAAGAGACAAATATAATGCTAAAGGGACCCCTGACCGTTAGGTCCAGTCGTGGATGACTCTGGGGTTGTGGCGCTCATCTCGCTTTACTGGCCGAGGGAGCCGGTGTACAGCTTCCGGGTCATGTGGCCAGCATGACAAAGCTGCTTCTGGCGAACCAGAGCAGCGCATGGAAACGCCATTTACCTTCCCGCCGGAGTGGTACCTATTTATCTACTTGCACTTTTGACATGCTTTCGAACTGCTAGGTGGGCAGGAGCAGGGACCGAGCAACGGGAGCTCACCCCGTCATTGCGGGGATTCGAACCGCCAACCTTCCAATTGGTAAGCCCTAGGCTCATCCAGCCCCCGCCCCAGAGATATGAGACACCCACTCTGCCTTTCTGCCAGCCCCCCCCCCGGCCCGGGTCTCCCAAGCCCCCCAGCGCTCTCACCCACCTCCAGCCAGACGTACTGGGCAGTGGGAGGGATGGAGGGGATTTCGAACTCCACCGATCCGCCACGGGACACCAGCTCGCTGGTGTAGATGTTGTCCTTGGGGGTCAGTTCAGCCTTGACGCGGACCCTTACACCGTCCGCCGGGCTCCCGTCGGGGTACGTGACTTCCACCTGGGGGGGGAGAGAAAGGGAGACGGATCCAGCAACTATGGTGTGTAGGGAGAGGCCTGGGGAGGGATTCCCCCCCCCATCCCCAAAGTGGAATTTTTTCCCTCCCTATTTGCTACTGCAGTGTTTTTCAACCTTTTTTGGGCAAAGGCACACTTGTTTCATGAAAAAAAAATCACGAGGCACACCACCATTAGAAAATGTTAAAAATTTTAACTCTGTGCCTATATTGACTATATATAAAGTAATTTTTCAATTTTTCCCACGGCACACCAGGCAACATCTCGCGGCACACTAGTGTGCCGCGGAACAGTGGTTGAAAAACACTGTGCTACTGTACTGGCAATGAAAACTTTATTTCAAAAAGCAAAGCAGCAAAAATACTGAATAAAAAAGCTGTCAGAATGGTTTGTCACCTCCATATAACTGACAGCCTTCATACAAAACATAAAAATATTGTAATGAGTAGAATAAACCAGTGGTCTGGGGGCGGGGTATAAAAAAGTAACACTTTTGGACATAAAAAATACTTCGCGGAAATAAAATAAATCTGAATACAGTTCCCCCCCCCTTTTACATGGATAATTAAGGCCCAATTAACATAGGGCAGAGCACATTAGGAATCGATGTAAATCTGAGAGTTGGGGTAGGGGAAGCCCATCGCGGGGATTCGCACCGCCGACCTTCTGATCGGCAAGCCCCTGGCACGGTGGTTTAACCCACAGCGCCACCTGTGTCCTAGGACCGCTCTATTCCAGAGTCCGGTTTCGGAAACGCCGCACCGCGCTCACCTTCGCCCTGTAAGGGAGGCCCGGCTTGAAGTGTTTTGGGGTCCCCCTGCTGTACTTGACGTCGACCAGCTGCTTCTGGACCGGGGTGGAGTCGTCGAAGGTGACCTGCCGGCTCCCGTCGACCCCCGTGACCGTCGCCCAGATGCTCACGGCGCCGCGGAAGTGCTCGGGGACGTCCGTCGGCATCATGTCCCTCACGCACACCGCGAAATCCGCAGAGCCGTCAATCTGAGGGAGGGAGGGAGGGAGGGAGCGCGGGGTCAGCGTTGCCTGCACTGGCTGGCAGCAACACCTACACCAGCCCGCACTGGCTGGCAGCAACGCCTCTCCGGGGTCCCAAGCCCTCGCCTTGGGGAGGTTGCCGGAGGTCAAACCTGGCACCGTCGCGAGATCGCAGAAGGGAATTTTGGGGTGATAATATTAATAATAAATTTTTATTTATACCCCGCCCTTCCCAGCCAAGAACCGGGCTCAGGGCGGCTAACACTAATTAAAATCACAGCAAAAACATAAAAACCATCAATTTAAAATAACAGATTAAAATACATGGCGGAAGGATACATTTCCCTTTGCCTTAGATGTGGCACATTGAAATTTGCCTTTGTGCGCAGAAACTGGAATTGGCGGCGCTGAGGATTTTGCATCGCAGCAAAGAGAGAAATATTCCACACGGACTGACCTGCTTGCTAAACTGATTCAGAGGCTGGTAATATAATTATTGAAGGGTCAGCATTGCAAATGTTACATTTGTGTCGGGTTTTTCTTTTTACAAATTTTTATTTATTTGACATAATTATTGCAAAATATAAACAAGTACTGCAAATACACACACACGTATGTATTACATATAGGCGCATATATATATAAAAAGGAAAGAAGAAAAATATGAAAAAAGGAAAAGAAAAACTGGAAAAATTTCTTCCCAATGTATTCTACAAATATCTCAATAAGAAAATAATAATAAAATGTCATTACTTGACTTCCACCGCTTACACTCCACTTCCTATGTCCATTTTAAACAAGATTGTATCTGAAGTGTGTATCTGAAGAAGTGTGCATGCACACGAAAGCTCATACCAAGAACAAACTTAGTTGGTCTCTAAGGTGCTACTGGGAGGAATTTTTATTATTTGTTTCGAAGATTGTATCTGTTATTCCGTATTTTCCTCTCCCACACGGTCTCAAATATTTCAGCCAGTATGTTTTCTAAAAACTTCGCAAGTCTACTCTAAACACAACCAATACCTGACATCTGATCCACGTCTGCATAGTCATTTAAGCATTTCCATTATTTCTGAATTATATATTTTTTTTCAAATCAGTCAACTTTGCTAATTCCAAGAGTTTATTCAACCATTCCTCTTTGCTTGGGATGTAGCTTCCTTTAGAGAGAGTGAGTTACGGAACGGCCGGGAAAGGTTCCCGCAGCCGTGCCTCAAGCCACCCGCCCGTCCATCGCCCCCTTGTCCACTCACCTCCATGGTTTTGAGAACCGGGTGGCCGGATTCATGCTTGTAGTAGCCCACGCCGTTGACCGTCATGTTGATGGCCAGCCTGCCGGCGACGGGCTTCCCAAAAGTGTACCTGGGAAAAAGGAGCGGCTTCAGAGCTGCCCCAATCCGACCCTCGCCTCCGGACCCTCTGCACCCCAACCGGGTCCCCGAATATACAACCCCCCGGCCCCGGGCGCCCCATCCTTACCTGGCGTGGACGGTCGCCTTCTCACACACGCCGAAGTCCCGGATGTAGCGAGGGGGGTCAATGCGCACCTCAAATTTGGGTAGAACTGGTGGGGGAGAAGGTCGTTTTTATAAGGCTGGAACGGGTTAATCCATTTTGCATGCCTTTCTATGGGAAAGCATGCCTAGGTTTTGAATCCTAGAATCCTAGAGTTGGAAGAGACCCCAAGGGCCATCCAGTCCAACCCCCTGCCAAGCAGGAAACACCATCAAAGCATTCCTGACAGATGGCTGTCAAGCCTCCGCTTAAAGACCTCCAAAGAAGGAGACTCCACCACACTCCTTGGCAGCAAATTCCACTGTCAGGAAGTTCTTCCTAATGTTTAGGTGGAATCTTCTTTCTTGTAGTTTGAATCCATTGCCCCGTGTCCGCTTCTCTGGAGCAGCAGAAAACAACCTTTCTCCCTCCTCTATATGACATCCTTTTATATATTTGAACATGGCTATCATATCACCCCTTAACCTTCTCTTCTCCAGGCTAAACATACCCAGCTCCCTGCAAGGCTATGGTTTGGGAACGGACTTCCGGAACGGATTCACTTTGAGAACCAAGGCACCACTGTTAATTTTTATTAGTTTTCCATTATAATCCGATCATAAGAAATTTAGGGTTCCCTGTGTTTGGATCAGGCAAGAAGCTTGACCGTCCATCCCAGGCTCCTGTCTTCACAGAGAGCGGCTGGATTTTCCCTGCGGGAAGTCGAGAAAAAACTTTGCACGATGGGAAAGGGGGAGCCAATTGATGCTTTGAAAGACTGGTAATGGGTAAGGGTAAAGGGACCCCTGACCGTTAGGTCCAGTCGCGGACGACTCTGGGGTTGCGGCGCTCATCTCGCTTTACTGGCCGAGGGAGCCGGCGTCCAGCTTCCGGGTCATGTGGCCAGCAGGACTAAGCCGCTTCTGGCGAACCAGAGCAGCGCACGGAAACGCCGTTTACCTTCCCGCCGGAGCGGTACCTATTTATCTACTTGCACTTTGACGTGCTTTCGAACTGCTAGGTGGGCAGGAGCTGGGACCAAGCAATGGGAGCTCACCCCGTCATTGCGGGGATTCAAACCCCCCACCTTCTGATCGGCAAGCCCTAGGCTCTGTGGTTTAACCCAAAGATTGGAGAGTTAGTCAAAACAATATATATAAAATAAGAAAACAAGGTTCTCTCTCTCCCCCCCCCCCCCGCGATTGCAGCAGCCGCTGTGCCAAAATCTCACCATACTTCTGGACTTCGAAGGTCTTGTTGTACACCTGGCCTTGCAAGGCGGCAAAGATGACCCACTCTCCGAAGACGGGCTGGTCGGACAAAGGGAAGCTGACGTTGAGGACGCCTGCGGGAAAGAGGGCAAGCTCAGCAAAATTTGGCCCAAAAGACGCTGGGTCCAGGGCCGGATTTCGGTTCGATGCGGCCCTCAGCTCCTGAAGGCAATGGGGCCCTTTCTATGTCCAGCTGTCCTTCGTCCACAACAAATTGTCGCTGTTTTTTTGTGTTGAATATATGCTGTATGGTCATTGATGGACCTCATTGGTATTTCAAGGCATTTGCACAGAACAAAATATGTATTTTATCTCCAGACTCACCGCAACAAACCGGTTTCAGGTTGTTCCATTCGATCATCCGAGACCCACGGGGATCCTGGGGTGGGGGGGGGTGGGGGAAGAGAATTTAATTCAATTTCATTTTGAAAGACTTGCAATTTGACTATGAATGGACAAGAGGTTATTCAAATGGTGTTTTTTTAAAAAAAAATTAACAATGGACATTGCGTTATGTTGATTCGCAAGGGAACCAAGGGAAGGACTAAGGGGGAAGACAATTTGTTTTGTTTTTTTCATTTTGTGGCGTTGTTGTTTTCGGAAAACCAATAAAATGTTATCAAATTTTAAAAAATAATTAAAAAAATAATTCAATTTCATTTTAGTCTTTAAGATATTATTATTAAACTGTTAATAATAATATATACCCCAAGATATTATCAAACTATTATTAATAATAATATAATTATTATTATATACCAAGATGATAAGTTTTTTTAAATAATAATAATAATATATACCCCAATATATCATCAAACTATTAATAATAATAATTATAATAATTATATACCCCAATATGATACGTTTTTTAATAACAACAACAACAATATATATCCCCAAGATATTATCAATTATTATTATTATTATTATTATTATTATTATTATTATATACCAATGATGATGATAATTAATAATAATAATAATAATAATAATAATAATAATAATAATAATAATAGTTTATATTTATACCCCACCACTCTGGGCGTCTCCCAACAGAATAATAATAATAATGCCAAAAAAGCGATAGAATGTTTTTATTATGAATTTAAAACAGCAACCCATCAGGAAAGACACAAATTTTAAAAAGCGGGAATAAGTGCAAAAATGTCGTCGTCGTCCCCTGAGCTACAACTCCCAGAACAATCAATCCCCAGGGGATTCTGGGAACTGTAGTTCCGTGCCTGAAGTGGTTCGCAGCGCCACCAGCAGGTACTCACCACAATGTAGGCTTCAACCTGGAGGGGGGGGGGAAGAGGAAGGAGTTATTCGCTTGGCATCCTTAACCCAAAGAAGCTTTTATTTAGTTCTTGGGTCAGCTAGTAACGCCTGCACGGACCGGCAGCAGCTTCCCAGACGTTCGGACGGAGAGCCATTAAAAACGAAGTAAGATGCTAGTCCTCATTGTTTTTTTGTTTTTTTTTTAAAGGGGCTGAATTAAATGGGGCCTTCTGCATGCCAAGCAGGTGTCCTACCACTGAGCCATTAAAAACAAAGTAAGATGCTAGTCCTCATGGTTTTCCCCCCAAAAAATAAAAAAGGGGGATGAATTAAATAGGAACATAGTACCCGTGATCAGTCTAGCTCAGGGCAGTCTACACTGACCGGCAGCAGCGGCTCTGAAGGATTTCCAGCCAGGAAATACCCCCCAGCCCAACCTTCTGCATGCCCAGCAGCTGCTCTAGCCACCCTCTAGCTACGGCCCTTTTCCCCAGCATTGCCCTGGGAGCGCAGGAAGAGCCTCTCCTCCTTTGTGATTTTGCCCTTTCCTTTTTTTAAAGCCGTCCAAGTTGGCGGCTGGCTCCAGTGGCAGCGAGTTCCACAGGTCTCCAGCCTGGCGAGGTCCTTCTCCTTGAAGACCCCAGAGATGCCAGGGAATGAGCCCAGGATAAATAACCCCCCCCTTACCACTATTACAACTCCTTCCTCACCTTCTCATCGACGGGCCGCAAGTCCGGGCTGACGGTAAACAGGTTGATCAGCACTAGAAACAGAGGAAGAGAGGAAGAAATCAGAAAGCAGGAAGAGAGAAAAATTAATTAGGAACAGGGAAAATCTGCGAGCTACCTAAGAGAACACTGTGAACAGCTAAAAACCTCGGCAGGGTTTTAGTAACGTATTAAAAACTAGGGTTTAAAAAAAAGGGGGGTGGTTTTAAGGAAAACGGAGAAATGGTAAGATGCGGTAAATGAAAGGTGGATAATGGAAACCACGGAGGGGCGGAGGGAATTCAGGGGATTCTAAATGTTGGTGGTTAATGTTTGAATTTAATTGTATAATGTAAAACTGATTTAAAAAAATAAATACAGAGGGAAGGAGAAGGAAAGGAGCGTCACAGAATGGTGGAATTTGGAGAGCTGGCAGAGGGGGCGCCCAGGGTCATCTAGCTCAACCCGCCACGAGGAGCGAGTGCAAAATGTGGAGTGTGATCCACGAGAGGCAGTCAAGTACAACATTCCTTGTAATGCTAGAGAAGACGTGCGAGGGAATGTCTGGTCCAGCCAGTCCTAGCCTGGAGCATCCTTCCTTTTGCATGTGATAGAAGGTGGGCGTGGCCTCACCTGTCCAGGTAACAAAACGACGAGTCACGCAGCTCCCCTCTCTCTTTTTGACTTCCTTCCTCGTTTGACCAGCTTTTAACTAGGACTGTTCTGCTAGTTCTTAGAAGCGCTGGGATTATCTCCCCGTATGGGGCAGATCCACATGTACATCTTTGTAACTAAGTCTGCCTTCAGGAATCCAACTGTGAGTCAACTTCCTTCATTGACTTTGAATAAGATTGCGGCGTCTTTATTCTTCTAAGAGGAATTTCAAAGGAACTTACCAGAAACGCACAATTCAATCTGAGACGGACTGAATTGTATAATAGTGAGCGGCTCACACGAGCCTGCAACCAGCTATCTGCTGTGCGTGTAAAAAGGCAGAATGTAACTCTGCTAAGTAAAGGATATTGCTAGCGCAAGTTAAAGGTAAAGGGACCCCTGACCACTAGGTCCAGTCTCGGACGACTCTGGGGTTGCGGCGCTCATCTCGCTTTACTGGCCGAGGGAGCTGGCACAGCTTCCGGGTCATGTGGCCAGCAGGACTAAGCCGCTTCTGGCGAACCAGAGCAGCGCACGGAAACGCCGTTTACCTTCCCGCCAGAGCGGGTACCTATTTATCTACTTGCACTTTGACGTGGCCACTGGTCCCATCACCTCCTGGCAAATAGAAGGGGAAGAAATGGAGGCAGTGAGAGATTTCACTTTCTTGGGTTCCATGATCACTGCAGATGGTGACAGCAGTCACGAAATTAGAAGACGCCTGCTTCTTGGGAGAAAAGCAATGACAAACCTAGACAGCATCTTAAAAAGCAGAGACATCACCTTGCCGACAAAGGTCCGTATAGTTAAAGCTATGGTTTTCCCAGTAGTGATGTATGGAAGTGAGAGCTGGACCATAAAGAAGGCTGAAGAATTGATGCTTTTGAATTATGGTGCTGGAGGAGACTCTTGAGAGTCCCATGGACTGCAAGAAGATCAAACCTATCCATTCTGAAGGAAATCAGCCCTGAGTGCTCACTGGAAGGACAGATCCTGAAGCTGAGGCTCCAGTACTTTGGCCACCTCATGAGAAGAGAAGACTCCCTGGAAAAGACCCTGATGTTGGGAAAGATGGAGGGCACAAGGAGAAGGGGGACGACAGAGGACGAGATGGTTGGACAGTGTTCTCGAAGCGACTGGCATGAGTTTGGCCAAACTGCGGGAGGCAGTGGAGGATAGGGGTGCCTGGCGTGCTCTGGTCCATGGGGTCACGAAGAGTCGGACACGACTGAACAACAACAACTTTGACGTGCTTTCGAACTGCTAGGTGGGCAGGAGCAGGGACCGAGCAACGGGAGCTCACCCCGTCATTGCGGGGATTCGAACCGCCGACCTTCCGATCGGCAAGCCCTAGGTTTAGACCACAGCGCCACCCAAGTTAGGAAGGATATTAATAAACATCTTCTCCTGCCACCCTGAAGATTCCCACACGAAAGAGCTCCCAGCGAGTGCCTACCTTTCTGCTTCGGCTTGTAAACGGGTTTGTCGGTCTGGATGAAGACGGAAGCCCCCTTGCTGTCGATGGTGACCGTGGTGTGGTTGTGGAAAATGTAGCCCTCTTCCGCCAAGTACCGGTTGCCCCATACCTTGAGGTGCGCCTGGCCCCGTAGCCCCGGGGGCACCTGGCCGAGAAGGCAAAAGGGAGTTATAGCGCTGCACCGCGCGAACCGGCGAAGCTTAGAACCAGACTTCCGGAACGTTTGGCGCTTTTGTTTTTTTGCTCTTTATTTAATTTAACTCCTGATGTGCGGGAGTTGCCCCCGACCCATGTAGACGAAGGGCTAACTCCTCGATTCCTCGCCGGGGCACGCCTCCAATCCGCCGCCAGAAAGAACCCCGGGAACTGTAGTTTGCAACTGGTGCCGGGAACCGTAGCGCCGCGCCGTTCCCAGGATTCTCCGGTGCCAAAATGTGCTTTCGCCGTTATAGGGTGCCGGCTGCAGCCTCAAAAAAAGAGGGAGCCCCTCTCCCTCTTTCTGCCCCCCAGTTTGCACCAGGGTGGATTTGATCTAAATCAAACCGATTTAAACTACTAGTCACCAAGACTTGATTTAAATCTTTCTCTTTTTTACAGAAAGTCTCATTCTTGCTGGTATAATCTTAATATTTACAACCAGGTGAAGGCTTCGTTTTTGGAATAATAAGTAGTTTTTGCAGTTATGTATATCGAAAATTACAGATTTGGCTCTACTATTAGAAATGTGCCGACAGATAATTCTGAAATTACTGTGAGGTTTAATAAAGTTAACTGTTTATATTCGGACAACTTTTCTGCCGCAGTTTATTGAAAGGAGAAAAACAATCATTTCCTTAGTAACAATTTATTTAACTTAAACAATAACATTATAGCATATGTATCCATGTTTGCTAACTGATGCAGTTAAACAATTAAAAAAAAAAAAAAACCTTAGGTTGAGTTTTAGCGCACATGAAAAACTTAAAACAAATCCTTATTTCCTGACAAACAGCCTTTGGGCCACAATGAAACTTAAACAGAAAACCTTTGGAAAGGTTTTTCCTCCGAAAGCATTTTATTTTTTAAAAAATCCGATTTGAATTTTTTTAAAAAATAAAATCTGATTTGAAATTTTAAAAATCCGATTTGAATTTTATTTTTTAATTATTGGTTTTTATTTTAATTATTGTTTTTTTTTTAACCCACTACAGACCATTCGTGTGGGTGGTTTTTCTAAATTTCCACGTCCTTTATTTTCCAAATGGGAAAAAAAGAGGGGATCTTGGTCTGCTTTTTATTTGGAGGGATATGTCACATACGGGTAATACGCCCAGTCCTTTTATAGCATTGCCTTTCCAGAACCATGACTAATCTCAAGGTGGTCAGAGCAACTTTAACGAGTTCGCGGTTAATCGGACGGGCTGCAAGATGGCGGAGAGATTTAAATTTCCTTCCGAAAGAGTCCTTCTAGCAACTCCCGGAATCTTTTGCTGATAAGACTGCTGGTTTGTAATTATTATTTCTGAATCGAGACTCTCCTCCGTCTCTTTATCGCCGCGTATTATTGTTATAAACGCTCTGACTCACGTAGACAAAGCGAAGAGACAAAGCTTGCCTTGACGCCACTATCCCGGAAGTTCCCGGTACCACGGTTTTTACTCACCTTGAGCTTGATGGTTCCTTTGCCTACAAGAAAGGTCGGAAAGGAAAAGAGAAGAGAGGAGAGAGAGAAACGGAGGTGAAATCCAAGATTCGGAAAGCCGAACGATATCGAATTTGGCAGGCGTTTCCCCGACACGCACATACACCCCCACCCCCCCACCCCGGTGCAAACACACCAGATTTAACTGCGATATTGAACACACACAGACACACCGACCTCAGTGGATCTGGAGGGGGTTGTGATTCCTTTCAAATTGCCGTTAATTGATACACATTAATTTAGATTTTTCTACTTCTGAGCTATTCTATCGAGGGCTTTTCTTGGGGAGGCCACCGCCTATTAGCGTGCACACATCCGTATTGTCAATTGTTTTTACCCTGTTTCGATCATTTCGATTACGTTTCGATCACATTTCGATTACATTTCGAGTAGTTTCCTTACGCATTCGGTGCCCGGATTGTGTCCCTTACGGGTTTTAACGCTTCGGTTGTTTTTATTATGGGTTTGCGTATTGCAACTCATTTTGCTGCGAACTGCACTAGCTGAGACCTAAAGGTATCGGGCGGAATATAAATTTTAATAATAATTATACAGCCGTACCTCCGATCCCGAATGCCTTGGGAGCTGAACGTTTCGGCTCCAGAACGACCGAAAACCAGAAGTGAGTCTTTCCGTTTTTGAACGTTCTTTTGGAACCCGAACATCTGACACGGCTTCCGATGTTAATCAATGAATACTGTATTTATTTATTTTTAATCCTGGTGCACGATTAAAGGATACTTTGCACTGGGTACGAACTTTTATTCTTTTGATAAGTATCAATAAAAGCAGGCGTATTTCTGCAGCCAGCTGCGCTTTGGTTTCCGAACCAAACGTCACTTTCCAAACGTTTTGGAAGTCGAACGGACTTCTGGAACGGATTCCGTTCGGCTTCCAAGGTATGGCTGTAATTTTAATAAATGTCCTGACCCTCAACTGGAAAACACTAGAGAGTAAATTCACAAGGTAGAGGTGCGCAGCTGCCCCCAGAATGTGGGTCAGCCCCAGCCCCCCCTCCCGGAAAAAAAGAAACTGGAAACACAGATCCTATGGGCGAAACATGAGCTTTGTTTTCCGAATGGGTCGATGTGACAGCTGTCAGTCAGCAGGACCGGGCCGGGGTCCCATTTGGCTCAGCCTCCAGCAGGCAAGCAGGATCCCACAAGCAGGATCTCACCCCAAGACCCCTTCCTCTCCTCCTGGGCTTCCCAGATACTGGGATTCAAAAGCATCACTGCCGCCGGCATTCAAAATCTGGTGGGCTCATTTTGCATACCTTTTGTGACCGAGTGAAGATGCCCGGGTGCCAGGATGGCGCCTGGCACCTCCACCATCTGGGGATCCTTGGATCTGGACCGCTTTTTGCACACTGACCCCCCGCCCCATAGCATCCTATCCACAATATTTTATGTGGGAAGGATTTCCGGAACCAAAGTGCTTTTCCACGAGCAGCCGGAGAAGGAGCTTTCCTTTCCAACCTGCACACTTTGCAAAAAAAAATTTAAAACCCTCAAGCCCCCCTTCCCCTGGCGAAACGGGGGGGGGGGAAGCTGCCACCCAGCCATGCCCGGGCGCCCTTTGCACGTACGTAAACGGGGGCCTACCCAAAACCGTTCCGTGCCCTCGTGCCACCGTCTCTCCTTTGACTGTCAGCTGAATCTGAACCGTTGTCTCCTTGGCCGGGTTGAAGATGACCACGCTGATGGTTTCCACCACCCCTGCCCGGAAGACCGAAGGCACGGCCACCAAGTAGCCCCTGGGGGAAAAAGAGGGAGAGCAGAAGGAAGTGAGCGGGGGGGGGCCTCTGGAAGAAAGGCTGTGCGGCAGAATAGCTGCTTGGCATGCAGAAGGCCCTGTGTTCCATCCCAATATAATAATATAATAATAATAATAATAATAATAATAATAATAATAATATTATTTATACCCGCCCATCTGGCTGGGTTTCCCCAGCCACTCTGGGTGGCTCCAACAGAATATTAAAAACAGAATAAACATCAAACATTAAAAACTTCCCTAAACAGGGCTGCCTTCAGATGTCTTCTAAAAGTCAGATAGTTGTTTATTTCCTTGACATCTGATGGGAGGGCGCCACCACCGAGAAGGCCCTCTGCCTGGTTCCCTGTAACCTCGCTTCTCGCAGGGAGGGAACCGCCAGAAGGCCCTCGGGAGATGGACCCCGGCGTCCGGGGTGGAGACGCTCCTTCAGGTATACATTTAGGGCTTTCAAGGCCAGCACCAACACTTTGAATTGTGTCCGGAAATGTCCTGGAAGCCAATGAAGGTCTTTCAGGACTGGTGTTATATGGTCTCAGAGACCGTTCCCAGTCCCCAGTCAGGCTGCCGCTCCTCCGCTCCTGCCTCTGATTCGGAACGTCTCTCTGCCACCCTATTCTCCCCCCTCTCACAGAGCCCTGTTTCCCAGCCCCTCCAGGTAGCAACACTCGCAAACTAAAAAAGCGGAATGGCATGCATACGGTCCACTCTTAACCCTTATTGCATTTGTGTCATCAGTGGGGCAGAATGCATGGGAACGGAACAAAGCCCGCCAGTGCAGGGAGGCCCCCTAAAGTTAACTATTCCCCCTTTGCCCGAGCGCTCTTCTTTCCTCCTCCCTCCTCGCTGCCTTCCCCTTTCGTGCTGCATCTTTATAAAGCGCCGCCTAGCCCAAACCCACCAGTAACGTGCCGCTAAGGCGCCCAACGGCGAATTGTACGGCGCACACATGCGATTCAAATTCTCCGGGCGCCTTTCGGGCGCCGTCGGAAAGGTTCCCGCTGCAGGATTACCGATGCCGCCGTCGTGATTCTCCTCTGGAGCACCTCTCCGGCCCTGCTCAGCCCATCCCATCCCCAAAGGGCCTTCTTCGTGCAAGACAGCTCTTCGCGTCACGCGCTTTTGGAAACATAATTCGGCCACAACTTCGCCAGCCGGGTCTCTCTTTCCTATCTATCTCCCAACGCTGCCTTTTCCCCTCCTCCTCTCCAAATTCCAAACATTGCACACTCCTTCCCCCTCAGCGGGATCCATTGCCATGGAGATCTCATTGCAACTCTGCCAAGAGATCTCCCGGGGCGACAGGCAGAGTCGAGGCAGCGCTCAGGACCGGCCCAGATCTAGGAACCAGCAGGGAGGATGAGAAGCTCAAATCTGCAAAACCTCGCCTGTGTTTTCTGGACCAGTCTAGCCGGGCAGCGAGAGGGCAAAAAAAACGAGGAAACATTTGGTCTTTCGCCCAACGTGACACTCGAACCCACAACCCTAAGAGCCTCGCGCTCGACCGGCTGAGCTATACTTGGCTGGTTTTGTCCGGCTCACGGGCAAATGTTCCAGCAAATGTTTTGTAACTTCTAGGACTTGCTACCGGGCTCCCCTGGACGGCCTGTTTATTACGGAGTATTTGTCTTGATTTGCTTGCGCGACGTTTACGCAGAGGTTAGACTATCACAGGATTTTAGAGTTGGAAGGGGAACCCTAGAGGTCATCCAACCCGACCCCCTGCAATGCAGGAATCTCAGCTAAACCATCCCGAACCAGAGGGCCACCCGACCTCTGCTTAGAAGCCTCCAAGGAAGGAGAGTTATGTATTCTGCCCTTGTATTCTGTCAGTTTAAGAAGGATGTTGACAAGCTGGAAGATGGGCAGAGGAGGGAGACCGAGATGGTCAAGGGGTCTGGAAGCCTGATGAGGAACGGTTGAAGGAGCTGGGGGTGTTTAGCCCGGGAAAGAGGAGGCTGGGAGGAGATAGGAGAGCCATCCTCCAATATCTCACACGGAAGAGGGAGGGAGCTTGTTTCCTCGTGCTCTGGGGGGTAGCACTCGAACCCACGGCTTCAAGCGACAAGGAAGGCGATTCCGACTCAACATCAGGAAGAACTTTCTGACGGTCAGAGATATGGGATGGATGGGAGGTGGCGGAGGTTGGAAGGCCATCGGTCATGGACGCTTGAGCTGAGATGCGGCCAAATTTCACCCAGCATCTGATGAGCAGGAAGATGCTCCTCCTCTCCTCTAGCAACCACAATCAGCCCAGTTGGGTTTTGGAGATGAGGAAGAGGGCTCTCTGCACATGCTCGGGAACACCCCCTGGGCTCATCCCTCTCTGCAGCCTCCCAAAGGCAAGGAAGAAGGCTCTCTGCACATGCCTGAGAACGCCGCCCCCCCTTCTTCCCTCTTCACCACCAGAAGAATTCACAGAGCAGAGGAAGAGGGCTCTCTGCACACGCTCAGGAGCGCTCCCCTTGATTCTTGCAGCGAGGGCTTCCCGGAGGCGAGCGAGAGGTCACTCTGCACATGCTCAAGAGCCCCAGGGCTCTCTGCACACGCTCGGGAGCGCTCCCCTTCCTTCTTGCAGAGAGGGCTTCCCGGAGGCGAGCGAGAGGTCACTCTGCACGCGCTCAGGAACTCCTGGGCTCTCTGCACACGCTCGGGAGCGCTCCCCTTCCTTCTTGCAGCGAGGGCTTCCCGGAGGCGAGCGAGAAACTCTGCGCGCTCTCCGGGTTGCTTTACTCACCTCCTGTCCGGGTTCGGGGTGCAGATCCCACAGAGCGTGCACAGCGGCAGCAGCAGCGTCCAGGGCGCGCGTCGGCGGCGGGCAGGAGGAGGCATGGCCGGGCGCCCTTTGTTCCCTCGGGAGGCCGCCGACGCCCGAGCCGGCCAGCAGCGCCTCTGCCCCGGCCCTGCGCCTCCGCCGCTGCCCGCCGCCCGGCCGCCTCTCAGCCCCGCCTCGGCCCGGGGCGGCCCGCCGAAGCCTCCGCCTCCGCGCTCCGCCTCCGACGCGCGCTCCCTTTGTTCCGGGGAGGCGCGCACCCCGCAGGGCCGACGCCGCGGGGAGGGGCGCGCCAGACCCCCGGGGGTCCCCGCTCAGCAGGCTCGGGGGTCTTCCTCCTCCTCCTCTTCCCGGAGTTTCCTTCCTTCCGCGCGCAAAAGTGCCGCGCGTAAAAATCGTGATTCCCCGAAGCAGCGCCGCTCCAACTTTTGGAAACGCGCTTTTTTCTTCTTCTTCTTATCGATGCTTACCAAAAGTTCAGAATTAAAGCATGCCTGTTTTTATTGATACAGAACTGTTTCATTTATATTATTGTACAGTCCATTGTTTATCGCTTTCATTTTATGGATCAGTGGTCTCGTTAGATAGTGGAATTCATGTTAAATGGCTGCTTTGGGGGTTGTTTTTAGAAGTCTGGAACGGATTAATCCGTTTTGCATTCCTTTCTATGGGAAAGAAGCGCGCCTTGGTTTTGGAACGCTCTGGTTTTGGAACGGACTTCCGGAAGGGATTTAAGTCTGAGAACCAAAGTGACCACTGTAGTTATCGACATTGATAAGGATCGATACGTGCCAGATTAAAAGAAATGCGACCATTTTTATGGACACTCGTCAATATTTACATTGATGTATCCATATATACCAGATTAAAACAATCGGCCTGATCCGGAGCAGGCTCTTCTTACCGCATGCAAGAAGCTCCTGTTCCGCCACTTAGCTAAAGCTTTGCAAAAAACAACAACACAGGTTTCTAGTCCTTAGGTTCTGGAAACCAAACCAGATGAGGAACGGTTGAAGGAGCTGGAGGATGCTTAGCCTGGAAAAGTGGAGGTTGAGGGGAGATAGGAGAGCCATCCTCCAATATCTCACGTGGAAGGAGGAGCATGCTTGTTTTCTCCTGGAGGGTAGGACTCGAACCCGTGGCTTCGCGTTCCAAGGAAGGAGATCCCGACTCAACGTCAGGAAGAACTTTCTGACGGTCAGAGCCATTTGGCCGCAGGATGGAAGGTGATGGCCTCTCCTTCGTTGGAGGCTTCTAAGCAGAGGTTGGGTGGCCGTCTGAGATTCCTGCATCACAGGGGGTTGGACTAGATGACCGCTGGGGTCAAAGCTGCCGGGTTCCACACAACTTTGGGGCCCAACGCAGCTACGAGAAGGTTTAGTGGGGCCTGCCACAGGCAGTGGAATATTGGGGGAGCCTAGCAGTGAGAGATTTGACTTTCTTGGGCTCCATGATCACTGCAGATGGTGACAGCAGTCACGAAATTAAAGACGCCTGCTTCTTGGGAGGAAAGCAATGACAAACCTAGACAGCATCTTAAAAAGCAGAGACATCACCTTGCCGACAAAGGTCCGTATAGTTAAAGCTATGGTTTTCCCAGTAGTGATGTATGGAAGTGAGAGCTGGACCATAAAGAAGGCTGATCGCCGAAGAATTGATGCTTTTGAATTATGGTGCTGGAGGAGACTCTTGAGAGTCCCATGGACTGCAAGAAGATCAAACCTATCCATTCTGAAGGAAATCAGCCCTGAGTGCTCACTGGAAGGACAGATCCTGAAGCTGAGGCTCCAATACTTTGGCCACCTCATGAGAAGAGAAGACTCCCTGGAAAAGACCCTGATGTTGGGAAAGATGGAGGGCACAAGGAGAAGGGGACGACAGAGGATGAGATGGTTGGAGAGTGTTCTCGAAGCTACCAACATGAGTCTGCGGGAGGCAGTGGAAGACAGGAGGGCCTGGTGTGCTCTGGTCCATGGGGTCCATGGGGTCCATGGGGTCACCAAGAGTCGGACATGACTAAACAACTCAACAACACCAAAGCCCCCTCCTTGAAAATTATTTTGGGCGTCCCTTCCATTTCTACAATTTTGCGATTCTGCACTTCACGCAATGTTGTGTTCACCTGTGGAACTCCTTGCCCCAGGATGTCCACCAACGCAGCTGTCTCCAAAAGAGGATCCGGCAAATCCATGGCTCTTGTTGGCTACAAACTATGTCCCCTCACACACACACACACACACCGGGTCAGGGACGGGGCCCTGCTTCTGAACACCCAGCGGGGGGAGGGGGAGCTGCTGCGGGTTCGAGTCCTGCGGCGCTCTTCTTGGGACCACCAGAGGAAGAGGCGAGCTTTGGCTGGGAGCTGAAGAAAGCCGGCGCGGAGAACCTCTGCTGGCTCCAGGCTCCACCGCCCGGCCTGTTGCCAGGATGCGTCCCGGCGAGGGATATCTTGGACCCCTTCCCCTCCTCCTCCTTGCTGGGTGGGTCAAGGAATTAGGGGGTCATAAATACATGCCTTTTATAGTTCGGAATACCAACCATTAGCTCAGGCAGGGGGGGGTGGGATCCCATAAGGACCCCCCACTCCCCAGTCTTGGCTGGCTTCTTTCCCCAATTTCTGTGGGAATGGGAACTCCTCAAAGCTGGAATTGGGCGTGGGGAGACCCTGATGGTGGTGGTGGTGGGGGGGAGAGATGCTTGCCTCATGCAGGCGGGGGGAGCCCTCCATTCCGCCTCTCGGTTTTCCCACCCCCAAGGGTTTCAATATTAGCAAAACGCGTGGACCAAATTGGATCCAGGCTTTGCGAAACGGGGAAATATAAATCCCTTTCTGCGGCGTTTTCCGGATTTGGCACCAACGGTGGATTTCTTAAGGGGGGGAGCACGGGTGGAGAAAAGTGTTCTGGGGAGGGGGGGGGCGTCTCCGATATGCCTCTTTCTCAGGGCATAAACTCATGATATGCCCGCTGAATGTGGCCCTCCATATTCTCAGTGCGGCCCCCAGACTCTCCTCAGACCAGTACCGGATTTCCATATAAGCTCAACAAGCTATAGCTTCAGGCCCCACTCTGTTGGGGGCCCCCCAAAAAAAATTAAAGGGGAAAAAAAACCAGATGTATATTTCCAAAATATAAGATAAAAACCAAACCAAATAAAAGCTATATCCAGCAGCAGTGTTTTGTGTTATGTAGGCTCCTATTTGTTATGTCCAAATGGCTTGAGATACCTGTTAGGTCCATCAATGACCATATAGCACTGGCATCCCCAAACTGGGCCCTCCAGATGTTTTGGGGTGGAATAGGACGTCCCTATTTTCAGGGGAGAAACGTTGGAGGGGATGGAATAGGACGTCCCTATTTTCAGGGGAGAAACGTTGGAGGGGATGGAATAGGACGTCCCTATTTTCAGGGGAGAAACGTTGGAGGGGATGGAATAGGACGTCCCTATTTTCAGGGGAGAAACGTTGGAGGGGATGGAATAGGACGTCCCTATTTTCAGGGGAGAAACGTTGGAGGGGATGGAATAGGACGTCCCTATTTTCAGGGGAGAAACGTTGGAGGGGATGGAATAGGACGTCCCTATTTTCAGGGGAGAAACGTTGGAGGGGATGGAATAGGACGTCCCTATTTTCAGGGGAGAAACGTTGGAGGGGATGGAATAGGACGTCCCTATTTTCAGGGGAGAAACGTTGGAGGGGATGGAATAGGACGTCCCTATTTTCAGGGGAGAAACGTTGGAGGGGATGGAATAGGACGTCCCTATTTTCAGGGGAGAAACGTTGGAGGGGATGGAATAGGACGTCCCTATTTTCAGGGGAGAAACGTTGGAGGGGATGGAATAGGACGTCCCTATTTTCAGGGGAGAAACGTTGGAGGGGACGGAATAGGACGTCCCTATTTTTACAGGAGAAACATTGCAGGGTATGCAGTCACCCAGGGCCTGCTCCACCCGTGTGTCACCGGCGCATGAGCTCAGAGCTGCAGGTGCGAATGTTGCTGAGAGAAAGCCAGCTGCCGCAGGCGAGGCCCTCCGAAACGTGATGACAAGCCGGCCAGCTCACGGAGCGGCCGAGTCAGCAAAGCAGGGGCCGGGGGAATCCTTTGCTGGGCCCTTAGCCAAATCGAACCTTCTTTCCGCCTGACGTCTTCTCCCGGGTCCCCCTCAACCCAACCCAGGCCCCACCCTGCTGTGGCAGGTGGAGGGGCTCAGCCCCTGGTGGGGGCAATGGAAATAAATCAAGTAAAATAAACCAAACCCCACTCAACTAAAAGTAGAACTAATCGGAAAGCTAGAGAGTTCCAGAAAAACATCTACTTCTGCTTCATTGACTACGCAAAAGCATTTGACTGTGTCGACCACAGCAAACTATGGCAAGTTCTTAAAGAAATGGGAGTGCCTGATCACCTCATCCGTCTCCTGAGAAATCTCTATGTGGGACAAGAAGCTACAGTTAGAACTGGATATGGAACAACTGATTGGTTCAAAATTGGGAAAGGAGTACGACAAGGCTGTATATTGTCTCCCTGCTTATTTAACTTATATGCAGAATTCATCATGCGAAAGGCTGGACTGGATGAATCCCAAGCCGGAATTAAGATTGCCAGAAGAAATATCAACAACCTCAGATATGCTGATGACACAACCTTGATGGCAGAAAGTGAGGAGGAATTAAAGAACCTTTTAATGAGGGTGAAAGAGGAGAGCGCAAAATATGGTCTGAAGCTCAACATCAAAAAAACTAAGATCATGGCCACTGGTCCCATCACCTCCTGGCAAATAGAAGGGGAAGAAATGGAGGCAGTGAGAGATTTTACTTTCTTGGGTTCCATGATCACTGCAGATGGTGACAGCAGTCACGAAATTAAAAGACGCCTGCTTCTTGGGAGAAAAGCAATGACAAACCTAGACAGCATCTTAAAAAGCAGAGACATCACCTTGCCGACAAAGGTCCGTATAGTTAAAGCTATGGTTTTCCCAGTAGTGATGTATGGAAGTGAGAGCTGGACCATAAAGAAGGCTGATCGCTGAAGAATTGATGCTTTTGAATTCTGGTGCTGGAGGAGACTCTTGAGAGTCCCATGGACTGCAAGAAGATCAAACCTATCCATTCTAAAGAAATCAGCCCTGAGTGCTCACTGGAAGGACAGATCCTGAAGTTGAGGCTCCAGTACTTTGGCCACCTCATGAGAAGAGAAGACTCCCTGGAAAAGACCCTGATGTTGGGAAAGATGGAGGGCACAAGGAGAAGGGGACGACAGAGGATGAGATGGTTGGACAGTGTTCTCGAAGCGACTGGCATGAGTCTGACCAAACTGCGGGACCCCATGGGGTCATGAAGAGTTGGACACGACTAAACGAATAAACAACAACAATTGTGAAATCAAATAAAAATTATTTCCAAAAGAAAGAAATGCCGTGCGTTATCATTCATGGGTTTTTGCAAACCGCATAGGGAGTTGTTCAGTTTGCGGTTTTTCCCAAAATCTGGCAGCTTCCCCCTTTTTTCACACATACACACCCGGTCAGAATTTTTCTGCCCTTCCAGGCCACTGGGAGACTGATTGGATTACTTCCTTCTGCCTGGCATGGAATGGCCTTCCTTCCACCCCCTCCGGAGATCCGGAAAGCTACACTCCGAATGGTCAACAAATGGCTAGCTGCGCCCCCGGAGCCAGCCGGCTAAAGATCTGAGAGGCCCGGCGGGCATTAGCGCAGTGAAGCAGCGCAAGGCATTTCCAGGCATTACGTTCGCCTCCGTGCCCAAATTCACGCACGTAATTCCTGGCCTCGTTTCTATCTCGTGTCTCCCGTTATCTCCCATCAAACGTACGGGGTCCTTTCAAAGCAATGTTCCCTCCATTGTTCGGATCTCATTTCCTCTTCAGGGGGACCAGCATGCCATCCCCAGAGAGAGGAAAGGAAAAATGCGCCAACCGACTTTCGGAGACGCGCCAGTTTTGGGGGAGTTTGGTCGCCTCCGGGGAAAGTCCGGGAGGAAGGATGTCCAAATCTCCCCACTGGATCCGGGCCCCCGGAGGCTGGGGGTACCATCAGTGACGGGTTTACGTATAAGCTCAACAAGCTCTAGCTCTGGGCCCTACTCTCTTGGGGCCCCCAAAAAAGTTTAAAGGGGGGGGGAAACCCTGGATGTACATTTCCAAAATATAAGATAAAAAAACAAATAGAATAAAAGCACAACGCAGGTGGCACAGAGCCTAGGGATTGCCGATCAGAAGGTCGGCGGTTCGAATCCCCGTGACAGGGTGAGCTCCTGTTGCTCGGTCCCTGCTCCTGCCCACCTAGCAGTTCGAAAGCACGTCAAAGTGCAAGTAGATAAATAGGTACCGCTCCGGCGGGAAGGTAAACGGCGTTTCCGTGCGCTGCTCTGGTTCGCCAGAAGCGGCTTAGTCATGCTGGCCACATGACCCGGAAGCTGGACGCCGGATCCCTCGGCCAGTAAAGCGAGATGAGCGCCGCAACCCCAGAGTCGGCTGCGACTGGACTTAACCATCCAGGGGTTGTGGCGCTCATCTCGCTTTACTGTGGTTTAACCCACAGCACCACCTGCGTCCCTCCCATGAAAATAGGGACGTCCTATTCCATACTTCCAACATTCTATGGTAGTCCAAGCTCTGCATAAACGTCATGCAAGCAAATCAAGACAAATACTCCGTAATAAACAGGTCATCCAGGGGCCTCCGGCAGCAAGTCTTAGAAGCTACAAAATGTTTGCCGGAAATCTCCCGTAACCTGGAGAAAACCGGCCAGGGATAGCTCAGCCGGTCGAGTGCAAGTCTCTTAGGGTTGTGGGTTCGAGCCTCACGTTGGGCAAAAGAACCCCTGCGTTGCAGAGGGTGAGACTAGATGTCCCTTGGGGGTCCTTTCCAGCTCGTCAGTTCTGTTCTACAAAAACCCAGCAGAGAGAGAAAGAGAGATTTTGTGCTTCATTAGGATCCCTGAAGAGTTCAACCCAGCTCAGAGGGATATCGCAACTTGTCGGATTTGTGCAGGCTGCAAACCGTACAAATCAGGTGTGACGAGACGCCGTCTACCCACTTTCCCTCCGGGGTCAGCCTTCCTGCCGGCCGGCCCCCAGCTCTTCCCCGCTGCTAATTAAGTGTTTCCATTTCTCTCCGGCCCGGCTAAGCGTGTTTAATCGCCTTTAATGAAACCGTCTCTGCTCCGCGCCGAAACCCGGGGAGAAGAAGACGGAGTCTTTGCAAAGGGGCCTTTTGATTCCCGGGGCCAGGGCGCATTCCTAAATGGCCTTGGTCCAGTATATCTGAAGGAGCGTCTCCACCCCATCGTTCTGCCCGGATGATGAGGTCCAGCTCCGAGGGCCTTCTGGCAGTTCCCTCCCTCCCTGTGAGAAGTGAGGTTACAGGGAACCAGGCAGAGGGCCTTCTCGGTGGTGGCGCCCACCCTGTGGAACACCCTCCCACCAGATGTCAAAGAGAAAACAACTACCAGACTTTTAGAAGACACCTGAAGGCAGCCCTGTTTAGGGAAGCTTTTAATGTTTCATAGACACGGACGTTCGAGTTGCGAATGCATGCAACCCAGCGCTCAAATCACGCTACTTCTGGTTTTTTTTGGTGCGTTCGTAGTACGCCCGCCCGGGTTATGTACTGCGACCCAGAACGGATCACGTGCGTAACCCTGGGTAACACTGTATTCTGTTGGGAGCCGCCCAGAGTGGCTGGGGAAGCCCAGCCAGATGGGCGGAGTATAAATAATTATTATTATTATTATTATTATTATTATTATTATTATTATTATTGGTTATTCCCTCTTCCCCCCCCAGTTGCCGGTTTCTGGGGAAAAGTTGCGGGCCTCTTCCTTTGGACGACACAAGTCACGGCTAAAGGGATGTGCTGGCCTGGCCCCAAGAATGGCATGCTGGACAGAGTCACAAGCATGTCAACGCCGCCGCGTCGGACGGGCAAGGGCCGCGGGGGGCCCCTGCTTGGCATGCAGAAGGCTCCATCCCCGCCGCCGGCATCTCTAAACCAGGCTGGGACGTCTCTCTCTGTCGTCAGAGACCCACCAAAGGCGTCTGGATGTTCTGCTGCAGATACGCCAGGAGGTTTCTCCTCCAAGCGGCCATTCCTCCTCCGGTCACTGCTGTGGACACACGACTTGATGGTGCGGTTGTCTGCAAGGGATTCCCGCATGGGTCAATATATGGGTCAATATATGGGTTCTGCTCTCATACAGTAAAAATCCATATTTCCCTGAGGATTCAATGGCTCTCTGTTGCCTCTTGCTGGCAGACGGTGGGAATTGCGGCCGGAGGGTTACAACACAGGCAGAGGGATGGGCTGTCAATATTATTATTATTATTATTATTATTATTATTATTATTATTATTTTCAGGCTCCCTGGCTCCCTGCAAAAGCTGCTGTCTCCAAGAGGCTTCTGTCCAAGGAGACATTTAATTAATATGTTTAATTATAATCTTATTCTTATCTGGCAATCCCTCGTAGCCTAGTAAACACGGTTTTAACAATGAGTCTGTAAGTGGCCGAGGAGGCCAATTCTGGATCCCCACGTCCTTCCACAGTGGGGACATAGGTCTTCGGGCCAGAAGCGTTCGCCAGAAGCGGCTTAGTCATGCTGGCCACATGACCCGGAAGCTGGACGCCGGCTCCCTCGGCCAGTAAAGCGAGATGAGCGCCGCAACCCCAGAGTCGTCCGCGACTGGACTTAATGGTCAGGGGTCTCTTTACCTTTAACTTTGCATTGGAAAAACCAAATAAATAAAAATGATTTCAAGACGACGAAAGTGGTGGCCAAGCAGAACCAGTAACTACAGGGAGTGGGAATAGCCAGGTATTTTGTCCCGGGTTAAGCCTTCAGAGAGGCACCGTTGAAGCTCCCTGGTGAAATAAAGTCCCCTGCAACATGACCCCCCATGCTTTCTCCTTCTTTGCAGGCTTGCTGCTCACTGGATGTGGCCCCCGAGACCCCATCACGGAGGGGTGATCCTGCCCTCGCCGCACCCCCAACCAGGATGGAAGCCTGTTCCTTTTTGATTCGGCCTTTCCTCTCCATTTCCCCCACGCGCTCCATTAAACAGCAGGAAGCCGCGCAGGAAGGAAGGCTCTCCAGGAAGCCAAATTATTTACGCCACTTTCTTTGCAGGACAAGAGAGAGGAGGAGGAGGAGGAGGAGGAGGACTCTGGCGTGGGCGAGGGAGGAAGGGGTGGCGTGAGAACATAGGGAGAGTCCGGCTGCAGGATCAGGCCACAGCGGACGTCCCATTCCATCCCCTCCAACGTTTCTCCCCTGAAAATAGGGACGTCCTATTCCATCCCCTCCAACGTTTCTCCCCTGAAAATAGGGACGTCCTATTCCATCCCCTCCAACGTTTCTCCCCTGAAAATAGGGACGTCCTATTCCATCCCCTCCAACGTTTCTCCCCTGAAAATAGGGACGTCCTATTCCATCCCCTCCAACGTTTCTCCCCTGAAAATAGGGACGTCCTATTCCATCCCCTCCAACGTTTCTCCCCTGAAAATAGGGACGTCCTATTCCATCCCCTCCAACGTTTCTCCCCTGAAAATAGGGACGTCCTATTCCATCCCCTCCAACGTTTCTCCCCTGAAAATAGGGACGTCCTATTCCATCCCCTCCAACGTTTCTCCCCTGAAAATAGGGACGTCCTATTCCATCCCCTCCAACGTTTCTCCCCTGAAAATAGGGACGTCCTATTCCATCCCCTCCAACGTTTCTCCCCTGAAAATAGGGACGTCCTATTCCATCCCCTCCAACGTTTCTCCCCTGAAAATAGGGACGTCCTATTCCATCCCCTCCAACGTTTCTCCCCTGAAAATAGGGACGTCCTATTCCATCCCCTCCAACGTTTCTCCCCTGAAAATAGGGACGTCCTATTCCATCCCCTCCAACGTTTCTCCCCTGAAAATAGGGACGTCCTATTCCATCCCCTCCAACGTTTCTCCCCTGAAAATAGGGACGTCCCATTCCATCCCGTCCCATGGAAATTCTTGCTAGCCTGCCCCCAAAGTGGAGCCTTAGTCCAATTTTTCAGCCTTTCTTTACGTCAACTTTTCTAAAGTTTTTAATTCCCAGGCATCGCTGTACGGGGAAGTTTTTAGTAGTGGCTATTTGATTGCGTTTTTAATATTTCGTTGGGAGCTTCCTAGAGTAGTTTGGGCCACCCTTTCCGATGGGGGGGCCTTACAAATAATAGAATTATTTTATAAGATTTGAGACGCACTTCTTAACTAGGTCTGCATTGTTCTGTCTCAAAGTATTTCCTTTTATGAACAGGTGCCCGTTTTGAGCTTTGACCCACATATCTTTGCATTCTCTCTATGCCAATAAAGATGATTGATTGGATAAAAATCATTATTAATTATCATTATTATTATTGTCATGTCGATTTTTCTCCTTGCTCCCTTTATTGCTTTATCTATCTTTCAAGCTTGTTTAAATTTAATTAAGTAAATTTAGCGAAATAATTAAACAACCAAAACCTGGGGGTTGCATACCTGCAATCCTTGTATGGATTTGATTCCCCCCCCCCCAAAAAAAAATAAAAAACAAGGGAAGCATTTCATCCAGAAAAGAGACCAATCAGTTTGGGTTTTTTTTGTTTTGTTTTTAAAGGCACAATTTCCATTTTGGGGAGAGAGACGGTATGAAAAAACAACAACAACCCGGCAGTGCTTTTGCAATTCGCAACAAGGGAATGGGGGTTCCTTTTTCCCCCCCCTCCAGGATGGCAGGATCAGAACTCGCCTCCCTCTTGCCCATCAGGTTTGCCGTAACGGCGGAAGGAGGATTCTCGTTCCGGACCCCCCCAAAACGCCTGGCGGTGCTCCTTTCATTTTCTTCCTCCGCTCCTCGGCTCCAGACCTTGTGGCGGGGTGTTCCGCAGGTGAATAACGACAGACTCGATTGCGGCAGGGAAGATGCTTCCTTCGACCCACCCGAGGTGGGGTGGGCACCGCGGTTGAATGTGCGTTTTTTTGGGGGGCGGGACAACAGCCCCAGCCGCAGCCCCAGAGACAGGCGTTGTGGGGAGAGAGGAGCTAGATTTTCAGGCAAGTATCTTGCGGGGAGGCCGGGAAGGAGCTGCCTTTGTGTTGGCAGGCGGGAGGCAGCTCTCCCTGCAGGGACAGAAGGGGAAAAAAATAAATAATAAAATCGCAGAGGGACCCCTGGAGGACATCTAGTCCAACCCCCTGCAAATGCAGGGATCCTTTGCCCAAAGTAGGACTCGAACCCGTGGCTCTAGGAGGCAACCTAGCACACAGTTTGCTTTCTGCCCCACCATTTCCCCCTGTTGTCTCCCCCATCTCTCTCTCTCGCTCTTTGGCACCCCCCACGGGGTCCCTATAGGGCACCCTCAGCAAAACAGAGGCCGGGGAGTCTATCGCGACGCGATTAGGATATATTAAAAGAGGGGAGACCAGGGTTGAGCGAAGTGGCAGGGGGGGGGCGGATATAAGGAAAACATCGCAGGAAATGGGATGGGAATAGACAATCATGCAAAAGAATTTATTTTATTTTATTTTATTTAAAAAAGCCCATTGGAATTGTACGTGGAATTTCCAGAAATTTTATCTTAAAATTAAAAGGGGTGTGTGTGTGTGAAAGCAAAAAATAAAAAACTATGTATGTGGAATTTCTGGAAATTTAAATTTAAGATTAAGCAAAAAAAATGTATGTATATGGAATTATATGTGGAATTTCTGGAAATTTAAATTTAAAATTAAGCAAAAAAAATTGTATGTATGTGGAATTATAGGTGGAATTTCTGGAAGTTTAAATTTAAAATTAAGCAAAAAAAATTGTATGTGGAATTATATGTCGAATTTCTGGAGACGTAATTTTAAAATTAAAGGGAGGAAATGATGAAAGCAAAATAATTGTATGTGGAATTTCTGGAAATTTAAATTTAAATTTAAGCAAAAAAATGTATGTATGTGGAATTATATGTGGAATTTCTGGAAACGTAATTTTAAAATTAAAGGGAGGAAATGGAAGCAAAATAATTGTATGTGGAATTTCTGGAAATGTAATTTTTAAAGTAAAGGGGGTGGGGAGAGAAGTGACCCCCCCAAAAAAGTGGATCCTTGGCCCTCCCCACACTGTCCCAAATTCATTGTGGGAGGGCCACGACGCCCAGCTAGGAGTGGCCCTCTGGAGGGGAAAGAGAAAGGGGGAAAGGGGTGGGGCAAAATTATTATTATTATTATTATTTATTAGATGAGCACTTGCCTTATACATCTTACAGACGACACCGAGGAGGTTGGATTGCGCTTCGCCCTGGAGTTCTTCCGTGTGGTTCTGCGGTTGGGGGGCGGAATAAGAAGGAAATCAGTGGGGCAGGCGATGGGGAGGGTCCCCAGAAACCCCTTCCCTGCGGCAGAAAACCCAGGGCGCTCCGCCGGAATAGGAACGGGACCCCCGGAAATCCACCCAGCCCACCCAGTTTCTTTATTTTTCTGCATCTAGACATGGAAGCGGGAACCCCAAAGGTCCTCTAGTCCAACCCCGGGCAGTGCAGGAATCGCAACTCAAAGCGGCGAGTGCGAATTCTCCCGTCTTCCCCTTTTTATCGCCGCAAGGAGCCTAGGGGTTCGGTTCGCACCCCAACCTGGCCTCACTTTTCTGCCCCGCTTCCCCCCCCTTTTTTATCTTCACAACTGGACAGTTCTGCCAGTGCAAGGACTCTTATCTTCTACACCACAAAACTTCTCCTTGTGCCCCCTAAATCTGTTCTGGGGTTTTTTTTCTCCTACCTTCTAGAGCAGGGGTCAGCAAACATTTTCAGCAGGGGGCCGGTCCACTGTCCCTTATGGGGGGCCAGGCTATATTTTTTTTGGGGGGGGTGAACAAATTCCTATGCCCCACAAATAACCCAGAAATGCATTTTAAATAAAAGGACACATTCTACTCGTGTAAAAACACGCTGATTCCTGGACCGTCCGCAGGCGATTGGGCCGGATCCGGCCCATGGGCCTTAGGTTGGCTACCCATGTTCTAGAGCACATTTAGGAGATTGGGGGGGGGGGGAAGATGGAGGGAAATTTCCAAGCACAGCTAAACACTCTTGCACCGGTGGAGCTGTTGGGTTGGCCCCAAAGTGCTAAATCAGCGTGCTTGACATCTGAAAATCCCTACATCTTGCAATGCAAATTATTTATTATTATTATTATTATTTATTATTATTGAAATGCAAATTATTTTACATGAGTCGCCCAAAGAAAGGGTGGCTTGGGGACTGTCAATTGTGCCACCTCCGGCCAGGACTTACCCCGTTGACAGCGATCCACGGCACATACTTGTGGGGCGGGCGGAGGGCATCGGTCAGCTGGGCATTCTGGTGCATGAGCTTGTTGCCCAGATCTCCGCTCACGCAAGCCGTGACGTTGGCAAGGGTGGTCTCGCTAGGCGGGTACAACTTCATGCACTGGAGAGATCAGAGGAAGGGGTTATCCCTCTTCTTCCCCAAACTGGAGACCCTGCGCCCCCGGGGATTTCCCACGCGGGAAGGGATATTTGGGGAACGTACCGTTTCCAGGTTCTGGGTGACGTTGGCGCTCGACTCCATGCAGAAGATGAGAGGGAAGTAGCTCCTGTCGTCGCCGAGCAGGTGGATGAGGCAGGCCTGGGGGGGAGCAGGGGGTAAGGGTTAGAGCGGGGGGGGAGGTTCGTGCTGCTGGCCAAAGCTCAAAAAAAATTGGAAGGGACCTCCAGTGGCCATCTAGTCCAACCCCCCCTGCAAGGTAGGAATCTTTTGCCCGGCCTGAGTCGGAGTCCAGCAAACTCTGGAGGGAGACAGGTTCATCTTCCCTGCATGATCTGCGAAAAAGCATTTCCCCTGGAGTGAATATGCCTGTTCGGGGTAGAAATAATAGAAGAAGAAGAAGAAGGAGGAGGAGGAGGAGGAGGAATAATAATAATTGTTCTAATTATTATTATTTACATAAACCTATGTATTCTATATGTTAAGCACACAAGATAGATAGATAGATAGAGATAGATAGATGATAATGATAGATAGAGATAAAAATAGAGATAGAGATAGATAGAGATAGATAGATAAATAAATAGATAAATAGAGATATAGATAGATAGATAGATAGATAGATAGACAGAGATAAAAATAGAGATAGAGATAGATAGAGATAGATAGATAAATAAATAAATAGATAAATAGATAAATAGATAGAGATAAAAATAGAGATAGAGATAGATAGATAAATAAATAGAGATATAGATAGATATAGATATAAAAATAGAGATAGAGATAGATAGAGATAGATAGATAGATAAATAAATAGATAAATAGATATATAGATAGATAGAGATAAAAATAGAGAGATAGATAGATATAGATAGATAGAGATAAAAATAGAGATAGATAGATAGATAGATAGATAGATAGATAGATAGATAGATATAAAAATAGAGAGAGATTAGAAATAGATAGATAGATAGATAGAAAGATAGAGATAAAAATAGAGACAGAGATAAAAATAGAGATAGAGATAAAGATAGAGATAGATAGATAGATAGATAGATAGATAGATAGATAGATAGATATGCCTGGAGTTCTGTGATAATTTGGAAGATTTAACCAAAATAATTATTTTTTAAAAGGGATAGGCTCCGTAAGCTCGGCTTTTTTGTTTGGTTTGGACAACACCAAAGAAATCCTCAATGTCCCCCGAACACGAGGCTGAGAAACAGACGCCTCTTCCTGCCAGGTGAGAGAAAACCCCGGGAAGCGGAGGAGGCGGAGAGGTCTTGGCACGCACACTGGCGCTGCAGGGCGGGGCCTGGCCTGCCTCCAAGGGTTCACCCACCTCCATCAGGTTGCCCAAGCATTCCTCGGGGCCGTGCTGGCACTCGAATTCCCACTTGGAGGGGCCTTTCTTCTCCTGCGGGAGAGGAAGGGAGAGAGAGAGGACGGGCGTCAGGGGAAACGAGGCTGGGTGGGGGAGCACCCTCCCGCCCACCCCTGCCCAGGGGATCGGGACCGACCTTGGCGTTCCCGTAAGGGACCAGGGTGATTTCCATGGCGTCGCCCACCAAAAGCCAGGTGGGGAAGAGCTGGAAGACCAGGAAGGTGCGGCAGGCGGAGCAAAGACTCTCGTAGTAGAGGCTGACGGAGACGGGGTCGGCTTTCTTCCGGGGGGAGCTCAGCCGGGCGCAGTGCTTCTCTGCCTGCGAAAGGAAAGAGCGGTGAAGCCTCCAGCTGCAGGGGCAGCGTACCTTCAAAAGGACGGGACGCTTGGTGCTAATACATGCAGCAAATGTTCCGCTCTTCCTGTCGGGATGGATGGATATGCAGTTAGAAAAGGCTGTGGGACGCAGGTGGCGCTGTGGTCTGAACCACAGAGCCTTGGGCTTGCCGATCGGAAGGTCGGCGGTTCGAATCCCCGCCATGACGGGGTGAGCTCCCGTTGCTCAGTCCCTGCTCCTGCCAACCTAGCAGTTTGAAAGCACAAAGTGCAAGTAGATAAATAGGTACCGCTCCGGCGGGAAGGTAAACGGCGTTTCCGTGCGCTGCTCTGGTTCGCCAGAAGCGGCTTAGTCATGCCGGCCACATGACCCGGAAGCTGGACGCCGGCTCCCTTGGCCAGTAAAGCGAGATGAGCGCCGCAACCCCAGAGTCGTCCACGATTGTACATCGTATTGTTGTTTTATCGCTATGGCCGACGGCTGACGCAAACAAAGATTATTCATTTAATTCTTTTGTTTGTAAGCCGCTTTGGGATTCGTTTGAACGAAAAGCGGCATAGAAACAGAATAAATAAAATGATGTCTCTCCCCCCCCCCGCCAACCGCAGCGGCCCCTCGCTTCCTCCTGCATCTTTTGAGAGGGAAGTGAAAGCAGCTTGGGGGGGGGGGTGGCTTCCGAAATGCGAGGAGGGGCTTTCCGTAGGGAAACACCCCCCCCCCAAAAATAAGATGCTGAAAAATTGGGTGTGCTGCAAATGCAAAGCTGCGTTGGGTCAACGAGGACATGTTTTGCCTCTGCTATTTTGAGAGCTGCCTTAACCCTGAGCCCTGGTCCATCTATAGCTCAGCACCGCCCACACTGGCCGGCAGCCGAGCTACCATTGGAGTTTGAACCCGGGACCTTTGGCTCAGATCCTCCCGCTCGGCCAGAAAGTTCTCCCTGGGTTCCTTTGGACCTCGATCTCTCAGCTTAGCCTACCTCGCAGGGTTGTTGAGAACGTGATATTGGCTCCCAATACGTTTCTGAGCACAATTCAAAGTGTTGGTGCTGACCTTGAAAGCCCTAAACGGCCCAGCAGACCTGAAGGAGCGTCTCCACCCCGGACACCAGGGACCATCTCCCGAGGGCCTTCTGGCGGGAACGTTCCCTCCCTGCGAGAAGTGAGGTTGCAGGGATCCAGGCAGAGGGCCTTCTCGGTGGTGGCACCCGCCCTGTGGAATGCCCTCCCATCAGATGTCAAAGAGATAAACAACTACCAGACTTTTAGAAGACATCTGAAGGCAGCCCTGTTTAGGGAAGCTTTTAATGTTTAATTTATTATTGTATTTTAATATTCTGTTGGAAGCCGCCCAGAGTGGCTGGGGAAACCAAGCCCGATGGGCGGGGTATAAATAATAAATTATTATTATTATTATTATTATATGGTGAGCGGTTGCAGGGAACCTCGGAGATCAGTGTCTCCCTCAGCCACTCCTGTACGGAACCTGTTTCATGGCACGGATTAAGGGATTGGCAGTAGCTCAAGAAATACTATTTTAAATCTTCACGTCGGCCAGGCTGCCTGTTGAAGCTGATGGGGAGATGAGAGTTCAGTCACATATGTAGGGCCCCAAACTCAAACTTCTTGCAACCTCCCCTTTCATCCCTAGAGATGTGGGGCGGGGGCAAGTCTAGATCCTTGCTGGTTCTGGGCGGAATTCAGGTCACGTCCCCACCCAAGTCAACTGCAGAACTAAATAAAGCTAATATTTTTGGGGGTGGGGAGTCTACGGCACAAGGAACCTGCTTTAATAAATTTTGCTTTTTGCTGTAAGGAAAGCGATGAGAAGATGAGCTGCAAATTGATTGGGTGGCTGTTGATGTCTGCAGGGGGAGGATACGAAATCTGCCCAGCGCAACGTCGCTCTGACCTATCTGCAAACAGATCAGGACAAATGATGCTCAATAAGGTGGGAGGGCCAAAGTGTGGGGGGTGTCCATGGTGCTATGTGCCATGCTGGTCAGTGTGTGGCAGTGCCAGACTCAGGATTATAACAGCCGTGCTGCCAGATCAGGTCCAGCTGGGGTGGAGGATGATAAAATGGTGACCTGAGCGAGCACAAAATTTGGCATATATTTCTTATTTCCACAATAATTCCTTTTGGTACAGTTGCTGTTTAAATGGATCTAATCAGTAGGCAGCCATATATGTATTATTATTATTAAGTGCTATTTTTTCTAGAAAGAGGTGCCAGAGCTCACCGAGAACACCTCCCTTGTTCTCTTACCGCGCTGGTGGCGCTGTGGGTTAAACCACCGAGCCTTGGGCTTGCCGATCGGAAGGTCGGCGGTTCGAATCCCCGCAGTGACGGGGTGAGCCTCCCGTTGCTCGGTCCCTGCTCCTGCCCACCTAGCAGTTCGAAAGCACGTCAAAAGTGCAAGTAGATAAATAGGTACCGCTCCGGCGGGAAGGTAAATGGCGTTTCCGTGCGCTGCTCTGGTTCGCCAGAAGCGGCTTAGTCATGCCTGGCCGCATGACCCGGAAAAGCTGTCTGCGGACAAATGCCAGCTCCCTCGGCCTGAAAGCAAGATGAGCGCTGCAACCCCATAGTCGCCATGGACTGGACTTAACCGTCCAGGGGTCCTTTAAATTTTACCTCTTTCTCTTACAATGGCAATGGTGCCCACCTCTTGGGTGCCGGAACTGAGCTCTGGCTGAAAAAAGCCCTGATGATGATAATGATTCTGCGCCCCCTTGGCACGGGGGACCCGCCAGCAGCACCATCCCAGCACTGAGTCCAGCCCCCTGTCCTCCCAGTGAGGTGCCCCCCAAGAGGCATAAGCAAGACCGGAGAGCACGGCCTCCTCCCACTCTTCCAGTGTGGTGTAATGGTTAAGAGTGGTGGACTTGTAATCAGGTGAACCGGGTTCGCGTCTCCGCTCCTCCACATGCAGCTGCTGGGTGACCTTGGGCTAGTCACACTTCTCTGAAGTCTCTCAGCCCCACTCACCTCACAGAGTGTTTGTTGTCGGGGAGGAAGGGAAAGGAGAATGTGAGTCGCTTGGAGACTCCTTTGAGTAGTGATAAATTGGGATGTCAAATCCAAACTCTTCTTCTTCTTCTTCCTCCTCCCCACCACTCTTAAGGTAGACTGCCTCTGTCCACGGCAGGAGTGCCAACTTGCCCTGTGGCCGTGGGTGCCCGTGGCTGCCATGCAGTGTGCATGGCCTTGGCACCAAAATTTTGTGAATGCCCGGACTCTTCATGGGGAATTTTGTGGGCCCCCAGGGAGTTGCCACCTATAGTCCTTGGGTCTCCATTTAGGAATCATAAGAAGACCCCCCTCTGGCAGTTGTATCAGGCCAAAAGGGGCGCATCGGAGTCCAGCCTCCTGCCCCCCAGTGGCCAACCAGGTGGTGCCCCCTTGGGAAGAAACCCCCCGACTACCCCCCCACCAAGCAGGACCCGTGCGCCACAGCAGCCATTCGGAGTCACCCGTTCCTCCGAGTCCGGGGAGGGGGGTCGCACAAAGCACATGGTGACAGCCCCCCCCGTCGCCACTGCTAGCCCCCCTTCCTCTCTCGAAGCCCGCAACGTGGGTGGCCACCCTTCCCCTCCCCTCCGCGTTGGATCCGGATTTGCCAACTCGGCTGCGCGCAAAGAATTGGCGCTCTCCACCTTCGCTTTGCCCTTTTCTCACCTTGCAAGCCTGCGCGATCTCGCTGGATCCGCACCACTGGTGCGGGGGGTAGTCGCAAGGGGCGCCCCCCAGGGCGACGCCCGCCGTGCCCCCCAGGTAGCAGAAAGCGGCTATCGACAGCAGGAGCCAGCCGGGAGCCATGGCGAGGAGAGGTGCCGGGCGGTGCGCAACGGCAAGGCGGAGTGCAAGGCGAGGGCGAGTCGGGCGGCTCTTAAAAAAACCCTTTGTCAGCTCCGCCCTTTCCCTCTTCTTCTTCTTCCTCCTTGCAACCCGTTCGTCTTCTGCTGCGGTTGTGTGTGTGACTCAGCCGGCCCCTAACCTGCTCCAGAGGAGGAGGAGGAGAAGGAGGCGGACTCTTGGGAAGCCCCAGGCCGGGAGATTTAGGGGAAAGACCACTGTACGCGCGCCTGTTTCAAAGCAACAACCAGCAAACGTTTTGGCGGCTTCCAGATGTTGCGGGGGGAAATACCGTGTCCATGGAAGACAATCTTACTCGGCTGTGAGTTATCGCCAAAGAAAGAAAAAATGTTTTCCAGGGATTTACGGGGGGGGGAAATAGGTTCCCCCCCCCGCACACTAATAAAATACAATTAACCAAACATTTTCCAGTAAGCATTCCCTTTAAAAAGTCGACCTAATTTTTATAACACACCCTTTCATGGTTATTGTTTTTTGCGGCTGCATATCATAACTATCCTACAGCTTGATTCTCAAAGTAACTTTCTAGTGCTGAACATACTCCCAGCCTACTAGCGCGCTGCTAACATGCTTACAATATTTTTTTTAAACTACAAACATTTTGCAATCCTCTTTGAAGTTGTCTTGGTTTCTCTGATTTGATCCCGGAATGTCCCGCTTTTCCTTAGGACGTCCCGATTTTCAGGGGAGAAACATTGGAGGAGATGGTATTTTCATCGGGGTCCCTAGGAATTGGCTCCTCTGGGACACCCCCCCCCCAGTTCAGATTGGACACTGGACTGACTGCCTGCCTGGCAAGGAGGCGACGGGCAACGGGGGGTCACCTCAGGTCCCAGCAAGCATGCAAGAATTTAACACACTGATATAAGCTAAATTCTTACAACAACACGACCCAGATATTTGCCACCTACCAAGGGAAATTGTGCAAGCCCCCGGGCAGAGCCGGTCTGCTGACAAAGCTGTTGGGCAACTCCTCTTGCAGATTTGACAACAAAAGGTTGGACTTTGGAATTGGCAGCTGACTCGAAAGGGAGAGAGATAAGGCATCAGTTTTCGCTTGGGAGTTTGCATGTCACAACACCAAAATACACCCCAGATCCTCAGCTCTTCAAACTGGGCTGGGGACCTGGGCATAGCCAGGGGGGTGAGGGTGGGCAGGGGGATAGATCAGGAATATTATTGAAAAGTGTTGAAAGCACTCAAATACTGACAAGGCCTACTAATGTCCTCTTCTTTGCAGGGTTTCCCAAGAAACTTCGGTTTCCTGAAAGAAAAGCACAACAACTATGATTTCTTTAAAAAAAAAAAAGTTTCTTATAGGAATTCTAAGGTCATATAATAAATGTTCATAAATGTACAAGGAATTCTAAGGTCATATAATAAATGTTCATAAATGTACAAGGCAAACACATACATTTGGGACTCTCCCAAATTGACCTCAAATATTTCTCTGCAAAGGGACGCAGGTGGCATTGTGGGTTAAACCACGGAGCCCAGGGCTTGCCCATCAGAAGGTTGGTGGTTCGAATCCCCGCAATGACGGGGTGAGCTCCCGTTGCTCGGTCCCTGCTCCTGCCCACCTAGCAGTTCGAAAGCACGTCAAAGTGCAAGTAGATAAATAGGTACCACTCCGGCGGGAAGGTAAACAGCGTTTCTGTGCGCTGCTCTGGTTTGCCAGAAGTGGCTTAGTCATGCTGGCCACATGACCCGGAAGCTGGACGCCAGCTCCCTCGGCCAGTAAAGCGAGATGAGCGGCGCAACCCCAGAGTCGTCCCTTTACCTTTATTTGTATGCAAGGAGGAAGGAAATGGGAAAAGCTTTGCAATTGCCTTTGGACAGTAGGGGTTTACACCTCCCTGTAAATGTTGTTGTTGTTCAGTCGTCAAGTCATGTCCGACTCTTAGTGACCCCATGGACCAGAGCACGCCAGGCACCCCTATCCTCCACTGCCTCCCGCAGTTTGGCCAAACTCATGCTAGTCGCTTCGAGAACACTGTCCAACCATCTCATCCTCTGTCGTCCCCTTCTCCTTGTGCCCTCCATCTTTCCCAACATCAGGGTCTTTTCCAGGGAGTCTTCTCTTCTCATGAGGTCTTGGAGCCTCAGCTTCAGGATCTGTCCTTCCAGTGAGCACTCAGGGCTGATTTCCTTCAGAATGGATAGGTTTGATCTTCTTGCAGTCCATGGGACTCTCAAGAGTCTCCTCCAGCACCATAATTCAAAAGCATCAATTCTTCGGCGATCAGCCTTCTTTATGGTCCAGCTCTCACTTCCATACATCACTACTGGGAAAACCATAGCTTTAACTATATGGACCTTTGTCGGCAAGGTGATGTCTCTGCTTTTTAAGATGCTGTCTAGGTTTGTCATTGCTTTCCTCCCAAGAAGCAGGCGTCTTTTAATTTCGTGACTGCTGTCACCGTCTGCAGTGATCATGGAGCCCAAGAAACTAAAGTCCCTGTAAATACAATCTGGCAAGTATCTGTTAGCTTATATCAGTATGTGTAAGAGATTCAGGAACTAAGGATTTATCTCAAAGGAATGGCCAGGCTACCCAGAAAAGGCAATCAGATAAGGCGTGATCAGGGACTTCAATTCTAAGAGTTTATAAATTATTCCTGTAACGAGGCGCCAAGTCCCTCCCAATTCTTGGGGTCCTGAACCCAACATCTCGAGGAATCTGAACCGGTCGGACAAGTTTTCCGATGACCTGAATGTCGTCACCAGCACCCCGTAAACCAGGTTGCAGGAGCTGCAACTAAGTGAGGGGGCCTGATGGGTGGGGCTTTTTCCTTCCACCCCCTCACCCGGCTGCTAGGCAGGAAAACAGGAGCCAGGGTGGAGTCGGAGAGCTGGAAGGAGGAAAGACAGGAGAGACACAGGGCTGCCTGTTTTGCCTCAGAACCAAAGGTCTGACTAATGCAGAAGCGCGGTTTGCTGGGCTATTGATGTTGCCAGCATCTCCATCCCACGCTCAGGTGCGTCTCACCTGCGAAAACGAAACCATGCACCCTAAAGCAGGGGGCAGCAACCTTTTTCAGCTGTGGGCCGGTCCATCGTCCCGATGTGGTGGGTCAGACTATATTTTTTTGGGGGGGTGAACAAATTCCTTTGCCCCACAAATAACCCAGAGATGCATTTTAAATAAAAGGACACATTCTTCTCATGTAAAAACACACTGATTCCCAGACCATCCGTGGACCGGATTTAGGAGGCGATTGGGCCGCATCCGGCCGCCGGGCCTTAGTTTGCCTACCCCTGTCCTAAAAAGTAATAACCACCAGTGGTTCTCTGACATTTCTCCCTGGGCCACACTTTTGGGATGAAAGCTTTCTTTGCGCAGCACCAAACTTTCCGTCGGTAAGAAATATTATTACCGTGGTTCCTCAGTCCTCAAACAACTTGGAACCCAAAAGTAGGTGTTCCGGTTTGCAAACTTCTTTCGGAAGCCGAACGTGCTCCGATTCGAGTGTTACGCTTCCGATTTGAGTGCCACACTTCTGTTTTGACTGTTACGCTGAGTTTTGTCTGGTTTTGCTATTTATTTTACATTTTTGAGACTGTGTGGAGCTACTGATGGATGGATTGTGCGACTGCAGGACATTGTTTATCGCTTTCATTTTACGGATCGACGGTCTCATTAAGAGAGTGAATTTCATGTTCAATTGCTCTCTTAGGAACGGAGTAATCCATTTTGCATTAACCCATTTCTATGGGAAAGCGCGCCTTGGTTTTTGGAACGCTTCGGTTTTGCAACGGACTTCCGGAACGGATTCAGTTTGAGAACGAAGGGACGACTGTATTATCAAAATCTGCAGGCTTTCGGCTGTTTGCAAGGAGGACGCTGAGCGAATACCATCGAAATAGCTCCGGGCGACAGATGTTCCCCCCAAAATTCAGCTGGAAATGCAACTTTGCTCCCCTCCATGGTTTGGACGGGGTTAGATTCTTCCTACCGCTTGAAATCCCTGCTGCAGATGGTTCAAAGCCAGTCAGGCTTAGCCACCTTCAAGAAAAGGGAACTGTCTGCCCCCCTCGTGCCCAAATTAAGACCCACGAGTCTCACTTCTCTTTTCCGGAAAAAAAGCCTCACTCTTTCTCTTCCCCCTTCTCAAGAGATTCTGTTCCTTAAAACGCTGGTTCTAAGAAAATGCAATAAAAAATAAAAACGTCTTGCCTTCATATCCCTCTAATTTCCCACCGGGAAAATTCTGCCAACAGGTCCAGTCAGTTCCAGAACCCCCTCCGGCGATGGATTGAAAGATCAGCTGGGAGGGACCCCCAGGGGTCATCCAGCCCAACCCCACCAACGCGGGTGCCGCTGCTCAAGTTCAGAGTCGAGCGCTGGACCGGGACTTGGGTTCGAATCCTCACGCTCGGCCTGCAAGCACCTTGGGTGTCCCTCCTTCAGCCCAACCTCCCTCCTCGCAACAGGGTCGCTGCGGGGATTCGACGAGGACCCGGGTTCGGATTCCCGCTTGGCGAGGAAGCGTGGGCCAGCCGCCCCCTCCTGGCCTACTGTGCAAGGTTGCCGTGAGGCTAAAAAAAAGAAATAAGGGGAGAGCCATGCAAGACGCCCGCTGTAGGGCTCCAGAATTCAGAGTTTTGCGGCTTTGTACCCCCTTCAAGTTCAATTTTAAGTCTACTTAAGCTCAGTCAGCAGAGCAGCAGGAGACTCTTAAACACAGGGTCACGCGTTCGAGTCCCGCTTTGGGCAAAAAGGGGGCTGGACTAGATGACCACTGGGGGGTCCCTTCCCGCCCTCAATTCTGCAATTCATTACAAAACTGTTTCTTCCGTCTCGCCTTCACGCACGAGGAGACCGAGTCGGCCGCGGAGGATGGAAATAACCGTGACGCGCCAAACAACTCGCCCCAAAGCCACGTTTTGCATGAACACCTTTTATTTTTAAAGTACCGTACAAAACTTTGCTTTTAAATAATTCTCCCTTCCCCTAACCCCCCTTTTAAATCTTTGTATCTTACAGTAACAAATCTCGGACACAAATACACAATGATTTTCCAGGGAACTTTCTCGTTTGTTTGTAACGTCGGTGGGGCCAGAAATAATTAAGAAAAGACCCACTTAAAACATCCAAAATCGATGATGGCGGAGGCAGGAAATGGGTATTATTAGGGGGTGTTTAAAAATGTTCTATTGCATATCTGTGTATAACCTAGAAAGGGGAAACTTTTTTTTTGCCTTTTTTTGCAACTGAGGGGGGTACTTTCGTAAACGATTCCTTTGCACTATCGAAATGCACACTTGGGTTATAACTTTTTTACTTTCTCCCTCCCAAAAAATAACGATTTATTGCAGCTTAAAGGGATGAACTTTTGCTTGGAAACACTGAAAAGGGGACTAATTCTTCCCAGGAAAAGGTCACCCCCAAAAGGAAAAGTTGGGAGTCAGGTTGATACTCCTAAGTACCCACACTTAAAAAAAAACTTCACGGAACAGTTTCAAACTTTTCCCAGCTGCCCAGAACTTCCTGAAACGGCCGAGAACGTTCTGGAACAATCCCAAAATCGGTCTGTATTAAAAAAATAAATCAAGGTTTGTGGGACCTCGGTGGTGTTTGCAGCAGAAAACAAAGAAAACCCGCCACTTCAATTTATTCAAAGCCATAAGGGGTGTGCAAATGTGCAAAACATTGCACGGGTGTTAGAAAGTTTGCAAGCTCCGAACGAAGAAAATCAAATTAAATTAAATTTGCAAGCTCTATTTTTCCATGCTATGCGTACATTACAAAATGCCTCATACAGTCCCCTAGACAAAAATCGGTTTATTGATTTCGAGAAGTGAACTTTCCCCAAAGATTTGGAAACGGCAAGACGGTTTGTTTTTAGGCAAAAGTTCGTCCGGCTGAGCTGCAACGTTGTCAGAAAGTTATAACCCTACCTCACACACACACATTTTTGTAGGGTGCAAAAATATGGATTTTAATTCTTTTTTTTGGGGGGGGGAGAGAAGTTTTCTTGGGGAGTGGGTAGATCCCAAGGGGTTTCCTGCTAGGAAGACAAAAAGGAACGGGCCCCGGGTTCGAATCGCGGACCCAAACAAGGTCTGCCGCACACACAAAACACAACACAAACCATGTTACACAAGGGGAGGGGAGACTTGTAGTGTTCAAATGGCTCTTTTTGGGGGGGGAGAAAAAAAAGGATTGCAAGGCCACCCGCTCCAGGCCTGGGGGTGCAGAGAGCAGGCACACTTGGGTGCACAAACAGGAACCCCAATTTTAGGAAAGGGGGAGATTGGCTTGCTCCTTTTACCCCTGTTATCCGCCCCTCTTAGCTTGGTGGGGGGGGGTCAACGAATGGCTTTACGTTCAAAGGAGAGAGGGGGTGCTCTGAGGGAGGGCCCCCAAGGGCACCCCAGATTTTTTCCTGGCACAGGAATCGGGGCGCAGCTGAGTTTCGGGGAGCCTCACACGGGATGCCCATTTTACAACCGTGGCAAAGACAGGGAAGCGAGTGGGATTTTTTTTCGGGCGGGGGGGGGGGTTGTTAGGATCTATTTCCCTGCACAGCAGCTGGTAAAATAACTTGCAAAGCAGGAGCCACACACCAGACCTGGCTGAAATAGGGCTTGTTTTCCATTATTATTTTTTTTGCATATTTAAGAAAAAAACTAAACTAGACTCTGCATAGGAGACCCAACGCCCGTTTGGCTCCGGGGGGTGGGTGGGTGGGGGGCAGCGAGTGCGGAGGGCTGGGGAGCGGCATAAAAAAGAAAGAAAGAAAGGAGCGCCTCCCCCCCCCCGGCACGCTCCAAAATGAAAAGAGACAGGCTGTCCACCCGCAGGGACAGCGAGTACCGAGATTTGTCTCTGCCAAAAAAGAAGATAAAAAGTAAGAATCTGTGCCCGTCCTTCACAGATAAGGAGTGTTGTTGGTTTTTTTAGGGGGGGGGAGCTTGAAAAGCTTTAGGAAAGTCGCTGCCTGCCCCCCCAGTGTGGAAAGCATTCCTAGCACCAAAAAGAAAGAAAGAAAGAAAGAAAGAAAGAAAGAAAGAAAGAAAGAAAGAAGTTGGAAAGGAAACAGCCCCCCCCCCACAAATGCTGTTGCAAAGGGAAGTAATTGTTTTATATATATAGAGATATATACTGTATATATTGGGGGGGCAAAAGGGAGGGGAAAGGAACAGTTTTTCGGGGAGGGGTTGTTTTTTTCGTTCTTTGGAGGGACGGCACGGGAGGGTGGAGCAGAGAGAGAGAGGGGCCCCCCCACCCCCCGGCCGCGGTCTTCATCTGGGGGGCAGCGGGAAAATGGGGTAGGCCAGGGTGACGTTGAGCGAGTCGTTGTGTTGCACCAGGGAGGTGTGCTTGTAGTGCAGGACCAGCTCCTTGAGCGAGGCGTACAGGTTGTAGGGCTCCGCAAAGCCGAACCCCGTGGCCGTCTTGTAGATGACGCAGTGCTTGGTGTCGCCGTCGACCCTGCGGGGCGGGCACAGGAAGGGGGAAAGCGTCAGGGGGGGGGACCCCCAAAGAAGCCGGTCTGTCCGGCATCCCTTGGAAAGGCCAGGGAAAGCGAAGGAGACTCTTAAATTTCGGGGTTAAGCCGCACTTTTCGGGGTTGAGATGGATGACCCTCAGGGGTCCCAAGAACGATTCTGCGATTCTCTCTCATACACAACCCTCCCATTGGCGCGTCTCCTCTCTCCGCAACCGCACAACTTCTCTCTCCGGAAGGACCATTTTGGACCCACCGCAATTTATCGGAGAAGATGCCATAAGCAGTGTCCATTCTTTTGTGGAAGGTTTGGAGGCTTTTGGAGGGTGGATGGCGGCTAACGGGTCGAGGTTGAATCCTGACAAGGCAGGAGGACAGTTCTTGGGGGACAGGGGGTCGGGCAGGTGTGGGGGACTCCCTTTCCCAAACTGGAAAAGCAACTAAAAACCAACGGGTTGCAAGCGGGTTGGGATGGATGACCCCCCGGGGTCCCGCCCCGCGCCCCTGCGAGACTCACACGACGGAGCAGGCGTAGCACCCTCTCTGGCTGCTCTCCCGGATGAGGAAGGTGCCGTCTCTCTTGCCCGCCAGCATCTCCTCGGCCTGCGTGCGGTTGATCTTGCCCACGTACCACGTCCGCTCCTCGTGGTGAGGGAGCTCCTCCTCGTCCTCCATCATGGAGTAGTGGCTGCGGGAGAAGCGGAGGCGTCGCAGGCGTTGGAAAAGAGACAACCCCTCCTCCCGTTGCAAATAATAATAATAATAATAATAATGCAGCAGGGTGAGGCCAAAGTGAGGGGTCTCCTCCGTGCCAAGTTTGGATGCCCCAGTTCTCCCCGCCTGCTGTTCCCCAGTATCCTGCCTCCGACGGGGGACAGCCTAGGAGCCGAAAGCTCCCTAGATCGACGCCGACGGGGTAGGATGTCGAGGTGGCAAAGACCCACCGGGAGAATTAAAGAACGGAAGGAAGAAGAGATTCTTCTTCCAATGACTGAAAATGTTTTGTGGACCGTTTGGAAACAACAACAACAACAACAACATCAGAGTTGTGTTAAGTAAAAGAATGGAAAAGTTACAATGGAATGGTCTCGGTGGTGGGGTGCCCGTTTTCATTCTTGTTTATTTGTGATTATTTCTTTGTTAAAATAAAATGGAAGGGGAAGGAAGGAAGGAAGGAAGAGAAAAGAAGAGAAGAGAAGGAAGGAAAGAGAAGGAAGGAAGGAAGGGAAGAAAGGAAGGAAGGAACGAGAAGGAAGGAAGGAAGAGAAGGAAGGAGGGAAAGAGAAGAAAGGAAGGAAAGAGAAGGAAGGAAGGAAGGAGAAGAGAAGGAAGGAAGGAAGGAAGGAAGAGAAGGAAGGAAGGAAGAGAAGGAAGGAAGGAAGGAAGGAGGGAAAGAGAAGAAAGAGAAGGAAGGAAGGAAAGAGAAGAGAAGAGAAGAGAAGAGAAGGAAGGAAGGAAGGAAGGAAGGAAGGAAGGAAGGAAGGAAGGAAGAGAAGGAAGGAACGAGAAGGAAGGAAGGAAGGAAGGAGGGAAAGAGAAGAAAGGAAGGAAAGAGAAGGAAGGAAGGAAATGCAAAACTGCGAAGACTTTGACCCTCTGCAAAACTGAACTGGACAGAGGCAAGGAACGGCCTTCTTGTCATTCATAAAGTGTTGCCATATATATTGTGAATGAATGTACTGAGAAAAAATTGCAATGAAAAAGTACAAGTAGAAAGGAAAGGAAAAGTATAGCGGCTGGAGAGAATTGGGAATTTAAGAATCGATGTATTTAAAGGGTAAAATTTAAGTGATATATCAGCTTTACAAGGGAATGAAATAACGCTGCGGGAGGGCGGATGGGGAGTTCGTCGGATGCGAGAGATTGGTTTAAAGAGGATTTGCAAAACTTGGAAAACTGCAAATAAAATAAACTCACTCCTCCGTCTCGTTCTTGATCCCCAGCCACTCGTTGATCTGCTTCTGCCGAGTTCCCTTTTGGGTCAGCCACCTGCGGGGGGGGGGGGTGAGAGGGAAAAAAATCAGGACCCCTTGTAGGACGAGATTCGCCCCTTGTTCCACCCAGTGGCGGATTCGAATCGAAGACAAAGCAAAGGCGCTAGTCCTCATGGTTATGGGCAAAAGAGTGGATTCGCATTGAAGCGAGGAAACGACCCGATACTAATAGGGATGGAGCCGGGGGCCTTCTGCATGCCAAGCAGGCGTCCTGCCGCTCCTTGCCTTCGAAGACAAAGCAAAGGCGCTAGTCCTCATGGTTTTGGGCAAAAAAATGGATTCGCATTGAAGTGAGGAAACGACCCGATACTAATAGGGATGGAGCCGGGGGCCTTCTGCATGCCAAGCAGGCGTCCTGCCGCTCCTCGCCTTCGAAGACAAAGCAAAGGCGCTAGTCCTCATGGTTTTGGGCAAAAAAATGGATTCGCATTGAAGCGAGGAAACGACCCGATACTAATAGGGATGGAGCCGGGGGCCTTCTGCATGCCAAGCAGGCGTCCTGCCGCTCCTCGCCTTCGAAGACAAAGCAAAGGCGCTAGTCCTCATGGTTTTGGGCAAAAAAATGGATTCGCATTGAAGCGAGGAAACGACCCGATACTAATAGGGATGGAGCCGGGGGCCTTCTGCATGCCAAGCAGGCGTCCTGCCGCTCCTCGCCTTCGAAGACAAAGCAAAGGCGCTAGTCCTCATGGTTATGGGCAAAAAAAAGGCTGGTTTGGAGAGGAGGCGCCGCAGGGGGAACGGACCCCGGGGCTCCCCGAACCGGGTGCTCTAACCACTAGGCAACCGGGGCCGCGTCCCCGCACTCACACCAGGTATTGGTCGCGCAGTTTCCGCAGCTGCAGGAGGTCCGGCTTGAGGCTGTTCATGCGCTTGTCTATCTCCCGGTTCTCGGACGCTTGCTGCTTCAGGTCCTCCTCCAGCTGCATCTTGCTGTCGTGGATCTCGGCCACGCGGGACTTCAGCTTCTCCGAGTTCATCAGGATGCTGAGCCGGACCGGGGAGGGGGGGTGGGGTAGAAATAATAAAAAACTATTTTAAAAAAACCATATCAACGTTATCAAACTAATCTGAAGATCTCGGGGTGGCTTGCAGGCAGGGTGGATAAAAACCATTTTTTTTTTAAAAAAAAATGGATTTTAAAAATAAAATTAAATCGGATTTCTTTTTTAAAAAAAATTAAATCGGATTTTTAAAATGAAATGTTTTTGGAGGAAAAACCTTTCTAAAGATTTCCTATTTAAGTTACGTTATAGTCCAAAGTCTATTCGTCAGGAAATAAGGATTTGTTTTTAAGTTTTTCACGTGCGCTGAAAAAAATAATGAAATCGTTTTGGAACGTTATATAAATTTGTCAAACTCATCCGAAGGTCTCGGGGTGGTTTGCAGAATAATCATGATATGTAATAATAATAATAACAACAACAACAACAACAACAACAAAATAATCAGCACTTGCAGTATATTCACTATATAATAATAATAATAATAATAATAATAATAATAATAATAATTACCAATGCTTGCAGAATTATTATTATTGTTGTTGTTATTATTAACCAGTACTTGGAGCATAATCATTAATAATAATAATAACAACAACCAGTGGTTGCAGGGTAATTATTATTAATAATAAATAAATAAATACAAATTAATAATAACCAGCACTTGCAGGATAATCATTATATAATAATAACTACCTCTACAACTACCGGTGCTTTTTTCTGGGGGTACAAAGGGGTACGGATAACCCTAAACATTTTGTAAATCCACATTTGGCCTCATTGAAGGGGCAGAATTTCAATATGAGTAGAAAATGAGAGTAACCCTAAACATTTTTTTTTAGGGAAAAAAAACTGATGAGAATACTAATACTAATAATATAATTATTGAATTTATCTACTGCCCAATACCCTCAGGGTGGTTCACAGAATAAAACCAACATACAAACCCCAAATTACCTAACAGAAACAAAAAGCTCCCCATTACACTCCAGTAACACCCTCCTTATAACGATCCCCATTTATAATGCAATTTCCCAATCGCTCAAATACCAAATTATATAATTTAGGTGTCCCCCCATTGATGGTTTTCCTTATTCCAAAATCTTATGAATAATCACCGCCAAGGCAAAACCCTCCCAATAAAAATTGGAAGGGACCTCCAGCGGCCATCTAGTCCAACCCCGCTGCGAGGGAGGTCTCGGCGTTAAATCGAAAGATCACGAACAACTCCCTCTGCCCTCCTCCCCTCTGCTTGGAGGGGGGACCCCTTGGGGTGGCTTTGGGGCACCCGTGGGTGCCTGGACCCCCCCACCCCACCCCCACCCCAACCCCCAGCTCACCGCTGGATCTCCTTGTCGTTCCCCTCCCTCCGGAAGCGCTCAATGTAATCGCGGCTGCATTTTTCCTGCGTCTGGCACTGCTCCTCGAAGATCTTGATGGTTTCGTTGAAGGCCTCAATCGCCGTCCTCTTCATCTGCAGCTCCTGGGGGGGGCGTGCCCGGGGTGGGGGGAGAAAGAGAGAGGGCGCAGCGAGAGTGAGACCCCCTTGCCAGCCGAGTGAGGGGCGGGACAGCTGCTTGGAATCCAGAAGGTCCCCTTTGGCATTTTGCATTCAAGCCGGACTCCAGGAGGACCAGAAACTTTGATTTGACATTAGGGGGCAATGCGCCGCAAATACACAAGGAAGGGCTGTGGGTCAGGGGTGGTGCAGCTGCTTGGAATGCAGAAGGCCCCCCCCATGGCACCTCGTATTCAAGCCGGCCTCCATGAGGACCAGAAACTTGTATTTGTCATTAGGGGCAACGCCTCACAAATTCACAAGGAATTGGCTGTGGGTCAGCGGCGGGACAGCTGCTTGGAATGCAGAAGGTCCCCAACGGCATCTCAAGTTAGGGACGGGAACGCCCTCAGCCTGAAAACGTGTAGCTGCCAGCCAGTGTCAACAAAATGGAGCTGGGTGGATCGGTAAGTCGGAACCATGTATAGCTTTCTACATTCCTACTCGCCCGAGACCTTGAGGACTAGCAGCCTGAGTGGGGAATGGCAGGTTTCCCAAGCAGGGCTGGGAATACTGCCAAGATGGGAACCCTGGGCGGCTGCTGCCGGCCCGTGTAGGCATTACCAAGGGCGCACGGCAGCTTCTTGCAGGCTCCTAGTGAGCAGAGTTCACATTGAGGACTAGAAACTTGAGGTTAAGAGCAACCGCTAGTGAGGCTGCCAGCCAGAGGCAGCTGCCAGCCTGTGTAGGCAATGCCAAGGGCACAAGGCTCCTATACTGAGGACTAGAAACTTAAAGAGCAAGGAAGCTTTGCGGCAGCGGGTCCTGGGGGGCGAAACTCGGGTCTGGCTCGGCACCGCAAGTGAGGCTGCCTGCCAGAGACAAGCTGGCTCACCTGGGAGGTGCGGGTGTATTCCTCGTAGAGCAGGTCATACTCCCGGCTCTTGTCTTGGTACTGCTGGTGGTAGACTTTCAGCTGCTCCCCGACGGCCTCCACGCTGTCTTCCTTCACCACTTGGTCCTGCCAAGAAGAATCGTGACATTGCGGGACCCCCAGGGGTCATCCATCCCAACCCGCAGGGACCCCAGCTCCAGAAACCGATGCGGGCGATCCTCCAAACTCCGCTCGGGAACCTCCGAGGAAGGAGGCAGGCCTGCCGCCTTCGTGCCGACGGCCGGGAACCACAGGACGGAAGCATACAAATCTAATCAATCAATCACGATGCCCTCGCACTCGGATCCCACTTGCGGCTTTTCCCGGTGGGGCAGCTTTCTGGCCCCTGTGGAAAGAGGACGCTGGGCCAAGTTTTCATTTTATTGTTACAGTGGAGCCTCGGTTTTTGAGTGTCTCAGAAGCCGGAATGGATTACGTTCCACAATGAAGACCGCGCTGTATTTATATTTATATATATATATATATATATATATATATATATATATATATATATATATTACACACACACACACACACACACACACACACAGTGGTTTTTACATTGATATTTCCTGTGATCTTTCCCTGAGACCTCTGGGCATAGGTCAGTATATAAATTCCATTAAAAACAACAACAATGGAACCTCCAGCTGCAGGGGCAGTCTACCTGCATTCCTCGTTTTTTGCTGGAAACTGGCCCGGATGACCCCCACCCACCCTTTGGGGGGCTCCCCATCGTTTCTTAGGGCCTGGGTCCGCTGCCGCCGTGGGGCACGTACCCCCCCACCCCCACCCCGGACCCCCACCCCCTCACCTGCTGGTACTTGGAGATGGGGTAGAGGAGCCGGGTGTCGAGTTTGGCGTTGTACTGGGCCAGAGACTCGTGCCGGTAGTGGTTGATGAGCTCCACCACCGAGCCGAAGGTCAGTGGCTCCGAAAACCCGTACTTCCCTTCCCGGTGGAAGATCTTGATGAGCTTGTTGTTCCCGCCTTTCCTGCGAGGAGAAGGAGGAGTAGGAGACGGCGGTCAGATTTTGGGCGGAGGCCAGCCAAATACGACAGAGCACCATTCGCACCCGGGACTCGTGTAACAGATAATAGAAATTAATCGGCCGACGGGACACTTTTGAGTCAGAAGCGTTTCCTTCCTCCTTCCCTTCCTTTTTTCCTTCCTTCCTTCCTTCTCTTATTTAAATGTTTTGCAAAGGAGGGGGCCGACAAGCAGGATTCGCACACAGGAGCCCCCCCCGCCCCTGCGGTTTCCAAAATTAGGATTCAGAAATCTGGTTGCCTTCTTCCCCTCCATCCATGTGCCAGTTCCTCTTTGGAAGCCAAATTAGTGGCCATCATGTGTCAGGGAGTTCCACAAGTAAACAATGCCCTCTTCTTTTTTTACAAAACCTGGAGGGCAGTTTTTGACTCTCCCCCCAAAAACTGGGGGGCTGGACTCACCTGAGCGTCAGCGTGTATTCGCCCTGGATTTTGCTGGATGCGTCCCGGACCAGGAAGGTCCCGTCGGGGGTGTCCCTGAGCTTCTCGTTCACTTCCTCCCTGGGGGAGACGGGCGGGTTACTCTCGGCCAAACACTTACTTATTTGCATTTATATCTCCCCCTCCCTGACTAATGCAAAGCAGAACGGCAATGCTGCAGACCTAAAATATCGACAACTGCTTTCTTAAAAAAACGGGGTTGGGATGGATGACCTTTGGGGGTCCCCATTCCCGCTCTGTGAACTGTAAGAAACCTATTCAAATGCCAAAAATAGGGAAACCAGCCGCCGGGTTGTTTAAAACGCCACTTTTTATGCAAGGGAAAACGGCCGGGGCTCAGAGCCCCCCCCCCTTTGCCTGGAAGGTCCTGGAATCTATCCTTCCCCAAGAGCCGGGTGAGAATCTCGCCCGGAACTCTGCCTGGGAGTCGATTGATAAAGACTTGCTCAGACCCACGAGGTCCGGCACATCGCTTAAGAGTTTTAGCGAAGGGTCATGGGGCAGAGGAAGCGGGTTCGAATTGAGACAGCGTCTCCAGGCACACTGCACTCAGAGCCTGACACCCCGGACGGCTGCTGCCGGCCAGTGCGGGCGATAATGAGAGGGTGGCGAGAGGACTTTGCCGACTGCCGACGGGGACTTTCCTCTAGGCATTGCGGGAGAGAGGAAGCGAAAGAGGCAAGCAGGCGGCGTCGCCACCCTGGGGGAAAAGAGGAAACTGCCCATGTACAAAATTCCCTTTTCCAAGAAAGCAAGAGGTGCCAGGAAGTCATAGCAGGCAGCCAATTGCCCCTGACAGCTTCCGGGAAACATAAAAAACCCACAGCCCCCGGGGTGGGTGGGGGGCACCTGGCCCAGCCCCCCGTCCTCAGAAGCAGGACCCGAGTGCGAAACCAGCTTGTTTCCCCAGGCACTCTGGGCGGCCCCCGGCAAAATATTAAAATAAAATATTAAAATGAAATATTAAAATACCGTAATACCGCCCCAAGCGCGCCCCCCCACCCCGTTACCTGGAAATGTCGCCCCAATACCACTCGGCGTCCTGGAGGGTCGTGCCGTTCCCGTTGGCCAGGGGGGCTGCGGGCGCCGGCTTCGCTTTGGGGGGCTTGGGGGGCAGAGCTGGAAAGAGAAAGTGGGAATCGGGGGGAGGAGGGGCAGCAAAGAATTACACAAACAAATAAAAAATAAAAGTTAATAAAATAAAAAAGTAACGTGTGTCGTCCCCCCCCCTCCATTGACAGCGTCTGAAGACCATTTCCCCCCCCCCATCCGGCTCTAAGGCAGCAAAGATTAATTAATTAACTCAATATAAAACAAAATATGCAAAACAAAAGCAAATAAAAAATAAACGAGAAGCGAAGTAAGACACCCGTAAATATTTCCGTGGAGGAAACTCGCCATCACTTGACAGGGGGTTGGGCTAGATGGCCGCTGGGGGTCCCCTTCCGACTCGGCGGATCTACGGAAAGGCGGGTCGCCGCCCCCCTCCCAATTCTGGTCCTTCCCATGCAGCCCCCTCTTTCTATGCCCAGACCCCAAGACCCGAACCCGCCCCAACCCCGCCGCCGACACTCGCACCCACAACCAGGTCCCGACCCTTACCCGGCGGGGGCAGCTCGGCCTCGGGGTCTTTCGCCTCCAGGAGCAGCTCCAGGAAAAGGGCGGAGAAATCCGGGGTCCCTTCGGCGCTGGGGAGGGGGGCAGAAAAGACCCCAGGGTTACCCCCTTAATAATCCACACACATGCCGTGAATAACTGAATCCGGAGAAAGATCCAGTTATCAATAAGAAGAAGAAGATGGTGATGATTATTGTTATTATTATTATTATTATTATTATTATTATTATTATTATTTAATGGGACTGTGGCTCGACTCTGGTTCCATTTGCGAAATCCCTGGAGGACTCGACTATCATTATTTGCTAAAAAAACCCCCAAAAACCCAGTAATTTTTGATCTAAGTGTCATTTACGATTCCAAAAAACGAAACGTTCCTCTGGTTGCAAACCTTAAGAGGATGCCAGCAACGTGAAACCTTTCTGTAAAAGGAGGAGAAGATTTAAATCAAGTCTCACTGACTAGCAATATAATAATCAATAATAGATTTTTATTTATAACCCGCCCTCCCTGGCTGGGGCCGGGCCTCAGGGCGGCTAAATATGAATACGAATTACAAATATGAATTAAAATAAAACGTAATAGAAGAAAAACAACAACGGACAGTTAATTAAAATACGGCTCAATTTTGATTTAAATCAAATCTACCCTGTTACTACTACTACTGTTGTTATTACTAATAAAAAAGCACATTATTATTATTACTAATAAAGCACAGTATTATTTTTATTAATTATTATTATTATTAATTATTAATTAATTAATAACCAATTATTAATTATTAATAATTAAGGGCGGAATAAAATAGAAGGAAACAGATGGAAAGAGAAGGGACCCCAGGTTGTGGGGCTGACCCACCTGGCGGCTGGCGCCCCCCGCAGGACCAGGCCCCCGAAGACCTCCCCCAGGGCCCGGGGCCCCAACCCGTTGCTCTCGGCTTGCTCCGCCACCTTGGCCCAGTGGCGCAGGAGGAACTGCAGCGTCAGCAGGTGAGCCAGGGGCATGGCCGGCGGCGCCAGGAGAGACAGGAGGTGCTGCCGGCCCGAGTCCGGCTGGGGGGCATCTACAAAAAAAAAAGGGAAGGAGGGGGTTAATTCCCCCAAAATATAGAGAAGGGAAAGGTTTTTTGGGGGGCTCAAGGGACGCCCAAAGTCCTGGGCGCCACGCAGGTGCAAATGCGTGTCTGCAGACGCCCCGGGAGAACCGAGGCACTCTGCACGCACTCAGGGGACTACCTTGGTTATCAAACTTACCGTATTTTTCTGTGTACAATGTTTCCCACCCCCCTTAAAAAATAATGTCCAAAATTTGGAGGCGTCTTATACACGTTTTATGGGATATATATTTGACTCGAGCTTTAACTTTAGAAGGTTAATAGGTGGTTAAGATCCATTCATTTATAATTTTTAAAAAAATTACATCTTAAATTTTAAGCCTAAAAGTAAGTACCAATGCTTTGAATTGGATTGTAATTTTGTTATAAAATTCATCCTTAAATGCTATATCCGATTACGGATTGTCGTTATCTGCTTTCTGGTCTTTGACCGTAATAAAGATATTTGATTTGATTTGATGTGTATATATATATATATATTCCGGTTTCCGAACGTTTTTTGGAAGCCGGACATCCAATGTGGCTATTGGCTGTTGTTTCCAGGGCGCGTGCACCAATCAGAAGCCGCGACTTGATTTCCGAACATTTCGGAAGTCAAACAGACTTCCGGAACGGATTAAATTTGGTGCTTTTGTTTTCGCAATTTATTTTGCGTTTTTGTTTTTGAGGCTTTTCCGGTTAACTTGTTTTTGTGACTGTGCGGAACCCAGTTCAGCTACTGACTGACTGACTGATTTAATTGATCGATTGACTGGTTGTGCGGCTGCGGAAATGGATAAGAGCCCCCCATCCAAACAATAACGAGTGCAGGGAAGAAAAAAATAAAAAATATCATTTTTATCATCTACAGTACTGTCTTATTTATTTTATAGTACAACGCATTGATTATTGTTTACATTTTATGGCTCAATGGTCTCCTTAGATAGTAAAATTCACGTTAAACGGCTGTTTTTAAATGTCTGGGGCGGATTAATCTGTTTTGCGCATGTTTGCAATTTGGTCTCTGGTTCCTAACCAACATGCGCTGGATTATGGAGAAAGCCAGAGAGTTCCAGAAAAACATCTACTTCTGCTTCATTGACTATGCAAAAGCATTTGACTGTGTCGACCACAGCAAACTATGGCAAGTTCTTAAAGAAATGGGAGTGCCGGATCACCTCATTTGTCTCCTGAGAAATCTCTATGTGGGACAAGAAGCTACAGTTAGAACTGGATATGGAACAACTGATTGGTTCAAAATTGGGAAAGGAGTACGACAAGGCTGTATATTGTCTCCCTGCTTATTTAACTTATATGCAGAATTCATCATGCGAAAGGCTGGACTGGATGAATCCCAACCGGAATTAAGATTGCCGGAAAAAATATCAACAACCTCAGATATGCTGATGATACTACCTTGATGGCAGAAAGTGAGGAGGAATTAAAGAACCTTTTAATGAGGGTGAAAGAGGAGAGCGCAAAATATGGTCTGAAGCTCAACATCAAAAAAACTAAGATCATGGCCACTGGTCCCATCACCTCCTGGCAAATAGAAGGGGAAGAAATGGAGGCAGTGAGAGATTTTACTTTCTTGGGTTCCATGATCACTGCAGATGGTGACAGCAGTCACGAAATTAAAAGACGCCTGCTTCTTGGGAGAAAAGCAATGACAAACCTAGACAGCATCTTAAAAAGCAGAGACATCACCTTGCCGACAAAGGTCCGTATAGTTAAAGCTATGGTTTTCCCAGTAGTGATGTATGGAAGTGAGAGCTGGACCATAAAGAAGGCTGATCGCCGAAGAATTGATGCTTTTGAATTATGGTGCTGGAGGAGACTCTTGAGAGTCCCATGGACTGCAAGAAGATCAAACCTATCCATTCTCAAAGAAATCAGCCCTGAGTGCTCACTGGAAGGACAGATCCTGAAGTTGAGGCTCCAGTACTTTGGCCACCTCATGAGAAGAGAAGACTCCCTAGAAAAGACCCTGATGTTGGGAAAGATGGAGGGCACAAGGAGAAGGGGACGACAGAGGATGAGATGGTTGGACAGTGTTCTCGAAGCTACTAACATGAGTTTGGCCAAACTGCGAGAGGCAGTGAAGGATAGGCGTGCCTGGCGTGCTCTGGTCCATGGGGTCACGAAGGGTCGGACACGACTGAACGACTGAACAACAATCTGTTTTGCATGACTTTCTACGGGAAAAAAGCGCTCCTTGGTTTGGGAACGCTTTGGTTTGGGAACGGACTTCCGGAACGGATTACCGTACTTTTCCGTCTCTATGATGCCCCCTATTTTGGGGGAACGGATTAAGTTTGGGAACCAAGGTACCACTGTATACACACACACACACACAACCCCTAAAATGTTATTGAAATGAAAAACTGAGGCTCTGCCGCCCGCCTCACCCTGGAGGAAGCGCAGGATTTCGCACCCGAGGCCGGGCGGGACCACCGGAGTGGGCAGGTCTTGCAGGTACCCTTTCAGAGCTTCTCCGAGAGATGGGATGTCGAAGGCGTCCAAGTCGCCGGACGCAGCCCAGTCTGGGGGGGGGGAGGAAAAAAAGGAGGGGGTACAAGGTTAGGCACAAAGAGGGGCTTTATTCTGGTGGCCCCACAACCCAATTCATCATTCGTAGCGCAAATGGTTAGAGCCCTGGTTTCCCCGGGACGTCAAAAATGGGGGGGGGGGTTTCGCAAACCCATTTTGCAACCGAAGTTTGCACGAAAACTTTTTTTCTCTTTCCGCAGTTCACTTTGCGTAACGTAAATCCCTGTGCATTTTACATAAATTTAAAACGTTCAGTATTCCTTCACCAAAACTCGTTCACGCTGTCGAATTTATCTTAGCTCTGCCGACGTTTCCAACGCTTTTTAAACCGGCCTTTGCTCGGACCATGAAGTCTAGAAACTTGGGCTTGCCCTTGCAGAATGCAATGCACAAGCCGGGAATTTCCTCGGTTGCAAACGCTGCAAAACACCCTCCTTCCTTGGTGAGATGGGGAGCATTTTCAGTGGAGGAAGTCCCCCCCAAAAGACCCCTCTAAAATGCAATTCCACCCCCCGAATGACCCCTCTAAAATGCAATTCCACCCCCACAAAAGACCCCTCTAAAATGCAATTGCACCCCCCAAAAAAGACCAATAGTTGCCAACGCTTTTTAAACCGGCCTTTGCTCGGACCATGAAGTCTAGAAACTTGGGCTTGCCGTTGCAGAATGCAATGCACAAGCCGGGAATTTCCTCGGTTGCAAACGCTGCAAAACGCCCTCCTTCCTTGGCGAGATGGGGGGGGGGGCGTTTTCAGTGGAAGAAGTCAAATATTTGTATTTTTTTGCATCCTGACCCCCCCAAAAAGACCCCCTCTAAAATGCAATTATTGCACCGCAGCCCATCACTCACCAGCTCCCAGCCTCAGTTCTGCGCAGGACGTCCGGTAGAGAGCTTTGCTGTCCAGCCCTGCGGGGAAAACATGCAGCCGGTCGACATGGGGGTCTTGACACCAGCTGACCCCCCCCAAAAAATACGCCCTCCAGGGCCCCCCCCGTTTTGCTCACCTTTCTTCTCAATGGCGTCCACCAGCCTGCACAGCAGGGGCGGCGCGACCTCCGGGGGAGCAAACTGCTCAGAGAGTTCGGGGAGTGCCAACCCTGGGGAAACAGAAGTGGGGAGCGGGGGAGCAGGATCAGGGAAAGGGAATTTGGGGAGGTGGCGAGAGAGAGAGAGAGAGAACCCTCGAATCGGGTGGGACCCCCAGCGGTCATCTAGACCAACCCCTTCCCTGCAATGCGGGAAATCTCAACGGAAGCCAGCCGCACCCCCCTTCTGGGGACAGCAGTCTCCTCTCCAAAGGGGTCTCACCCCGAATTCCTCCAAGGATCCAGTTTGTTGTGAAAAAAATCAAAAATGTAAAAATGTAAAATGTTATGTGTATTGTGTGTAAAATATTAAATGTAAAAATATAAAAATGTCTATAAATATCACACACACAAACACACACAGAGAGCAAAATTTTAACTTGAAACACCAAATAAACAAAATATTTTTTCAAACATAAAAAATATACACAGTGCCTATAGATTAGATAAATATATACGGATTTTTAATTGCTCGTTCTTGAAAAGAATACCATTTTTGCCCTTTTCTTCCCCTCCTCTTTCACATTCTCGCTTTCCATTTCTACCCTGCGATGTTTAAATTAAGACATCAAAAACATCGCCATCACAGGGCAATGACTGGTATGCAACTCAGTGCTGCCTACACAGGCCGGCAGCAGCCGCTCTCTGGGGTTGCCGCCAGCCCTACACAGTGAGGCTGCCCATGGGGATGGAGCCTGGGAGACCTTTTGCCCCCCAAGCGGGCGTCCCGCCCCATCTCCTGCTCCGCTGCCCTCCCGGCCGCTCGCTGCGCTCGTCATCCCCGCACCTCACCTGGTTCCTCTAGGACGTGCGATGCTGGGGCGGCCGGCAGGGGCCTGATCCCCCGAGGGCGGTGAGGCGGCAGGGTGATCTTGACCGGCCCCACATACTCCACGTAGGTCCCCGGGAAGTCGCCCTTCTGTTTGGTCCTCTCGTTGACCCCCAGGATCCAGCCGATCTGGTGGGGGGTCTGCTCGTCGCCCTCCTTGAACCCCAGAGCCTGCAGCGCCCCCTTGCTGACCACCAGGGTGTCCCCAGGGAGCAGGTCAATGTCGGCCTCCCGCTCCTTGCGGTACGGGTACAAGGCGCGGTACTGGAAGCCGTCGGCGCTGCCCATGCTTCCCGGTGGAGGAGCGAGCGGAGGAAAGCGCGCCGCGGAGGGACGAGGAAAAAGCTCCCCCTCTCCCTCGCCGCTACGCTCTCGGGGGGCTCCGCATGGGGCGGGGGGTTCGGGGGGGGCGGCAAAGCGAGGAGGCGCCGGGCGGCGTGGGCGTGCCAGGCCACCCCCTTAAGTACAGCCGCGCTCCCGCAATTTGAACCCGCGACTCAGCCACACGATGGAGCAGAGGGAGAGAGCGACCAGCATAATCCGGGGAGGCGGGGAAGGCGGTGAGAAAGCAGCGGCCAATTGGGGGTTTTCCGGGGGGGCAGGCGTTTCCGGCGCGCAGGATGGGTACCCTGGAAAAGCAGAGGGGGGAAAGGAGACAGATAATGATAATAATATATTATTTCCATTTATATCCTGCCCATCTAGCTGGGTTGCCCCGCAAACCAGCAGTAGTCAATGCCAAGGCCTGGAAATTATTATTATTAATAATAATAATAATAAGCAGGTAAAATCCACTGGGCCATCGATATGGGTCATAATATAGACACAGAAGCATGGGAACGATTGTGGAAAAGGGTTATGAAATGTACAGAGAGAAAGCTAGGAATCCGGGTAGACTGCCCTGCAGCTGGAGGTTCCATCATCACCATCATCAATATTATTATAATTAATTGAATTTATATACTGCCCTATACCTGGGGGGGGGGTCCCCTCAGAATAAAACCCAAGATATAAAACCACAAAACAGGCTCTCTGTCTCCTCCTCCTCCCCCAAAACCCTGGCCCCGATCCAGGAGCAGCGGCACCCATGGGTGGGCCCGATTCCAGCCTCCTCTCCCAAGTTGCCCCCCACCCCGCTTTCCCACCCCCCCAGATTCTGCTTACTTAAAAAATAAAATGGAGATTCTCTCTCCCGCCCCACATCCTTTTCCGTCTTTGGTTTTGGGGGTGGGGGGCAGGATCCTGGCTCTTTCCCCAGAGTAAGGCAGATGGGCCTGGAGGCAAGAGTCAGGTTGGGGGGCGGGGTCCAGAGAGGATCGGGGAGGCAGGGAGGGGGGGGCGAGAGAGACGGGAGAAAAAGACGGAGGGAATTCCTTCCGGGTGTGAGATTACGAGGAGGAGGAGCGAGAGGAAAGAGCGCTGGAATCGGGAACAAAGAGCGAGGGAAGAGAGGAAATGTCAGGCTGGGAAAGGGGTTCCACGGGTCATCCAGCCTGACCCCGCTGCAATGCCTGTCGCTGAGGACTAGGACTTTGAAAGCGCACTAACAAAGCAGGATTTCCGAATTAATTTTCGTTTCGTTTCAAGTAACTTTCTAGGTTCAGGGAAGCTTTTGATATTCGACGAATTATTTTCATTTTAATATTTTGCCGGACGCCGCCGAGAGTGGCTGGGGGGAAACCTGGCCGGATGGAGGGGGTATAAATAAGAAATAATAATAATAATAATAATAATAATAACAATTACGTCCTCATTTCTTAATTTAACCCTTTCACGTCGTTTCGTACGATTTCTGGTATTTTATGCAATTTATCAATTATAGATGGGTGATTGTTTATTGTAATAAGCGTCAACTGTCTAATTAATTACTTGCTGGTGTTTAATTTTAGCTATTAGATTCTAATGCATGATCACGTATTGCTTTATTTGGTGTAAGTTGTTTATTTAAAAGTCATCGCGACTTTATATATATATTTAGCAACAAAACATCAAATGTTAATGTGGGTTGGAAGCCGCCCAGACATGCAGAGTATATTAATATTATTAAAAATAATAATAGTAATAATGTAGCCCTCCAGATGTGAGGCCCGAGTTCGCCCCCAAGCAGAATAGCCTTCTCCTGCTCTCCACACCATTCTAAGGTAGACTGGCTCTGTCCATGGAGGCTCCGCATGGGAACCATAATAAATCTACAAAGAGCCCAGCGGCGGTTGGATCGGGCCCATGGTCAACAGCTCCCGAAGGAAGGAAAACGAAAAGGATGTATCGTCTCCTGCCGGGGGCTCACAAGGAAAGCTATTAATTCATTTATAAACATAAAAATATAAACACACACATATATATACATACACACAGAAACTGTGTATATATCCTCACCACATATGTAATTTTGGCAACTTAAAAAATAAAGCTCGGTTTTTTAAAAATTGTAATATATTTTTACATATTTTTTTTCAAACATCATTTAACATCCCTTCATATCTGATACAACATTTTTTGGACTTCCATCAACCACGTCTAAAGATTTCCAATCTTCATAACTTGCATTTTCATATTTTCACAATTACTTTTAATAATCTATATAACCCATTGTCATTTTTCTAAATTTCCCACTGTAATATTTCATTCAGTCCTCCTTGCAGAACTTCTTGCAAACCTACTAGCTATAATTTCTTGTTTGCAATCGTTTTCCAAATAATTCTCAAATTTCTTCCCGTCTTCCAAGAAGCTCGATTTTTTAAAATTTCATTTTAAAAGAAATTAAAACGAGAGAAATTTCCTCCTCCTCCTTTCCCCCGGGGAGGAACAAAAATTGAGAATGCAAAGGGAAATTGTGATGAAGAGGGGTCTGGAGGGGCGAAGCTCATGGGGGGAAATCCAGTGGATCACAAGCCCCCCCCAAAAGGAAAAGGGGTGCATGGATACAGAATGGGCTGCAAGTGACAAGATTCCCCACACCCCCTCTGGAAAAATTTGCTACAAAACTTGCAAGTGCCCCGATTCTTATTGCTGATAATTATAATTAGCAGTAGGAAAAGCTCAAGATGCTTTATTTTTGGTGGGGGGGCGGCGGGAGGGAGAGGAATGCACCAAAGAGGGACACCCCCCTCCCAAAAAAAAAATGCATAGGATGAGATTTGCAAGAAGTTTTATATATATAATTATTTATATATAGATAATATGCGGCAACATTCCTGGCTGCAAACAACCCCCCCCAAAAAAAACCGGGCCTTCGTTTTTAACACACATCCCACCCCCCCAAATGCAAAATGCAAATGGGAAGGAGTTCTAAGATATCCAAATTCTATAAACGCAGCAGCCTTTTATTAACCCCCCCCAAAAAGAAATGAGTGGGCGCTGCTTACATCTCCCGCCCCCAACCCTTAAAATGCTTCATTTTTAAACTAAAAAAGAAGCAATGCTTGTGCAAAATGCAAGCAACGGTTGGCAGCGATTGCAATTAAAATGTCTCCCCCCTAATAATTTTGCATGTCACAAATCCCACCCCCCCCCAAAAAAGAAGAATATAAAATTGCAATGCTATTCTGGGTTGGGAGGGGGTGCAATGGGGCTGAGCTCTGGGGAAGGGGTGCAATGCAATGCAATGCAATGCAACATGTCCCCCCCACCCCCCAAAATAAAGCACCCACTTGGGGGGCGCCCGGCCTGCAACCCACCTCTCGCCCGCGGAGTGATCCAGATCTTGCCCAGCGCCGCTGCGGCCAGCTTCTCTCGGCGGAAAGTCCCGGGAGAGGCGGGAATTGCCGAGCGGCGGCGGAAAGGAACGAGCCGCGCCGAAGGGGCTCCGAGGCAAAGAGGGAGGGCGCTTTTGTGGGCAAGGCGACACGGCGGGGTTCTTTTCGGGGGACAGGGAATCGTGCCTTTTGCCCATTTACTGTATTTATTTCCCCCGGTCTGAACTATAAAATGATGATTTTCTCGAGTCAAAAGTGTTTTTTTTGAGGGGGGGATAATAGTTTTTATATGGGGGAACTCAGTTCTCGGAGAGAGTGGCAGCCTTTGCAATGTGGGCCAAATTAATCTTTAAAAAGCAATAAAAATAAGCAAATTTAGGAAGTAAATAACAATGCAAATTTAATAAGCAACACTAAATCAATAAGCAAAAAAAGCCAATATTTATATGGGACGTGGAGAGTGTTCACATACAACCGGAATTCATGCTGCTTTGCTTTAGCTCTTTTCCTCTTCGGGCTTCTCTCTGTACGAAGAAGCCCGAACGCCGGGCGGAAGTGACGCGCGGGGCGGGTTCCGGAAAGAGACGAGAGCGCCAGAGCCGGGAACGAAGAAACCGCCGCGAGCGCTCTGGTTCCCTCGGACGGCGGAAAGAGCCGAGCGCTGTCGACAAGCTACGGAACTACCCGAGGCCTCCAAGCGAGTCCGTCCGGGAAAGGCCGAGCGCTTGCCGTGACGTCATCGAACGCTCACGCCGCCAGAAAAAGTTTTTGGGTTTACGGTATTTGAAGAAGCAATTTGCTGATAGACGTGAAATAATGAAACATATTTATATCCTTATTTAATTTACTTAAATTTAATGCACTTAATTTACTTAAATATACTTTAATTTACTTAATTTAATTTTAATGCACTTTATTTATTTAATTTTAATGCACTTAATTTACTTAATTTAATTTACTTTAATTTACTTAATTTAATGCACACTGTTTATATACAATTTGTTTTGCTTTATATATATATAATAAATACAAAAAAATATGAATTTTTCTTGTTATAAGAATTACGAGGGGGGGGAAGGCGATGCCAGGGCATGTCCAGTTTTACCATTTCAGGCATGAACAGAGAGGGGTAACTGGACTGGATATGATGCCCAATTCTCCAGTTCCCAGAATCCTCCTCTTCGACGCCATGATCCACTGGCACAGCTTTCAAACATCCTCCTCTTCATTCCACTTGCAAATCACCCCTCAGGAATTTATCACCCTATCACCTCTCAGGAAGGAAATTCTCCTTTCAATCGGTCACCAGCAACAACGATTCACAACTTCCACAGCCCAGCAGGGCTGTCAATCTACTCCTTTGATGAGCTAGCAGCTATTGTCTCGCATAGGAGGGGGGGAGAAAACTCATCTCAAAATGACAGCTGTCAGACTCAAAAACCATAATATTATTATAAATATCCCTTGCCCTGCTGAGTGATACTGGAGTTATATTTTGTTCTCTTAATTGCTTTATTGATACACTGATGCTCTCTATTTGAAACAATGTATAACGCTACAAAATTTCCCCTTCCGAGTGTAACCAATGTTTATGTCAGACCTCCCTTTCTGAATCTCTTTTCTATTTAGCTGATACTGTAACCTTAATGCTATAACCCCAATACGTTAGAATTGTTTTGCTATATTTGACAGATGTTTTAAGAGTGTAATTTTTATAACCATGTTAGATTTCTCTTCTGTAATAAGGGAATTATATTGTTTGAAACCCACCACTCCCATACCACGGTGACACCTAGTGTGTCTGCTTAGATAGGACACAATTACACATGGACAGTGTTGTTGTTCAGTCATTCAGTCGTGTCCGACTCTTGGTGACCCCCTGGACCAGAGCACGCCAGGCACGCCTATCCTTCACTGCCTCCCGCAGTTTGGTCAGACTCATGTTGGTAGCTTCGAGAACACTGTCCAACCATCTCATCCTCTGTCGTCCCCTTCTCCTTGTGCCCTCCATCTTTCCCAACATCAGGGTCTTTTCCAGGGAGTCTTCTCTTCTCATGAGGTGGCCAAAGTACTGGAGCCTCAACTTCAGGATCTGCCCTTCCAGTGAGCACTCAGGGCTGATTTCTTTAAGGATGGATAAGTTTGATCTTCTTGCAGTCCATGGGACTCTCAAGAGTCTCCTCCAGCACCATAATTCAAAAGCATCAATTCTTCGGCGATCAGCCTTCTTTATGGTCCAGCTCTCACTTCCATACATCACTACTGGGAAAACCATAGCTTTAACTATACGGACCTTTGTCGGCAAGGTGATGTCTTCTGCTTTTTAAGATGCTGTCTAGGTTTGTCATTGCTTAATGAAGAAACATCCTGAACATGAATTTCACACCCACCCATATTGGAAGCCATTGCCGGAAAGGTGTGAGAACTCCAGACAGTCGCTAATCGCCCCACCATTTCAAAGGTCCGCTCCAGAAAAGAAGATAAGGGGAAGAACATTTGACACCCCTCCACATGAAAAGGACACCCATTATTTCCATGAACTATCCAATTTCCGTGTAAGACCCTTGTTTTTCACGCCTTCCAGCCACCATTGGACTGTATGGGATTAGGAGGGTATAAATATTAGGGTCTCCTATTTATCGGGGCCCCTCTCCTTTTTTCTTAGAAGGCAGGGACCCTACAGCTGTAGTTTTTTTTCTGTGTCTCAATAAAGGATCAGTATTGTTTTGCCTGATCAACATTGTTGGTCTCTGTCATTTTCCCGACCGGAGCTTTGAACCTAGAATCAACTATTGAGTCTCCGTATTGCCACACACTTCCATATGAAGCAGTGGCATTTCAGGTCATTCTTATAACACTCCCTATAAGAAATAATAGGTGTAAAAATAAATGAAATTCCTATATGCAGATGTGAAGTAATGAACAAATAGGGACGTGAATGTATTTGGAACTCGAGAAATAATAATAATTAATAATATTCTATACTTCCCATATAACGTCCTATTTTGAAATCGCCAATATTTTGGTGTTTGTTTGTTTTATGTTAATTCTATTGGTTTGAATTTCTATTTTATATTTCCCATTTTCTGCAAGGCTGCATTCGATGCTGTTATGCAGGCTTGCAAACCAACTTTGGGAATTCCCCCCCCATTTTTTTTTATAAAGGGGCCCAGAAATAAAACTAATACCTAAGCGAATTTCCATCTTAATTGCATTTCCCCCAAACTCAGAAGCCCCTTCTCCCAGTTGTCCAAAATATTCCCCAGGTGCCTCGAGTGCGAATCACCCCCTCCCCTTTCTCCCCCCCCAAATGCATTTTTTTGTGAGGTTCCGCAACCCAGCCCCCCCTTTAACCCTTTCCCCAATCCATCTCGGAAATAAAAACATCCAATTTCTTCGTGCTCCATTCATAACTTACTTTATTTTCCTTCCCCAAAACGGGCTTCCAGAGACCGTTTCCCGTACAGCGCACCGGTGGGAGGGGTTTCCCCCACCCCCCCAAATTGTTAAATCCGAACTTATCCAGGAAAACCGTGTGCAAGAGCTGAGCGGCCCCCTGCCCCACCTCAAACATTTCTGCTGCCACCATTAAAAAAATTGCTAAGTTCCTCAGTGGTTAATTCAGAGCCCATTTCGCAGATGGGAAGGCTGAGGACCCATAAGTAATCAGGGCAAAGTTTAAAGGGGAAGCAGTTTGGGGAACCAGATATATATCTATACTTTGTGGGGGGCTTGTAGGGAAGAGGTCTGGGGTCCCCGCTCAGCGGAAAAGGGGGGCAGCACCCCTCAAACGCAGATCTGGAAAGCGAGCCAAGTTGCATTGCCCTCGCTGCTGGAAATCTCCCTGCATGTGCGAATCCTTGCAATATCCAGGGTTGTTTTTTTTTTGCTTTCAGGCACAACCCTGAGCCCCAAATTAATTGACTTAAATTAAAATTCCCCACCGGAAAGCAATATGCTCAACGAGGACTAGAAACTTGACATTTGTGCTGTGGGATTAAAAGTGGCAGAGAAGGTCCCGGAGTCTCAACCCCTACCAAGGGCTAAAAAAAAAAAAAGACCTCTGCCTGCCTGCCAGCCAGGGTTTTGCTCAGTGGGTTCCCTCTCCTCCATGAGGTCTAGAAACTTTGCTAGTAACGGGTGGGCTGCAGCACAAGGGGAAAATATCTGTTTTTCCTGCAGAAGGTCCCAGGTTCAATCCTTACCATTGGCATCTCCAGCTGGGAGTGGGAGAGATTCACTGACCAAAATCCTGCAGAGCTGCTGCCGGTCAGGGTTGGGAATATTAGGGTAGAGCCAGCCTTATCCACCCGCCCACCTGCCAGATCAGGAAGGTTTTTTAAAGAGCCTCCTGTCTGGGATTCTTCCAGAGTTGCAGCAGGACAATTCCAACACTGGACGCCGCCTTCCAGATGCCAGCATGGCTGAACAATCAGGAAAATTGCGGTCCAACATCAAGCGATGACCCTGTTTCAGGCTGCTGTCCCTTGTGACGGTCACAGCGGACCCACTCTTCCTTGGGCAACGCTCCCGGGTTCCCCCCTTCCAACCACAGAGTGAACCCCCAATTCTGCAACTGACCCACACATCTCCTCCCCATAGGCTCCCGACCCGATTTCTATTGGGGGATTCCTTGCGGACTACTCCCCTTCTCCCCCAAAGTCTGCCACCCGCTCCCATGAGGCAGAAAAGTGGGGAGGAGTGACCCTGGGACCCCCCCCTCAAAATCTTGCCTTCTCCGTCAGTTCTGGATGTGGGGATCGGGTGCGAATCCTAGACCCGGAAGGGACTCCCAGGGTCACATTTTGGCGCCAGGGTTCATGCAACGAGGGTGGGGGTCCCCTGGCATTGGGGCGGGGGTCTGGGGCCCAGATTGATGGTGGCGGCGCAGCGGGGCACAGATATATTGGGGACCCGGCTCCTGCGTTGCCGCGGGTTGGGCTGGATGACCCTCCTGTGTCCCAAAACTGGGATTCTGTAACTGAAGGGCTGGCAATCTCAAGGACACCCCTGTCAACATCTGGAGAGCCCCAGATGTTTCCCCACTCCAGGGAGAAAATGCCTCTTTTTAAATAGAGGAATTTGTCCGTTTTTTGCACACAAGAAGGGACACCCCTTCTGCATTCGGGGCTGTGGCCCCCCAGATGTTTCGGGCGCCAACCCCCCCTCGTGCTTGACCGCCTGGCCCCAGATGTTGGCCGAGCCCAACCTCTAGAAAGAGGCATTCCCCCAATCTCAGGGGCGAATGCCCCTCCCAAAGAGAATTATCCCCCCAAAATAACACCTTCCGGCCCCCCAAAACCCCCATTAAAATAGGCATGCCCTGCTATCCAGGTGCCCCCCACAACTGGCTCGCTGCTTCCCCCATGGCCAACTGCCCCCCAAAACACCCTGGGAGAGATTCCAGAGTCTGAGGAACACCCCCCTCCGAGGTCTGGTTTGAAGGACCCTCGAAAGTCCCCCCCCCAAGCAGGATTCCTTGGTGCCATCCTGTGGGGCAATCAGGGGGCACCCTTGGGGGGCAGGGAAACGGGCACCTCCTTCCCCGCCCCCCCGGGGGTTCACTGGTCTTCCGCGCTGCCCCTCCGCCCGGGCGCAGAGTCCTCTTCTTGGTCCACGGCGGGCAGCCAGGCTCCGGCGGCGCCCGGGGGCCTCTCCGGGCCGCCCAGTGCGCCCCACAACCGCCTCCTGGGGGGGCTTGTCCTGCGCCCCGGGGGCGAGACGCTGGCAAACTCCACCGCCGTGGTGCCGTCTTCCTGCTCGATGTAGACTCGGGCTTCCAGCCGGGCCGGGTAGGACCCCTGGCATTCCCACTCGGGGTCCCCCTGCACCGCGATGTGGGGCACGGGCGGGCGCCACGGGGCACCCTCCGAGTCGGGCTCGTCGAAGCTGACCTCCTGGACGGCCTCCTGCTTCTTGAAGGAGTCCCGGCGCTCGCAGAGGTTGAGGTGGCGCATCACCACCACCTCGGGGTCCCGGTCGGGGCGGGCAAGGGGGCGCCGGGAGCCGGGATCTCCGGCGCACGCCTCGCCCCCTGGCGCCGGCGCCTTCTGCTGCCGGAAGCTTCTTGTCGGGGATCTTCTCGGCGACTGGACCCTCTGGAGCAGCGGCGAGCGGGCGCCGTCGGGGGCATGGGGCCGGGCGCCGGCGGACGGGGAGAGCGCCTTGCCCGCTTTGGAGGGGGGCAGCGGCGAGGGGGACCTCTGTGGGGAGGGCGGGGCGGCGCAGGCCAGGGGCGAAGGCGGGATGCTGCTGGTGGACTTGCGGCGGCCGACTTTGTAGCGCCCGGCGGCGCCCAGTTTGGGCGCCAGGCCGTGGAGGGAGCTGGGGCGGATGTGGCCGGCCGGAGAGGGTGGCGTGCTGGGCGAGGGCGAGGTGGTCTGCGGGGAGGCGGGATCTGGTGAGGGGTGGGGGGCAACAAAGAGAAAGAGAGAGAGAGAGAGAAAGGATGAGCAGGCGAAATCCATCGGGGCATCGGTATGGGTCACAATGTAGATACGGAAGTATGGAATAGGGATATGAAATTTGCAGATAAAATTCCGGCCGAAAGCTGGGAACCCAGGTAGACTGCTCCTGCAGCTGGAGGTTCCATCATCATCCTTATTATTGATTTAATTTATATATAACATATATAATCAAAATATATATTATTTATATAATCAATATATATATTATATATAATCAAAATGTATATTATAGTCAAACTATATATTATATATAATCAAAATAAAAACCACATATGAAAATGATATATTAATGATATGAGCAAGTAAAACCCATCAATGGTATGTTCATTAATCAATATCGGTCGTAATATAGACACGGAAGCATGGGAATGGTTGTGGAAAAGGGATATGAAATTTACAGAGAAAATTCCGGCCAAAAGCTAGGAACCCAGGTAGACTGCCTCTGCAGCTGGAGGTTCTATTATTATTATTATTATTATTATTATTATTATTATTACCCTATGCCCGGAGGTGTCAGGGCGGGATCCCAGAACACATCAACGTTAAAAACCACATATGAAAATTATATATCAGTGGTATGAGCGAGTAAAATAGGGAAAGAGCTAAAATTTACTGCTCCGGCTGCGGAAATAGAATAGAGCCATTGTGGCCCCCGACAGCTTTCAGGAATCCTCTTTTTTTGCAGCTTTCGACCTCCTGTGGCGGTGAGTTCCACAATTTAACAAAGTGCTGGATTTCCTCCTAAGTCTGCCCCGAACCTCCCAGCCAGGATATAGAGCGCAGCTGGGGGGTGGGAGAGAGAGGGACTCACCCCACCCACGGGTGCCCAACCCCTCACCTGATGGGGCGTCCGGGGCGGGGCTGCGGCAGGGGGTGGCGGGTCCCGGCGACAGGCTGTGTGTCGGCGACCCCGGCAGGCTGTCGCCGGACGAGAGAGAGTGATGGAGCCCCGAAGAGAAGCTGCGGCTGGTGTGCAGGGCGGACGTCTGCTTGGAGATCTTCTTGAAGAGCGATTTCCGCCTGCGGGGAGAGAGAGAGGCGGGCGGTGAGAGGCAGCGCGGCGCAACGGTTACAGCGCAGGAACTGGGTTCGAATCTCACCCACCTGTCCTGACTCTCCCTCCGGCGGCTTTTCTTGCTCCTCCTCGCCATCCGGGTCTTGGAGCTGTTTTTCCGAGCGGGGCCAACCTTGATGCTCGTGTTTTCCAGGCCCGTGGTCCTCAGCGCCACTTTGTTCCCGCTCTGCAGGGAGGGAGGGAGGGAGGGAGGGAGAGTGGTGGGTGGGTGGGTGCCAGCGGGTGCCAAGGCGACACGCCGCAGGATCCCCTTCCTTCCCCCCAATTCCGCAGCCTTTCCAGCCGCGTTCTAAGGTAGACTGCGCCTGTCCATGGAGGCTCCGCTAAGGGGCCATAAGTACGAGTCCCGCTAGACCAGACGTACCTGGAAGGCAAAGCTCCCCACCAGAGAGGAACCAATGGCGAAAACGACAGGGAAAAACAGAAATTTTAAATAAAAAAGGGGAAAACTTAAAATTTACCTTGGAGGCCGCTGCCAACAGACTTTAGCAGGATTTGAATATTAAGAACTAGGGATATATATAGAGATATATTTTTAAATTGCTATGCAGCGGGAAAGGATTAGGGAGTGAGAGGAAGTCCAAAGATTAGGGCAAATTTTTGTCTATTCATTTTTTAAAAATTTAATTTAAAATTTAAAATTTTAAAATTTAAATTTTTTTTATTTAATTTTTTTGATTCGGCATTGTCAAAACAAATAAGAATAATAAAAAAGAGAAGAGTCCTGCTGCAGCATCCAGATCAGGACCGCCGAGTCCCACCTCCAGATGCCCCCTAAGCAGGATGTGTCCGGGATGCTTAAGCTGAAATTCCCACATTGCAGGGGGTTGGGATGGATGACCTTTGGGGGTCCCGCCCGATTCGTAAGATTCTGCCAATCTTCCTTTCTCTGTCTCCTTACCCTGCCTCCAACTCTTCTGACGTCCTCATGGCTCCGCCTGCGCCGTTCCCCCCCTGGGACTCCCCTTCTTTGCGACCCACCGGAGAGCTGCTGCCAGCCCGTGTAGGCAGTATGCGGACCCCCCCAGCCCACCTACCTTCAGCAGAAGCTCAACCACGTCCATGTGGACTAGACCCAGAACCGACTCTCCGTTGACGTGCGTGATGAGGTCTCCGGCTCGTAGGCCCGCCTCCTGAGCGGGGCTGCCATCCTCAACGCTCTGCAACCCAAAGCAGGCAATATTTAGAGATGGGTGGGATCCCCAGTGGTCATCCGGCGCAACCCCGCGCTCATTCTCACTTCCATCGTCCGGAACCCGCTTCCGTGTCCGGCAACGCCGGAAAGCTTGCCGAAAACTCTTCCCTAAGCTCCTAAACCTCTGTTTCTTTTAAATCTCATTTATTAAATCTGCATTTGGGTGGTAGAAATATGGGATAAAGAGACATTTTTCCTCCTGAGAAGGGAGCCTGTTTGGCATGCAGAAGGGCCTCAACGGAATCTCCTACCTGAACCCTTTTTCTGAAATCTCGGGTAGCCAATGCTGCCAGCCAGTGTCGGCAGTAGCGGGTCAGATGGAGCGAATAAAAGGCAAACCTTGAGGACTGGAAGCTTGGTTTGCTTTAAACGCAAGGACCGCTGCTGAGTGGTTAGAGACCCTGCTAGATTCTCTCCCCTCCCTATCACCCCCCCTCCCATGTAGGGCTGGCAAAGAAATCTTGGGAGAGCTGCTGCTGCCAGCCCGTGTAGGCAGTTTGGGGACAAATAGACCAGCATGGCAACTCGTGTTGCTTTGTTCCTATTTCAATCTGCTGGGAGGGAGGAGGGCCAAAACTCAGGGGCTGGTGGAGGAAGCAGAGGTTCTTGCATTGATGCTGCCAACCAGTGCAGGCAACACTAGTTGGGCCAATGGCCTGACTCTGTGTGAAGCAGGTTCCTATTTAAAACGAGTCTTTAAAAAAAATAAAATCTAAATCTGGATGCTTTTATCTTTAAGGGAAGGGCTGCCAGTCAGTGCAGGTAACGCCAGTTAGGTTCTTGCATTGATGCTGCTAGTCAGTGCAGGCAACACTAGTTGGGCCAATGGCCTGACTCTGTACGCAGCAGGTTCCTATTTAAAACAAACCTTTTAAAAATAATAATAGTAGTAATCCTGAATCTGGATGCCTTTATCTTTAACAGAAGGGCTATATAGAAGCCCAGAATCTTGAGGACTAGCGCCATGAAGTTAATTTTTAAACCCCCGCCTCACCCAGACCATGTGATGCACGGCGTAGACGTCGCTGTCGCCCATGTAGACGCGGATGGCGCGCAGGGTGAAGCCGTACTTCTTGCCCGAGCTGTGGATGACGATGGGGGGGCGCAGGCCCGAGCCCCCCAGGAGTGGGTCGCGGCTCGGGGACGAGTCTCGGGAAGAGGGGTTGGAGGAGAGGGAGCGAGGAGAGATGGGGCTCACCAGGGCGGCGCCCCCAAAGTCATCTGGAAGGGGGGCAGAAAAAGAGGAGGGTTAGGGGGCTGCCAAATTTTAAGGAAAAGGTTCGGGAGTCAAGGGCTGGGAAATGGCTCCGGGGGGGGGGGGAATTAAGAGCTAGATTTTAGGATACCCCATAAGTAAGGAGGAACCAAGAGCAGTATATAAATTCAGGAAATAATCGTATTAATAAATAGCAGTCACTCGAACTCACTCCAAGGTAGACTGGGCCTGTCTGTGGAGGCTCCACCTAAGAAGGGCCTGGGCCCTGCCCCCAAAGCGGGCAATAAGGTGCCCCATAGGCAAGAAAAAACCCCAAGCGGGACCCGAGAGCAGCAGCCGTTGCCTGATCTCGCGCTAAGATAGACTGGGCCTGTCCGTGGAGGCTCCATCAAGGAACCATAAGAAACTAAGAAGGGCCTGGCCCTCTCCCCAAAGCAGGCAATAAGGTGCCCCATAGGCAAGAAACCCCCAAGAGCAGTAGCCGGCTCCCGATCTCGCTCCAAGGTAGACTGGGCCTGTCCGTGGAGGCTCCACCTAGGAATCCTAAGAAACGAAGAAGGGCCCGATTGCTGGGGTCCATCTAGGTCCTCAAAGCGGGCAATAGGGTGCCCCATAGGTAAGGAAAAACCCCAAGCAGGACCTGAGAGCAGCAGCCGTCGCCCGAACTCACTCCTAGGTAGACTGCCCCTGCCTCTGGAGGCTCCACCGAGGAGCCCTAAGAAACTAAGGAGAGCCTGGGCTGCTGGGTCAGGGCCAAAGGGGGGGCATCTAAGTCCAGCTTCCTCACAGTCTGCCCCATAGGCCAGAAGCCCCCATGCAAAACCCAGCCTTGCTCTCAGATAGACTGGCTCCAACTAGGGAGGCTCTACCTAGGCATTGCAAAATTAATAATAATAATAATAATAATAATAATAATAATAATAAACCCCGAACGGTGACAAGGGTGGACTCTCCCCGCTCGGAATTCACCGGCTTCTCCTTCCCAACCTCCCTCGGCCACCCGAAAGGGGTCGGGGTCCGCCCGCCCCCTGCCCCAGACCCCACTGACCTGCCCCGATGATGAGCGAGAGGGCGGAGACGGAGGCCGACTTGGGCACCCTGCTGCCCCCCGAGGGGGTCCGCTGCTTCCCGGGCAGGTCCTTGTGGCTGCCCACCCGGCGCCCCCCGGCGTCGACATCCAGTGGTGGGGAGTTCTTGGTGCCCGTGCTGTTGCTTCGCAGACGGATGTGGCTCAAACTGGACAGGTCAGCTGCAAGGAGAGAATTTATTTTGGGGTGTGGTAGGAATCCAGTTAGACCCCCCCCCCAAGAAAAAACCGCCCCATTGCAGAAACCCACGGCGGCCGTGCTTTTCCTCTACCCTCCCATCAACCTTTCCTCTGCTGTGGCAACGAGGAGACTGGAAGCTACTTGGGGCAGAGACCCATTTTTTATCCTAGGAAGGCATTTCATTTTCTGAAAATATGAAACGTATTTTCCGTACGACAAACACGTGAAACGCGTCTTTTAAGGTATTTTAAGGGAATAAGTTACTTTCCTATGTCCCTGTTTAATTTGGCCCCCGCTTTTTATTTTTTAAAAAAACAATGAGGACTAGAACCTTAGCTGCTTTCTGACAGCTCAGTGCCAGACCTGTTATTAAAGGATCCGTATCCTTTTGTTCCATATTCCGTCAACCGCCTTGCGAGCGGCAATATAGAAAAGGCAGATTAATGCACATTAAAAATTAAATTAAATTAAAATTAAATTAAATGGGCCTGGAGAGCTGCAGCTGCCGGCCCGTGTTGACAGCAAGGAGCTTGACTGATCAAGGAAACAAGTCACCTTCCTAGGTCTCTGTTTAATTCGGCCCCCACTTTTATTTATTTTTAAACAATGAGGATTAGAACCTTAGCTGCTTTTTAAACAGCTCACTGCAGGAGGCTGGGGTTTTCGTTTTTGAACCCTAGGCACCCACCTACCTGCCAGCGCAGAGGCTTTCCCTGGGGTCCTGGCGCCCGCTGCCCCCTCGGCGTCCCCCCCCACCACGAAGACGGGGCGCTCCCTCTTGGGGGGCGCCCGGCAGGGGCTCTCGTCCTCGGAGGAGAAGGCGAACTTCGGCATGGCCTCCAGGCTGCAGGTGCTGCTCAGGGTGGGGGGGCCCCCGCGGGCGCCACACTCCTGGCGGAAGAAGGAGAGGGCCGTCGACCCGCAGGAGGTCCAGGCGCGGAGCCTGTCGGGAGAGGAGAGGAAGAGGGGGGGTCAATTCGGGGAGGGCGACGCGCCAACCCTGCAGGGGAGGGAGAAGTCCCCCACAGGGTGCCAACTTCGGAGACCCGGGCGTTGTGGGGAGTCAGTTCGGGGAGTCAGTTCCGGTTTCCGAACGTTTTTTTGGCTGTTGTTTCCGGGGCCGCCTCGGTTTCCGAACATTTCGGAAGTCAATCGGACTTCCGGAACGGATTTTGTTTCTGCTCTTTATTCTGCGTTTTTGAGGCTTTTCCGGTTCATTTGCTTTTGCGACTGTGTGCAACCCGGATAACCTACTGATGGACTGATTGTGCGACTGGGGAGATGGATAAAAGGCCCCCATCCAAACAGCGGCTATCGTCAGTGCAGGTAACGGGGGGAAATTAATTGTAATTTTTATCATCTGCAATACTGCCTTATTTATTTTATAGTACGGTACATGGATCATTGCTTTCATTTTATGGATCAATGCTTTCGTTAAGACAGTAAAATCCATGTTAAATTGCTGTTTTAGGGGTTGTGTTTAAAAGTCTGGAACGGATGAATCCCTTTTTGCATTCCTTTCTATGGGAAAGAAGCGCGCCTTGGTTTTGGAACGCTTTGGTTTCGGAGCGGATTAAGTTTGAGAACAACCAAGGTACCCCTGTATTCTCCCAAGGGTGCTCGCCTTAGGGTGCCCATATTTCGAAAACCCGGGCACCAAAGTTGCAATTAATACTGAGCTTCGGAGCGTTTGGCAACCCGGTTTTAGCAGCGCCGAAGTGCCCCCTCTCCAGGGTGCCCGCAGCCCAGTGCCCGGCCGTAGCCCCCCCCCCACCGGTGCCCACCTGGTCTCGGGGCCCGGCAGCCGGCCCTTCTCCTCGTCCCAACGCTCGCCGCGGTCGTCCTTCTCGGCGCGGTTTTGCTCCGGAGACGGCGAGGCCCCCAGGGAGGAAGAAGCGTTGGCCAAGTGTTCGGAGCTGCTGTAAACCTGCGAGGGGCGGAGAGAAGGAGAATTGGCACCGTACAGGAAATTAAAAAAAAAACCGAGAGCCCCCACAGCGCCCTCCGGCGCCCTCAGGTAGACTGGCCCGGTCCGTGGAGGCTCCACAGGCAAGATTCCCACTCTTAATTTTTATTATATTTTCTGTTTACTCGTTTATACATCCTTAAGCTATTAAACTGAGGGGTGCCAGAAAGAGAGAGAGACCCCTGCCCTCTTGGAGAGATCCCGGTTCGAATCGCGCAGGGTTTCGGGAGGGGGGCCGGTGCTCCTCTTTCCTATAATTTTAATTAGATTTTCTGCTTTACATTTTAGAATATGCATTTAAACCACCTTGACTTCGCTTCTTCTCTTTCCGTGGTTCGTTTTGCACATCAAAAAACCCCTGCGTATTTTACAAAATCTATTCCATTCTCCCATCCATCAAAGATTATTTGCACTGTTGAATTTATCTCAACGCTGCCAGCGTTCTCAGGTATACACACATTATTTCCTATATATTCAATATATTCCAATCTTCTCTAAACGCACGTTCTCCTGTTCTATATGTTAAGTCGGCAAGCTGCGCATATGGAGACTTTGCTCCTTTTCCATTTGGCGGCTGACGAAATCCATAAATCCTCCCGCTCTTGTTTCCCCCCCCCCCGCTTCCAAGGTAGACTTGCTCTGCCCCTGGAGGCTCCACCAAGGAGCCACAACCAAGGCGAAATCTCAGGGATCCCCATTTGCAGACCTTGCTGAACCGGTGCGAGCAGGAGGAGAACTGCCGGATCTCCAGGGACGACTCCTCGTCGTTGGTCTCGTCATCTTCGGACCCCAGGTGGCGATAGCGCTCCGAGCGAGCTGGTTGGGTGGGGAGGGGGAGAAAGCAGGAAATGACATCAGGGTGGGTGGGGGGAAGACGCAGGGGGTCCCGTCTTCCCGGGGGGGAAAGAGGGGTGGCCTGCCCTGCAAAACCAACACCCAGCTGGAGGCATATGGAGAATTGTGGAGTTGAAAGGGACACCCGTGGGTCATCTAGACCAACCCCCCCGATTATTTTTATTAATTTCCCAAATTGCCACAAACTGAATGCCATTTCTTAAAATCAGGTTTCCCGCTCCTGTCGCGACGCAGCTTGCATCTCAAAGCACCCGCCTCGCTTTCCTGCCCTTGGGGGGGGGTGCCCTGCTCCGCCCGCTAGGCCTTACTGTCGAAATAGCTGGTGTCGTCCTCGGCTTCCAGCTGCGGGATGAACTCGGCCTTCTGCCGCAGGAGCCCGTTCCAGTCCAGGTTGCGGAAGAAGGGGTTCTGCTTCACCTCGTGCGCCCCTCCTGGCGGGTGGGACAGGGCAGAAGGGGCGTCAGGATCGGGGCCCCGGGGCGGCCCCCTCTTAAGTCCAGGGTGCCCCCGATGAGAAGCACCCGAGAGCAGCCCCCTCCAGCGCTTTTCCCGCCACTAGGCTAAGGAAGATTGCGCCTAACCATGGAGGCTCTCTTTGGGAAGCGGAAGAGCCCTGCAATGATTGGATCGGGCCCGTCTAGTCCCGCCTCCTCTCCTTCCGGTGACCAACCAGGCGCTGAGCACGACAGCAGCGAGGCTCAGCGGTTGGAATTATTCAGAGGCGTTTCCTGCCTCCGGTGGAAGGGTGTTCCACAGATTAACCGGGCGCTAAGCGAAGGAGGAGGCCTTTTCCCCCTGCCCCGAATCTCCCAACCTCCACCCCACCTCCATTTTTCCTGCGCTGTAAGTAAATTTACACCCCTCTCCCCATCTATTGAGAGACAGCATTGCCTAATGGTTAGAGCGCTGCACCCCCCCGGACCCGGGTTTGAATCCCCGCTCGGGGGGCAGGAAGCTTGCTGGGTGACCTTGGGCTCCCGTAATCTCTTAGCCCATCCCCGCTTGCAGCGTTGCTTGCCTCGAGCTCCTGGGGTCTATAAATGCGATAAATATAAATTTTAAAAAATGAAATAAAATCCTTTACCTGTGCCCAGGCGTTCCAACGGACAGTGCTTCAAGAGCTGGGTGATGAGGTCCTGGGCGTCGGTCGGCAGAGCCTCGTCCCCCTCCGGCCAAATAATTTCGTCTGGAACGAAGAAAGCGGAACAAAACTGCGTATGAGCATTTGTAGAAAAAGCCGGGACTCTCAAAATGCCACAATTGACTGCGAAACTAAGAACGGAAGATGTTTATTGCTTATTTACAGAAGCCAATGCGCACAGGTTAATACGTTAGCAGGGTTGTAGTTTTGTTGTGAGCGGATAATAGGGATTTAAAGAGGTTAAAACGGAACAATAGACAGGCCTTTTACCTGACTTGATCCACATCCTATACCCCTTAAAAAATAAAAAAAAATGCTGGCTCTTTGGGGTTTATTTTAGTTTTTATTGGGCTGTTGGTTTTACTTTTTTTAAAATGTATTTGATATTTTATGTGAACCGCCCTGAGACCTTTGGGTATAGAGCTGTATGGAAATTAAACAAACAAACAAATAACAAAGAAACAAACAAACAAACAAACAAATAATAGGACCAAGGAAAGGTCCAAACTTTTTTTTCCAAAGAGGGCCAGATCTGATGAAGTGAAGTTGTTGACCTTTTTTTTCCTTAGGATTGAATTTTTTTTTAAAGGATTCTACCCCAGGAAATAAACTGCATTAGGCCCCTGAAATGGACTTTGGGAAATGCCTGGCTTAGAGGGAAGTCAATTTGCTTTCTTTTGTTTCAGTGTTGTTGTTGTTGCAATTTTGGCGATTTCTTAAAAATCGGCAAAATGTTATTTAAAATAAAATAAAATAAATGCCAGGACTCTAACTTCCCTCGATGGCAGATCCCTGCCTACCGGGGATTTCCTCGAGCCGCGATTCCAGGGGGGTTGGTATGGATGACCCTCGGGGGTCCCCCCTCCCTTCTAGGATGCTGCGGAAATCCAGATGACTGCAATGCTTCCTCTCTCTCCCGGAGCTTAGCAGGGCCGCTTGGGGGGGGGCTGAGAAAGGGGGCAGAGGAACAGACCCCATAATTGAGCTCCCCCCTCGCTGGCATCACACGCCGAGGGTCAGAAGGGGAGCTTTTGTCTCGCCCTGAAAGGATCTTTTGTTCGGGTCTTGCAGAAGAGGCAGCGCTCGGGCCGGCAGCTGCGGCGGCGGTTGACCCCAATTCCACAATAGATGGGGTGGGGGGGCAAGGCCTTTGCCGCTCTGCGTTCGGAAGCAGAAAAGTTCAGAGCTCCTCCTAACCCCCCTCCGAATTATTATTATTATTATTATTATTATTATTATTTATTATTATTATTATTAAAAAACCATTAGGAAGCCAGATAGACTGCCACTGGCGCCGGAGGACAAAAACTTCACCCAAACTGATGGAATATGCCGAAATGGCAAAGTTAACTGAAAGACAATAGAGATTGGGAACCATCCATGCTGTATTTACAGAAGCAGTGTAAAGAAATGGGCTCACCACTTGGTTTTGAGTAAAAACACTTACAATTAACAAAATGAATATAGAGAAGCTGCAAAGATGAGCTTAAAAATGACAAGGGTATAATTTAACGTTTGATTAAAGTACGTAATTTTAAAGTATAGTTTTACAAGCAGGGCACGTTTATATGTTAAAAAATAAAAACAAAAACCAGAAGGGGAAGTTGGGGGACGGGAAATCATTGACTTATTATTTGTTGTGATGTGATTGTAATAAAAATGTAAAAGATAATAAAAATTATTGCGGGAGGCGGGGGGAGTTCAAAAAAATAATGGGGGAAATTTATAATAATTGAGGACCTGAGCTTCTCAAGAGGTGGAGCATGAGACTCGAACTCAGGGCTGTGGCTTCGAGGCCCCTTTTAGGCTGAAAACATGCCTGCCTCGCAGGAGGGGGTTGGGCTGGATGACCTTTGGGGGTCCCCTTTCCGAATTCTCCTATTCCCCTCCGCCGGGGGGAGAAGCACCTACCGCTGATCACCTGCCCAAACAGCTCTTCCGGGGTGTCGCCGAAGAAGGGGACGCAGCCCACCAGGAACTCGTACAGGATGATGCCCATGGCCCACCAGTCCACCGGTTTCCCGTAGCCCTGGTTCAGGATCACCTCTGGGGCGATGTACTCGGGGGTCCCACACACCTGGAAGCGGGAGATGGGGGGGGTCAGGGTGCCTATCCTCGCGGGGCAGACCAGGCTCTCCGTCTCCCCGGAGTCTCCTCCCGGCAAACGCCACCCCCCCAAAAAAATGTGGGTCCGAGCGCCCAGCCCCCCCAAGCCCTCACCTGCTTGTCGACAAATTCCCGGGTGTCCTTTTCGATGTGGCCCTCGTACAAGTTGGTGGCCATGTTCATCAGCCCGATCTTGGAGAGGCCGAAATCGGTCAGTTTGATGTGCCCCATGGAGGTGATGAGGAGGCTATGGGGTGAAGGGACAGAGGGGGGAGACAGGTCTCAGCAGGGGAGGAGGGACCCCGGAAAAAGGGGACCCCCATAGGACTGGGAAATAAAATCCGTATCGCGTCCCAAACCACTCTGAAGTCCAGCTATAGGGCTGGGTGATACACCGCATTTTCCCGTGGATAAGACGCCCCCTAATTTTAAACTTGGGGGAAAAATATGTAGTCTTATACACGGAAAAATACAGTCTCAATATGTTGTCCAAAACTGGTTTGAAGTCCATACTGCGATATCGTAATTTTTGACCTTGCAATATATGGCGAATCAAGATGGAACGACGTGATATATTGCCCCAAACCGGTTTGGAAGTCCATATCGTGACTGATATTGGTTTCGGCATTTCTGACCCGGCAATATATGGCGAAACGTGATTTGTGCAAAAAAAAAAACCATAATGTGGGGAAACCTGCCAATGTCTTCCCATAGCTCCACCCTTATTTCAGACATTGTGATATATCTGCAGGTTGCAATATTTAGCTGGTGATATATCGCAAAGTTGAAAAACAGCCCCACCCTTGTTTTCAGACATTGTGATTTATCAGTATGTCACGATATTTAGCTGGTGATATACCACGAAGTGGAAAACCAGCTGCATCCTTATTCCGGACATCATGATATATCAGTATATTGCAATATTCAGCTAGCGATATACCACGATGTCGAAAAACAGCTCCAGCCTTATTCCAGGCGCCGCAATATTTCGACGTGCCGCGATATTTCAGCTTGGCGATCTATCGAAACCTTAGACCGGGCACGGGCAAACTCGGCCCTCCAGCTGTTTGGAGACTACAATTCCCATCATCCCTGACCACTGGTCCTGTTAGCTAGGGGTGATGGGAGTTGTAGTCCCCAAACAGGCCGAGTTTGCCCATGCCTGGCTTAGACAAGACACACACACATGCAGAGGGGCGACAGAAGCCCTCCCGGCCGCCGGAACCTCACTTGTCCGGCTTGAGGTCGCGGTGGACGATGCCGTAATTGTGCAGGTATTCCAGCGCCAGGACGGTCTCGGCGAAATACATCCTCGTCATGTCCACCGGGAGGGGACCCATGTTCTTCAGGAGGGTGGCGCAGTCCCCACCTAAGGGAGACAGAGGGGCGGTGAGAGACCCCTGGTCCGCGTAGGCAGGGGGGGCCCAGATCCTCATATCCTCCAGGCTGCCGGATCCCCGATCCCCGATCCCACCAGTCCTGTCCTGGGTGCCTGAGCTACGCCGGCCGCCCCAGGATCCTGGGATCTCAAGAGCTGGAAGGGAACCCCCTGGGTCATCCAGTCCAACCCCCTGCAACGCAGGAATCTCAAGACTTTTTTGGGAGGGAGGCCCTGCCCCCTTGCTTCCTGTCAGCTCACCCCCAGCGCTATAAAAAGTCGGAATGGCGGTTGGCACAACCCGCTGAGGGAAGAAAATAAAACCCGAAGCACATTTGGCGGCACGTTAATTCAAAACCCAGGTCAAACCAGTTCAATTAATTCAACCTTATCGATGAACTTAATGATACCCAGTTTTTAGGACACACACCCTGGCAACCTCACCCCCAAATACTGTCCGCTCTGACCGACACAGCCTCTCCAAGTCCTGGGCGGAAAAATACAATAATTATTTTTTTTAAAAAAATAAACCCTGCTCCCCGTCTTATTTTAAAACCATTCGTGGCTGGATTTGAACCCGGGACCCTGGCATGTGCAAAGCAAGGGTCCTGCAACTGAGCTAGGGTGGTTCCTGCTTGTATTGTCGTCGTCTCCCCAACAGAAAAATATAAAAATGCAAAGCAGGGTGCCCAGAACTTCTTCTTCTTCTTCTTCTTCTTCTTCTTCTTCTTCTTCTTCTTATTATTATTATTATTATTGTTATTATTCCCCACCCATCTGGCTGGGTTTCCCCAGGGCAGCCCCCAGCAAAATATTAAAAACACGAACAAACATTAAAAACTCCCCTAAAAAGGTTGGATTTTTTTCCCTATGCACTGCAGAAATTGCATATTTTCCCCCCATCTGGGAGAAGGAAAACTTTGAGCCTAAACCAGGTTTCCACAAACTCCAGGTGTTTTGGGACTACAAGTCCCATGATCCCTAGCTAACAGGACCAGGGGTGATGGGAATTGTAGTCAAAAACCGCTGGAGGACCAAGTTTGGGGGTGCTTGGCCTAAACCTTTCAGGAGAGGGAAAGGAGTTTAACCCTCTGCAGACCCGGGGATTGCACCCAGCAGGGCTTCTTCCAGCAGCCAAGTGGGTGCCGGACGCACCACGCCGCGTTTCCCAGGTCGGCGCCTGGCGCTACGACTCCCTCACCTTCGACGTACTCCATGACCATGCAGAGGTGGCGGCGGGTCTCGAAGGAGCAGAACATGCTGACCACGAAGGGGTTTTCGGCGAAGGTGAGGATGTCCCGCTCGACGAAGACCTGCTGGATCTGGTTGCGGAGGACGAGGTTCTGCTTGTTGATCTTCTTGATGGCAAAGCGCTGGCGGGTCTCCTTGTGGCGCACGAGGTAGACGGCCCTAATGGGCGGAGCAGAGGCAGAGAGAGAGAGATGGAAGGAGGAGGAACGGCCGGCGAAATCGAGGGAGCGTGCATTTAACTGGGGGGATCCACTGAATTGGTGCTTTTTTTTTCTTAAAGAAAGAAAAATGTTTCGGGGTGCATCTCAAGGAAAACCACCGTTTTATAGATCAAATCGTGGGGAATAAATACAGTAAGAGATTCACATTAGGCGAGCAAAACGATAGGAAATATAAATTTAATTTAAATTTAATTTTTGTAAACATACATAAGATTATCAGTACACGATTGTTTTCATCTTGGTATATTGTGTATGTTATTTATGAACTTCAATAAAGTATTTAAACTGGATGGGGGGGGTGTTTAGGTGAGCCAAAACAGGGGTGGGAACCGTTTGGCCTTCGGCAAAAACAACCCTGCGAGGTCGGCCAGGCAGGGAGGAAAACGGACCAGCTCCGAATGCGAGTGGGGAATTTGAGCCGTTCTACGACAACCCTGCGAGGCGGCCCAGCGAGCCGAGACTCGAACCCCGACCACCTGGAAAGACGCCTACGAAAATATCCGGAGCCGGGTTGAGGAAGGTGGTTCAGCGCGGCAAACTCATTCCTTTTATTTTATTTTTTTTAAAGATTTTTATTATTTTCCAGGCAAACTCATTCCTTTTAGACGCCCCGTCCCGAAATAATAATTAAAAAATAACCCTCACCCGTACGCTCCGTTGCTGATCAGCTTGATGGTTTCGAAATCGCTCTCGCACGGGTTCCTCCGAGGAACGGAGGAAGGAGGGCGGCACTGAGAGGAAGAAGCACAAGACATTACACGAAAGCTCATACCAAGAACAAACTCAGTTGGTCTCTAAGGTGCTACTGGAAAGAATTTTGATTTTGTTTTGACTATGGCAGACCAACACGGCTACCCACCTGTTACTTAAATATACCTGTGAGGGATGCGTGACGACAGCCTTACGTTTCCATGTTTATAGTAGGGAGATATATCTGCCCTATATAAAGGAAAATGTAAGGCTGTCGTCACGCAGCTACCACTGCAGTGACGCGTCGCCATTCTGGGTTTGGAGTTTTCAGACAAATATACAGCCCTTTTTCCTTTCAAACAAATATCCTTGTGTGTACGATAAAAAAGATATCTATTTTATTCTAAACCCACAAGTCTCAGGGCAGTTCACAACATATTGATCTCTTATTCGCTATACCCAACCCTGGAACCGGATAAAGACCGCCCACCTGCCTCCAAACCCATTTAAGACAGGCTCTTCATCTTAGGGTAATGGGTTCGAGTGCCGCGTGGGGCAAAAGATCGCAGGGGGTTGGACTGGATGACCCTTAGGGGTCCCTTCCGATATTGTAGAATTCTACGGTTCACGGGGTTGGAAAGTCGGGGAGGAGAGGGCTGGTCTCACCTCAGAGAAGTCGCCCGGCTGCTCCGATCCCGCCGGGGAGCCGCAGTCTACCTGATCGAGATGAACAATTTCTGGAGAGAAAGAGAGAAATGAAACAGGAATCGACCTGGAACCAACCACACCCCCCCCCAAAAAAAATAAAAATTTCTGGAGCTGCCTTATAGAACGAAAATAAAAAATTCCTTCCAGTAGCACCTTAGAGACCAACTAAGTTTGTTCTTGGTATGAGCTTTCGTGTGCATGTATCTGAAGAAGTGTGCATGCACACGAAAGCTCATACCAAGAACAAACTTAGTTGGTCTCTAAGGTGCTACTGGAAGGAATTTTTTTTTAATTTTAATTTTGTTTTGACTATGGCAGACCAACACCGGGGAGAGGTGATCGATAGATATATGATAGATAGATAGATAGATAGATAGATAGATAGATAGATAGATTTGGAAATGTACACCCAGGTGTTTCTTTTCCTTTACATTTTTGGGGGGGGCCCAAGAGAGTCTAGAGCTTGTTTAGCTTATACGTAAAACCGGCACTGAAATAGATAGATAGATAGATAGATAGATAGATAGATAGATAGATAGATAGATAGATAGATAGAGATGAGAGATACATAAATCATCAATCGATTGAAAGATAGACAGATAGATAGATAGATAAGAGAGAGAGAGAGTGATGGAGGGAGGGAGGTGATGATAGATAGATAGATAGATAGATAGATAGATAGATAGATAGATAGATGAGAGATACCGGTAGATAGAGATAGATTTGGAAGTGTATATCCAGGTGGTTTTTTTTTCTTTACATTTTTTGGGGTCCCCCCAAGAGAGTGGAGCCCTAAGCAAGAGCTTTTTTAGCTTATACATTCCATCCATTCCATCAACCTTTTATTGGCATCAAGCAGGCAAACAAACATACATATAAAACAGTAGCAAAATAATACTTTCGCAGTGGGGTAAACTGTATTAGAAGAGGAAAGAGACAAGACTCCGCTGTCCACGATCACATCACTGGGACTCCTGATAACTCGGACGACTGCAGAGTATTACGACGAGAAAAGAGCAAATGTAGGTATTGAGCTACCAATTTGGTAAGCTCCTGGTCAGTTCCCTTTAGTAGGAAATGCAAGACTTCCCGCTCTGGTCTCCTTCTAGGGATACAGAGCTGGTCCAGGAATTGGTGGCGGAGATCGACGTAAAGTTTGCAGTGAAAAACCATATGAACAAGGCTTTCCACCTGATGGTCATCGCATGGGCAAATCCTCTCGCCCTCCACCCTGCCTGAAAACCTTCCCCATAGGAGGTTCGATGGATTTGCGTTGAACCTGGCCAGCGAAAAAGCCCTTCTTTCTGGGGGGTTCAGTAGAAAAACAAGATAATTACAGTTTGTTTCGTGTGCCCACGGAAGATGAAAATAGAGAGGGGAACATGTTTTGCCTGCTGCCTCTATGAGTTCTTGGCGCTCGATGTCCCACAACCTAGTTTTTATTGTGGCCTTAGCAGATAGTAAGGGCATTGAGCGCAGAAATTCCACTGATAGCCCCAGTTGTTGAACCTTCCTTTTGAAGAGTTGTAACCCCGAGGGGAGGAAGGTGTCCAATAACATTGCCTGGAGGAGAGGGTCTCTATCAGAGTCAAGGCAGATATTTAGCCAGAATGAGAGAAATCTTACCCAGGCAACAGACTCCACCTTATGTTGAGCCCCCTCTAGACATAAGCTACGTAAATCCGACACTGACATAAACAGATAGATAGATAGATAGATAGATAGATAGATAGATAGAAAGAAAGAAAGAGATAGGGTGATAGATAGAGACAGATTTGGAAATGTACACCCAGGTGTTTTTTCCCCCTTTACATTTTTGGGGTCCCCCCAAGAGAGTGGGGCCCCGAGCTAGAGCTTGTTGAGCTTAGATGTAAATGCAGCACTGGTTGGCCCCCCCCTCCGAGTCCTAGCGCTAGAGGGATAGTCCGCCCCCCCTGCCTTCCATCTGAAAACCGGGGTGCCTCTCTCTCTCTCTCTCTCTCTCTCTCTCCCCCCGTTCCTCACCCTCCAGGGGGTCTTTGGCGAGGCCCAGCTGGCTGATGATGTATCTGGGAATATCGGTCTTGATCCCCTGGCCGACTTTGGCGTGCCCCTCGGCGGCTTCCAAGAGGTGGTAGAACTCTTCCGGGTCAAATTCCTGCCAAAAGGAGGAGAGGGAAGAAGGGAACGAGAAAGGCAGAGAAAAGAGGAGGAGAAGGGTTTGCTTCCGGTTAAAGGTGCATTTGGGCTGCAAATCCTTACACACCTGAGACTGAAGATCCGCTAAACTCGACAGGTCTGAGGTCATATAGATCGGATTGTGTAGTTTTTATTAGCTGTTAAATTTCTACATATCATACTGTTGCACGCAGCCTGAATAACATTTCTTTCTTCTTGGGCTCTGTAGCATTTGAAATAATGTTTAGTTCTTCACCATGCAAAACACGGGCATGTGCTTCGTATGATATACTGGTTATTTGTTTGTGGGGGAAACTGGAAATAAGCGTGCAAAAATATTTTATTTAAAAGAGACACACAAAGTTATATTATAAAAATTAATTAATAATAATAATAATAATTTATATACCACCCTTCATCCAAGCTTCGCAGGGCGGTTTACAATACGTCCTCAGTTGGGAGAGTCTCAAGACTCTTCATCTCAGGGTTGTGAGTTCGAGTGCCGCCTTGGGCAGAATATTCCTCCATTGCAGGGGGCTGGACTAGATGTCCCTCAGGGTTACCACCCAACTCCGGGATTCCCATAATCATTTGCATAAATCCAACGAGTTTCCCCCCTTTGACCTCCTCATCTATGCAAAATGCACGCCACACGCAAGGGAGAAAGAAGCGAGGAGGAGGGAGGAGGTGAAAAAAGCACGCCTCCTTCGATAATAGCCAGCCGGCTCCGGGTTCGAGCGACTCTCCTTACCAGGCATTCCAGGAGCCGAGCCGGCCGGGAGATGATGATCAGGAATTTCCGGACCAGCTGTTCCACAAAGCGCAGCTCTTCGCTCTCGGAGCGCTCTTGGGCCTGGAGGAGGACCAGAGGGAGAACCTTGCCTCAGCAGCCGCCCCTTTTCAAAACGACGTTTAAGACATGCAACACATAAAATGGGAATCGAAACGAAAGGGCCACCGATGCTCAGCTTCTGAATGGGTGGAGCGCGAGACTCGAACTCGGGGTCGAAGCCCCACGTTGGGCAAAAGACTGCTGGGTTGGACTAGATGACCCAAGGGGTCCCTTTCCAAACCCAATGGTTCAACGATTTCTCCAACTCCCACCTGAATGCCTCCTACAATTGTGTTAAAAGTATATACATTATAATCGCTGCAGATACGAAAAGAGTGCAGGTACAAGGTACGGGGGGAAATCTAATTTTAATTTTTATCATCTACAATACTGTCTTATTTATTTTATAGTACAGTACATTGATTATTGCTTTCATTTTACGGATCAATGGTCTCGTCAGAGAGCAAACTTCGTGTTAAATCGCTGTTTTAGGGATTGTTCTTAAAAGAATGGAATGGATTAATCCGTTTTGCATGACTTTCTATGGGAAAGAAGCGCGCCTTGGTTTTGGAACGCTTTGGTTTTGGAACAGAATTTCCGGAACGGATTCAGTTTGAGAACCAAGGTTCCACTGTATATTATTTATAAATATAATTACCGTAGTTTTCAGTGTAGAAGACACCCCCTATTTGAGGAGACTCAAAATTTTGGAGAGGGGATAATAATAATAATAATAATAATAATAATAATTTGTAGACTGCCCTCTGTCAATAGATCTCGGGGTGGGTGGCAGCACAGAAAAAAACCAAGACATCGGGAGTCCCTTCCTACTCTTCTAGGATTTTTATAGAGAGGTTGGGGAGGGTCCCCTCTGCCAGCGATTCGTGCCCCGCAATCGGGTTGGGATGGATGACCGCTGGGGGTCCCACTCACGTCTCGGAGCATCTTCTCCAGCTTCTCCTGCAGCTCGGCGAAGTAGCGCGAGGTGACGAGAGCCCCCCGCGACTTGGAGAGGCAGTCGCGTGCCAGCTCGATGATCTGGTGGTGGATGAAGCCCAGGACGCCGTCGGCCAGGGGCAAAGTGCTGCTGGGCTCTAAGTTGGCAATCGTCTCCGCCAGGCGCTCCTCCATCTGCGCCGTGGCCTGGGGCGGGGCGGGGGCGAGACAGGACAAGGTGGGTGGGTGGGACACCCTCCGAAAACAGAGGGGTGCCCAAAAGAGACACACGCGCACACACACCCCAGCTTCTCAGCGGAGACCCCAGTTCGAATCGCGCGGGATTCCTGGATTTCTCACCTTTGGGAACCTCTCCTTGTAAACGTGGTTCATCATCACAATCTCGTTGTCAAACGTCCCGCTCGTCCTGCCGGGGCTGCGGAAAGTTGTGTGGGGGGGGTTAAAGGGGGCTGCAAAATCGACGCGAGAGCAAAAAACAACAACAACCCACCACCCAAAAATCTCGGGCGGAAACCCTCCAGCTTTCTCTTTATTTTCATTCCTTTTCCAAATTGTTGCAAATTAAATTAATGGGATGCAATTAATTGCAATCAGGTTTTCCGCCCCTCGCCTAAAACTGAACATCACAAATAAAATCATTCTAATGAAATAATTCGGAACAACTCAAAATTAATAAGAAAACGTGTCGATCGATTCGCTTCCTGTTGTTTTCACCGTTAGTGCTTTCGCTACGAAATAATTTGATTAATTATAAATTATAAATTATTAGTATTATTATTAGTATTATTCTTGAGAAGTGGCTGATAAACGGAAGGAAAGAAAGGAAGAAGACACGGCACAAAAGGAAAAGGGATGGGGCTGGAGGAGGAAAAGCAGCAGCCACTCGTTCTCAGCTACAGATCTTGGATAATTTCAGGAAGAGAACAGCAATGATAAATAATAATAATAATAATAATAATAATAATAATAATAATAATTAAAGATGATAAAGTTACAAAGGGCGCAGACTCTTGCATGGCCTCCGAACTCGCGGCTCCTGCCCTGCAGCCCTTCACTGCTCACTCCATTCCTTTATACACACACACACACAATTCATTAATTTTACAATAATAAAGAAAGAAAAAACATTCACCACATTCAAAAATTTAAAGGATAAATCTAGATTGGCTTCCCTCCACTCCCCCTCCTGCTCCCATCCATGCACATCCTTAATCTCTTGTATTCTTAACCAGGCTTCCTCCAACTCGGCCCTCCAGCTGTTTTGAGACTACAACTCCCATCGTCCCTGACCACTGGTCCTGCTAGCTAGGGATCATGGGAGTTGTAGGCCATAATAATAATAATAATAATAATAATAAAAATAATAATAATAATTTATTTATACCAGCCACTCTGGGCAGCTTCCAGCAGAACATTTAAATACAGTGCTGTAGTCTATTAAACATTAAAAGTTTCCCTAAACAGGGCTGCCTTCAGGTGTCTTCTAAAAGTCAGATAGTTGTTTATTTCCTTGACATCTGACGGGAGGGCGCCACCACCGAGAAGGCCCTCTGCCTGGTTCCCTGTAACCTCGCTTCTCGCAGGGAGGGAGCCGCCAGAAGGCCCTCGGGAGAGGGACCCCGGTGTCCGGGGTGGAGACGTTCCTTCAGGCATACGGGGCCATTTAGGGCTTTCAAGCTCAGCACCGGCACTTTGAATTGTGCCCGGAAACGTCCTGGGAGCCGAGGTTGAGGAAGCCTTAAACCGCTCACTCCATTCCAACCGCCCCCAAAAGCAGAGCCGTCCCAAGCCACCCACCCACCCCCCGCCCCGATTCCGAAGCGGCTCCTACCTCAGGCTCCGGGACCGCGGTCGGAAGTAGGGCGATCGCCGCCCGTCCTCCCCCGCCACGCTCTCGGTGCTGCGGAAGTGCTTGGAGAGGAAATGGAGTTCGTCGGGCGTGGGCTGGTAAGGGAGTTGGTGGAGGCGCTCCTGGGAGGAGGAGGAGGAGGACTAGAGAGAGAGAGAAGGAAAGAAAGAAAGAAAGAAAGAAAGAGAAGGCCAAGCGTCAGGAGGAGGAGGGAGATGAGCTCAGGGGCACCCTTGGGTGCTCGGCCACCCGCCACCCACACGGAAAGTCTGAAGCTCCGTCCTCGGGACGAAGGAGCGAGCGGAAAGACTGAGCGGGGAGGGCAGGGGGGAAACAGAAGCCGGGGGGAGGCTTTCCGAGAGCTCGAGGGCAGCTCATTGTCAGGACTCGAACCCGTGGAGAGGAACGAGAGATTTGTAGGTGGAGAGAAAAGACTCCCACTTTTTTTGCATTTGTTTTTATTTCCTGTTCCGCGCTCAGGGGCGTTTTATTGATTTAATATGCTGTAAACCGCTTTTGAGGTTTTTCTTTAAAAAAAAATTATAAAGCGGCACAGAAATCAGAAAAATAAATAAATAAGCGGGGGCGCCTTCCAGTTCTGCAGTTTTAGGTCTCAGCTGCCCCACCCAAAAAGCAAAAGGGCCCAGAGATCCTGGCAGCGCTGTGATATGACACCTGCGGAACTCCACGCTGCAAGAGAAAAGGCAACCCCCCCCCGCCCCCCGCTTACCGAGACGGTGGAACTGGGGGTGTTGGTGCCATAGCCAGAGGAGGGCAAGGAAGCCAGAGACCACCTTCGGCCGTCAGCCCTGGAAAGGGAAAGGAGAGCAGTCGAGCGAGAGATTTTAGTGAACCCTTTTCATTCAACGAGAAGAGAAACTGGTCGAAATAAAAGCCAAGAGGGGAAAACGTAAAACTGGAAAACGAAAAAAGCAGAAGCAGCAAACAGAGAAAAATAAAGGACTCCCGATTTCCTGCCTTTCTGTTACATAAAAGAAATGATTCAAAACATTCGCTTAATAATAATAATAATAATAATAATAATAATAATAATAATAATTTTATTATTTGCACCCCACCCATCGGACTGGGTTGCCCCAGCCACTCTGACCTAACTGATCTGCTTTGTTAGGAAACCCCGAAATAGATCAATTCGTTTTCCTTTCTACGCAAAAAGCGCAAGAGGGGTTCTCTCCTTTTCAGTTTTTCTCCAATCCAGAGTATCAGCTCCAATAACTCCAGCCGCCATTCCTCCATGTTTAAATGATAGGAACTCCTTCCACCTTTGAGGCGCAGGGTCTAAAAAAGTTCATTTCCCGGAGTGGCTGGCGACGAAACCAAAGGGCGAATAAAGTGGTTTTGGAAGTGCCAATCACCTGTCGGTCCGAGGAGCATGGCTGGAGGGCCAGGAATTGGTGGTGCGTCATCCGGAAGGAAAAAGAGAAATTTGGGGAGAGGGAGAGAGAGAAAGAGAGAGAGAGAGAGGAGGCCCAGAGGCAGGAGGTGAGACTCCGAAACAGAAGCAAGCTACCTTCCTTCCAAGACCCTCCCTTCCCAAATTCGGGATACGCCTGTGCATTTAGAAGCAGGGATTTGCCGAGTCGGGAGGGACCCCCAAAGCTCATCCACCCCAACCCCGCTTGAAGGCAATGCCCGGAAAGTTTGGAATCTCCCAACGCATGAAAAGAGTGGCAGAAGGGGGAAAGGGGGAGAGAGAGAGTGCAAAGGTGCTGCTCGGGGAAGGATGGTTCAGTGGTTAGAGCAGCTCAAAGACCCCCAGGCCAGGCTCTGGATGGGACTGGGGAAAGGCTCCCCCCCCCACCAGCTTCGCCAGCCGGGTTTCTCTCCTCCCCAAACCCAGGAGTTCTGCCGCCCTGCAGACTCGCTTTGGCCAACGCCACCCCTGGCGGGCGGGACTCCTACCTGCGGGCAAAGGGGAAGCTGGCCGACGTGCCGGAGGAGAAGTTGCGGGGGCTGTCGAGGGGGCTGCTGCTGCTGGCTGCAGAGAGGGGGGAAAGCAAACCGTCCTTAGCTGCGCTTGCTCGGGGTTGGGATAGATGACCATGGGGTTCCCCTCCCAGCCCTAAAATTCCTCATAACGTGGTAGAGGCTGCTGGGTGTTTTAAACAGAGGCTGGATGGCCTGCTCTCAGGAATCTATCCTTCTGCAATTTTTTATTTATACATTTACAAAACAGGGATGTCCTATTGTTTTGCTTTTTCTTCTTTAAAACTTTTTTTTGGGGGGTGTTGATTTTAAATCAAGAAAGATCAATTTTTTAAAAAAACGGTGTGTGGCGCATAATGCAATTAAATGCGGCCCTCCTGCGACAGGGACGCCGTTGCTGGTGGCTGGGATAAATAAACGGGGGGAGGGGGCTATTCAGATGGAGACGCAAGGGGCACGCACCCATCTCCCGCTTTCTGCACCCAGCTTACCTGTCGTCACCGAGAGCGGGGAGAGGGGGCGGGAAAGGGTGGGCGAAGGGGTCCCCACCACCAAACTTTTCCGGTTGCTCCTTCGACAGCTGGAAGCAAAGACAGACATGCAAGGGTTAATTGCATGGGTTAATTTCAGGGGGGATATCCCACCCCCCCAGAGAGGCAGCTGGAAGCACACCCTTCACAGATATAATAGTAATAATAATAATAATAATAATAATAATAATAATAATAATAATGGCAGGGGTTCGAACCGCTGACCTTCCGATCGGCAAGCCTTAGGCTCAGTGGTTTAGACCACAGCTAGACTAGAACAGAACAAACAGAATAACTGGGGGAGTTATTCCTGACACCCTAACTTTCTGCATGATGCCCGTCTCTGGCGCGGTGCCCGGTTACATCACAGGGTGGAGAGGGCACCCCGGGGCAGGCAGAGCCGGCCGTTGTCTGGTTACGTAACCATCGGCGGGGAGAGGGGAAGGGGGAAGTCGGGCGAACAGGAAACCGACGGGACACAGCGGTCCCCTGCGGGAAACCGGCCCTCGCCAGAATTGGCACCCAAGCCCCATTTTGCACCCAAAGCGGTCGCTCCCCCCACCCCCCCAACGCAAAAACATAGCGAGGTTCCAGACCTCATGGTTGCCAGGATAGTGCCAAAGAGTCTCTGCCTAGTGATAAGCAAATGAAAATGTTTAGGGAAGTTTTTAACCTGTGATATTTTAATGTATTTTAATATCTGTTGGAGGCCGCCCAGAGTGGCTGGGGGGGGGGGAACCCAGCCAGATGGGGGCGGGGTACAAATAATAAATTATTGTTATTATTACTATTATAAAGCGTGTTTCTCTACGCGACAACGGCCGCTAGGATGCTAACAGCAAAACACTGGAAATGTGAGTCGATATTTAAAGTTTAAATACTGGAAATGTGAGTCGATAAATTAAAGTTGCGCGACAGAACTAATAAGAGATCACTCAGGTGACAAATGTTAAAAAAGAGAGAGAAAGGAATGGGGTTTCTACCCGGCAAAATATGGTTCCAAAAGCAATACTTGGTTGTGCTTAGAATAATTTCAGAGATATAATTGGGGGGGGGGAGGGAACTGATTTTAATAAATGAGAACAGAATACATGTCACTTTAGAGAAGCGTCAAAGCCGCAAAGAGATAGAGGGAAGTCAACTCATATAGCAGGGATTCAAAGTGGTTTTCCGGAACAGAAAGAAATTGACTGGAAAGAAAGAAAGAAAGAAAGAAAGAAAGAAAGAAAGAAAGAAAGAAAGGAAGAAATCGCAAACTGAATATTCTATACACCAGGTTCTCAGAAAGAAATTACAACTACTGTTTGTATCCTTTGAACAATTTTGTAAACTAGATGGACTATTTTTGTTCATTTTTTTGTGTATTTTTTCTTTTTGGCAGGAGCAGGGACCAAGCAACGGGAGCTCACCTGGGCATCTTCACTCGGTCGCAAGGGGCCGGCAGCCAGGTGCACAGTGCGCCTGGCGAATTTCGAACACTGATCTACGTCCAAAAAGGGCTTGCTGATTGGAAGGTCGGCGGTTCGAATCCCCGCACTGATGGGGTGAGCTCCCGTCGCTCGGTCCCTGCTCCTGCCCACCTAGCAGTTCGAAAGCACGTCAAAGTGCAAGTAGATAAATAGGTACCGCTCTGGCGGGAAGGGTAAACGGCGTTTCCGTGCGCTGCTCTGGTTCGCCAGAAGCGGCTTAGCAATGCTGGCCACATGACCCGGAAGCTGTGCGCCGGATCCCTTGGCCAGTAAAGCGAGATGAGCGCTGCAACCCTGGAGTCGTCAGGGGTCCCTTTACCTTTACACTATATGTAATAAACTGAAAAAGATTTTCAAATCCTCATTTCCCAAAAAAACCCACCCCAAAACCTTCCTGTTGGGTGTCATGTCTGTGGAAATGCAAGACATTATCATGTACGCAATAACAGTGGCTAGGATTTTAACAGCAAAGAATTGGAAAGGCCATAACATCGCCAGCAAAATGGAATGGCGGGCGAAAATGATAGGATATTTACAACTCGCAAGGGTGACAGGGAGAAGAAGAGGACATTTAGTACGAAAAGTCAATAAAGAATGGTCAGTATTTAAGGAATATATTAAAAACTACTGCAATGGCAGACCTAGGATGAATCATGAAAGACAGAGAAAGTATACAATAAAATCTTCTTGATAATAAACGGGAAAGGAAGGCAGCAGCGGCGAGCTGTGTACAGATCTGCAAAATGTGAAACAACACAAGGAGGAGAAACGGAAATTAGTGTTTGTGGTGTAACTGTGTGGTGTGCATCTGATGTGTTGTATGTACTGTCTAAGTTAAATGTTCTAAGTTGTATGTAAACTGAAGTTGGACGGTGTATAAGAAAGGTTATTTTAATTTATATAGAAAAAGAGAAACATGCGCTCTAACCACTGAGCCACGCAGCCCCTTCCTGACATTTGGGGGAAGGCGGAAGGAGGGAAGATCAAATCGGCCCCCGAGGGGCTCCATTTCACAGAGCACAGCAGCTGCCAGGGCCTTTTTTCGGCAGCCGCGCAAACAGGAAATGGAGGCTCTTCCTCTGCGGATCTTGGCGTCTCACACACACACAAGCGGATCCCAGTTGCTTCTGGGGCAAAAGCAGCAGCGGCACCCCACCGCTGCCAAATGCACAGGCCGCTCCGGCGCCTCTGCTCCGGAGGGTTGCCAACGTACCGAGCCCATGTTTCCAAACGCAAATTGCGGTTTGGCTGCCTCCCACCCCAAGCCCTGCTCCTCGGTGGCATTCGCCGTTCGAGGAACTTAAGGGTGTGGGTTCTGCGCCTCCTCGTTCCAAATCTGCACAACCGCCCTGCGAGGTAGGGCAGGGTGAGAAGGGGCAGCGGCCGGCTTCCGAGGGCCGTGTGGGGATTCGAACTCAGCTCTTTCCCTGGTCTTAAAGTGGGGTTCGAGAAAGCATTGCTGCCTCTGGCCTGGAGAGCTAGCAGCCACCAAGAGCCTCCCCCCTCCTCCCTCCCAACCGCGGGATTTGCCAATTAATCGACCGCCAATTTATTCCCTTTCAGTTCCGTTTATGGACCGCCTCAATTCCACAACAGAGGTCAGTAGCAGGAATTTAAAAACAGGCAATGCACCGCTTCGCTTGTTCAAAACGAGAATGGTGATGTCCAAAACACACGCAGAGCACTTCCTACTTCAAATCTCAAAAACAACATTAAGCTGCACCTTTAAAGAAAAGAATCCCGGGAATTGTAGTTTATCCCTTGCACCTGACAATTCCCAGCACCCTGAAACTACAGTTCCCAGAACTTTCTTTTTGGAAGAAGATGAGTGCTATAAAAGTATGGTGTGTGTGGAGACTTAGCCACGGAAAAAGGGAGGCGAAAGGAGAGTTTGGCAGTTTCAATTTCTCACAGAGGAACGTGTGAAAGAAAGAACAAATTAAGGGGGTCAGTATGACAGGGGGCGGTTTGCCTTCCTGGGGGAAGCGACAGCTGCAGAAGCAGAGGCCAGGCTGCAAAGAGAGTGCGCACAGACATCTCTTCCGCTCGTGGTGTGGAGACACTTCGGTTGCAAAAGGATCCGGCAGCCGGTTAATAACCAGAAAGGAAGTTCCCAATCGCCAGCCTCTGGCCCCCATCCCTGCAAAACGGAGCCAGACAACCCTTCAGAGGCTCAGGCAGAAACCTTTAGATTTATCTCATTTTAAAATAATACGATCCCAATCAGTGCCGGATTTAAATATAAACTAAACAAGTTGTAGCTTAGGGCTCCACTCTCTTAAAGGTAAAGGTAAAGGGACCCCTGACCGTTAGGTCCAGTCGCGGACGACTCTGGGGTTGCGGCGCTCATCTCGCTTTACTGGCCGAGGGAGCCGGCGTACAGCTTCTGGGTCATGTGGCCAGCATGACTAAGCCGCTTCTGGCGAACCAGAGCAGCACACGGAAACACCGTTTACCTTCCCGCCGGAGCGGTACCTATTTATCTACTTGCACTTTGACGTGCTTTCAAACTGCTAGGTTGGCAGGAGCAGGGACCAAACAACGGGAGCTCACCCCGTCATTGCGGGGATTCGAACCGCCGACCTTCTGATTGGCAAGCCCTTTTTGGACGTAGATCAGGGTTCAAAATTTGCCAGGCGCAGTGTGGACCTGCCTGCCGGCCCCTTGATATATGCAGTTGTAAACATTGTTATTAAGAGATGTTACATGTTTATACGTTTTAAAAATCAAATAAAAAACATATACTGTGTGTATATATGTATATATATATATATATATATATACATATGAGAGAGAATGCAGTCAACATGGCCACTGAAAACCACTGAACTGATCCAATACCTTTTTTTAAGCTGGCAGTCAGAACCTAGGAGGTGCCCCCTGTGGCGGCAGGATCAGTCCCAAAGGGGCTTGCCTAGCCCAAAATCCTGTCCTCCCCATGGGCACCCAAAGGGAAGCCAGCAAGCGGAATGTGAGAGGCAGGGGGGAAGCCTTGTGTCGCCGCCACCCTAAGGTAGACTGCCTCTGCTCAAAGAGGCTCCACTGAGGAATCCTAAGCAACCGAGAAGAGCTTGGCTGCTGGATCAGGACCCAAGGGGGGGAGGGGGGATCCCATCCAGTCAGGCTTCCTGTCCTCAGAGTGGCCAACCAGTTCAACCAGTGACTGGACCTCATTCCAGCCTCCAGCAGCAGAGGGGCATCAACGCCACTCTTGAAAGTCTTCTACTTCCCCACCACATTCCTGGAATTCTGCCCCCCCCTCCACATCCTTGGAGCCTGAGTCAGGAACCAGCCTTGTTTCTCACCCGAGAAAAGTCCCCCCACCATCAATGATCCAGGGTTCATTTTAGGACACAAATTGGGAGCGAGGGACAGTCCTTGGGGGGAGAATTTTCCCCTTAAACCTCACATTGCCTTTTTTTTTTGGTGGGGGAAGGGGGAAGGAAACCTAAACCCAAAGGAGATCGGTGACCTCGGATGCTCCGGGTCTCCAAACCAGCCCTCCTCCCTCACTCCCTCACAATCTGGCCAAAGGGATTATGTCCTAATCTGTACAAGCGCACACAGATTAACGGGGCCGGGGGGGGGGGGGAAGAGGCGGGAGAGGAAGACGGAGAAACAGCCAACCTGTTATTCAGCAAGAGAGAGAGATCAAAACACAAAGGAAGGAGATGATAGACCTTCGGGTGGATAATATATTAATTTAAAAAGTCACAGCCCAGAAATTACGAGTACAAGATGCTATTTCGGAGCGGGTGGGGCTCCCTGCACAAAAGCCCCCGCCATACAGAAACACACACAGGCGAGAAAGGAGAGGCGCCTCTGGGTGTGTGATTGTTAAACCCTTTTGCAACGCTCTAACCCAGGAAGCTTGGCGCGCCTGGGAACGACCCCAAAAAAGCACCCGCGCGCGGGGGTTTGTGCAATGCACACCACCCCCGGGGAGGATGGGAACAAACTCTCAGCGAGCAACACTTCCCCCCCATCCCTCCGGCAAGGCGCTTTCCCCCCTCCCTCTCCAAAAAGCAGCTCCGCTCGGTGCGTAATTGCGCCCAGAAGCGCCCCAGCGCGTCTTGTTCGCTCCTTGGCTGCGCGCCTCCGCCTTGGTTACCTCTTGGAGCGCTGGCTCAGGGCGCCCAGCGGGGCCCCCCAAGTGCCGGGGTCCGACATCGCCGGCCACAGAGGGTCCTCCTCCTCCTCCTCCCGCTGGGCGCCGTCACTGCCTTCCGAGGGCCGCCGGCCTACAAGCCCAGGGCGCTCCGCAGCGCCCCCTCCCGAGATTTGCGCGCACACACACACCAACCCCCGCCCGCCCCCAAATTCCTTTCGCACGTGCGCCGGGGAATCGGTTGGAAAAGGTTCACCAATGGGCCGCCGAAACAATCCCGGGGATGCGGCGACTCTGGGAAAGCGCGCAGCGTTAGGGTTGTTGTTTTTTTCAGTTTAGAAGAGGCGACGTGAGAGAGGTTTGCAAAAGGATGGCACGAAGTGGAGAGAAAAAGGGTTTCTACCTCCCTCTCTCCCGGGGCATACCTGAAGCGCAAGGTTGGAAGAATCAGGACAGATCAGAGAAAGGGCTCCTTCGTGTATGCGCATTGTTGTTGTTGTTCAGTCGTGTCCGACTCTTGGTGACCCCCTGGACCAGAGCACGCCAGGCACCCCTATCCTCCACTGCCTCCCGCAGTTTGGTCAGACTCATGCCAGTCGCTTCAGAACACTGTCCAACCATCTCATCCTCTGTCGTCCCCTTCTCCTTGTGCCCTCCATCTTTCCCAACATCAGGGTCTTTTCCAGGGAGTCTTCTCTTCTCATGAGGTGGCCAAAGTACTGGAGCCTCAGCTTCAGGATCTGTCCTTCCAGTGAGCACTCAGGGCTGATTTCCTTCAGAATGGATAGGTTTGATCTTCTTGCAGTCCATGGGACTCTCAAGAGTCTCCTCCAGCACCATAATTCAAAAGCATCCATTCTTCGGCGATCAGCCTTCTTTATGGTCCAGCTCTCACTTCCACACATCACTACTGTACTGGGAAAACCATAGCTTTAACTATAGGGACCTTTGTCGGCAAGGTGATGTCTCTGTTTTTGAACATGCTGTCTAGGTTTGCCATTGCTTTTCTCCCAAGAAGCAGGCGTCTTCTAATTTTGCAGCTGCATGGTTAAAGCACTGAACGCACTTCGGCCAACCTGCATGCCTTTCAAAGAAGATTTCACAAACTCATGGAGAACGCCTGGCCATCAACGGCTGCCAGCTATGGTGGTTCTTCCTCGCCCTCTATGCTTACAGGCAGAAGTGCTTTTGAATCTCAGTTGCTGGAAGCCATAGGAGGAGAGGGGGCTTTCTGGCGGTTCCCTCCCTGCGAGAAGCTAATTTACAGGGAAGCAGGCAGAGGACCTTCTCGGTGGTGGCGCCCGCCCTGTGGAACACCCTCCCACCAGATGTCAAGGAAATAAACAACTACAGTGGTACCTCGGTTTACGAACTTAATCCGTTCCGGAAGTCTGTTCTTAAACCGAAACCGTTCTTAAACCGAGGCACGCTTTCCCTAAGGAGGCCTCCTGCCGCTGGTGCCCTTCCACCGTTCAGCTTCCATTCGTAGACAGAGGTAAAGTTCTCAAACGAAGACACTATTTCCGGTTTTGTGGAGTTCATAAACCGAATAGTTCGTAAACAGGGCTGTTCTTAAACCGAAGGTACCAGTGCATCTGGCTTTTAGAAGACATTTGAAGGCAATCCTGTGCAGGGAAGCTTTTAATGTTTGATGTCTTGCTGTGTTTTAATTTGTTGGAAGCTGGCAGAGTGTCTGGGGTAACCCAGTCAGATCGGAAGGTCGGCGGTTCAAATCTCCGCGACGGGGTGAGCTCCCGTTGCTCTGTCCCAGCTCCTGCCCACCTAGCAGTTTGAAAGCATGCCAGTGCAAGTAGATAAATAGGTACTGCTGGGTCGGGAAGGTAAACGGCGTTTCCGTGCGCTCACAGTATCCCGTTGCGCCAGAAGCGGTTTAGTCTGGCTGGCCGCATGACCCTGAAAGCTGTCTGTGCACAAACGCCGGCTCCCTCGGCCTGAAAGCGAGATGAGCGCAGCAACCCCATAGTCGCCTTTGACTGGACTTAACCGTCCGGGGAAACTCAGCCAGATGGGCGGGGTACAAATAATAAATTATTATTATTATTATAATCATTTGAAACCAAAGCCAAGTAAATCACTGCAGAGCCCATGGTGCAGTTTCGCAGCGATGGGAGAGCTGTGGCCTTAAAAAGCAAAGCGGATAACTACAGAACCCATGAGCCAGTGCTACTGTGGTGAGAAAAACACAGGAAAGAAAGAAAGAAAGGGAAGGAAGGAAGGAAGATGGGAGACTTAAAGGCTTGGAGTTGCAAGGGAAAAGACTCCTGTGAGTTTGAACCCAGGCCTCTCTCACACACATCCATGCAACAATGCTGTCTCTCTCCCCCTGTCTTCTCTCTTTCTCTCTCTGTGCACATGACAACTGTGGAGGGAAGCAGGCTGCCAGGCAAGCAGCATGGCGGAGGGCCAAGGCAATTGCCGACTGTGCCGCCAAGCCAGCAGCGGTTGAAGGCTGCCTCTCCATGGCAACGGTTGTCCAGATGACCTGGGGGGGGATGGCAGAGAGCAGAGAGCTGCGCATGCAGGCGCATATATATCCCTCCTCCCTCGTGCGCAGGAAGTCCTGCGGCGCATGCCAACCCCCCCTCCCTGCCCCTGCCGTGCGGCGCATAAAGGTTGCAGATGTGAAACTCTCTTTTAAAAACCGTTGTCACTGTTTGCTCAAAGAGCTTGTGCTCTTTGCAACAGCCGCTGGGAAGTTGGGGCTTTGGATACATTCGCAGGCTTGGAAGGGAACTCCGGCGGTCATCCAGTCCAACCCCCTGCAATGCAGGAATCTCGGCTAAAGCATTCAGGACAGATGGCCATCCAAGCTCTGCTTAAAAACATCCAAGGAAGGGGAGGTCACAACCTTTCGGTCAAACAGCTATTGCTGCCAGAAAGTTTTTCCTGATAGCGAGTTGGTGCAAAAACTAGGGGGATGGTGTGTCTGTCTCACTCCTTTGCCCCATGCTCAAGCTTCCGTCCCTCATGAGGGCCGGAGAATAATAATAATAATAATAAATAATAATAATAATAATAATAATAATAATAATTTATTTGTACCCCACCCATCTGGCTGGGTTTCCCCAGCCACTCTGGGCGGCTTCCAACAAAGATTCAAAATACATAAAAATATCACATTAAAAACTTCCCTAAACAGGGCTGCCTTCAGATGTCTTCTAAAAGTCAGATAGTTGTTTATTTCCTTGACATCTGATGGGAGGGCGTTCCACAGGGCGGGCACCACCACCAAGAAGGCCCTCTGCCTGGTTCCCTGTAACCTCACTTCTCGCAGGGAGGGAACCGCCAGAAGGCCCTCAGAGCTGGACCTCAGTGTCCGGGCAGAACGATGGGGGTGGAGACGCTCCTTCAGGTCTACTGGGCCGTTGAGGGTTTTCAAGGTCAGCACCAACACTTTGAATTGTGCTCAGAAACGTACTGGGAGCCAATGTAGGTCTTTCAGGACCAGTGTTATATGGTCTCGGCGGCTGCTCCCAGTCCCCAGTCTAGCTGCCGCATTCTGGATTAGTTGCAGTTTCCGGGTCACCTTCAAAGGGAGCCCCACGGAGAGCACATGGCAGTAGTCCAAGCGGGAGAAGAGGAAACAGCACTGCCGCAATTCGGCCGAGCGTGAGGGTTAGGCAGGGGAAAGGATCGATTCCTGAAATCGTTTCCTAACCAAAGAGCTGCATTGACTGAGTTCTGGGAGTGGGGAAAGGATGCCTCTGGCCGGCTGGCTGCTTTGCTTTTGCAAAGGCGGAGCGAGTTCCGGAGTTGGGTGCGAATTCAGGCCACCCGCTGAAAGTCTCGAAGCTCTACCAGCCACATGTCGGAGGCACAAAATGTCTCCTAATAATGCCAGTCGCCGGCTGTCAAGAAGGCAGTTTCTGCCCTTGCCGGAGAGGGAAGTGAGGGGCAGAAGGAGGAAGACTTTGAGACCCTAAATCTCTGCTGCCTCGAGGGATTTCTTGGGCTCAGGAAGAAGGCCTGCACAAACCCAGAGCAGAAGGCTGTTGGGTGGTTTCTTGCACACCTCCTTCTGGGCAACTCCTGGTGCCAAACATCCTGCTCTGCTTTACTTGGGGGTTGTGGGAAGAAGGACCCCCCCCAGCCAAACACCCCCCTCTCTGCTCCAGGTGGAAGTGACCCATGGCCAGAGGGATGGGTTCAGGTCCTCTCCTCTGGGTGTCAAAAATGCCCATCCCTCAGGGATCCCCACAGTGGGGAAATATTAATATTAATAATATATTAATAAAAATAAATCAAAAATGGTGGCTGTAAGTTTAGGGGCTTGGGGAGGAGGGGGTTACTAGATCCAAGAGGGCTCCATTAATTGGCCCTGTCCACACACAAGGGTCCAAGTCAGCTTTGGTTAGGGAAATTCCAGATGGATTTGTTTCCATGGGAACTAATTTGCCAACTAATTGCCCTTTAAGTTCTGTAAAGGGGTCAGAAGCCGGACCTCTTCCCCAGCCCCATTTAAAGATAGGGTGGCCTTAGTTGGGGGGTGAATAGGCCGCAATTTGGCTCACAAAGTAACTGCGTAGTTACTATTTGGGAGAAAGTCTCAATGGGGTAATCTCAGACAGCGCTAACCCGTAGTTTGGGGAGGGGGGGTCACCTCATGCAGCAGCTATCCAGGTTTCTAGCAGGGAAATATCCCCGGGCCAGAGGGACCTTCTGCATGCCAAGCAGGGGTTCTCTGCGCCCCCTGAGCTAAGGAACCAAGTTCCTAGTCCTCATGACTCTAAACTGAACAGAAGCTGAGCCAGACCACAGAGCGGAGTATTCTTCATACACTGGCTGGCAGCGGCTCTCTAGGTTTCAGGTGGGGGGCCAAGCAAGGACTGAACCCGAGGCCCTTCTACATGCCAAGCAACTGCCCTGACCCACCGAGCCATGGAGATTCTAAAACACGCAAATATTGAAATAAAAACAAGCAAATACGTTTCCTTTTGCCCGCCCAGGGCTGCCAGCTGTTACAGCGCCTCTTCCCTGTTTGCTGCGCCCACCAAAACACAAGCACTCATGTTCCCTCTCTCTCTCTCTTTCAGACAGGGAGAAATTGCCAGGCGCCCATGTTATTCATTAAACCACCCTGCGAGGCCATCGGAGGAGGAGGTGGCCTTGGCCAAGGAGTCGGAGAGGGATGGGGAGATTGCCTGCCCCACGGCGACCGCTCCTCCCTCGGCCTTGGGAACCTTTGGACCGCCGGGTGCTGCTGCACTACAACTCCCAGTCTGGCCACGGCGAGAAGGCCCAGCACCACTGGCTTACCAGAACATCACAAGAGCCTGCTGGATCGGGCCCAAAGGAAGGGCCCATCTTAGCTCACCCTCCCCGTCCTTGCAGAGGCTAAGCAGGTACCCCAAAGATAAGGCCCTGGGGGGTGGGGAACAGACTGCCTTTTGCTTGCCACCAGGTAGACCGGTCCTGTCCATGGAGGCTCTGTTTAGGAGTCAGAAGTGCCGCAGAAGAGGACGCATTTTGCCTGCCCCCCCTCTTCGTTTCCGCCGTGCAAACAACCCTGTGAGGTAGGCCAGGCTCTGTTTGTGGTGTGAGAGAGGGTGCATGGAATTGGACCATGGTTCTAACCACTACACCACGCTGCCATTTTTTTGTTTTTCCGTTAAGAGCGACGGAGCAATTGGGAAAGCGCTTCCTCAGCACCCGCCTTGCAACACAGGTGTGGGTGGCACCGCACCCCATAATAGCACCCCGGATTTCTTTCCTTCCCCCCTCCCCCTGCAAGAAAAAGACACATCTCCCCACTCGTGGTTAGGGTCTCTTACCTCCAGGGGTGCAATGTCAGAGGGCTCAGGGGGCTCAGGGGGCTCAGGAGGGTCGGACTCTGGCTCCCGGGGGAGAGGCTGCAGAAGGAAGAGAGCCGAGGAAAACGAGGGGGTGCGTGAGTAAGGGTCAGAGGCGCAACCCCACACCACCAGGAGAAGAGTTGGGGGCAATGACAGGGACCCAGTCTGTTGCCCCCCCATCTAGAGACGACAGCTCCTTACACATTCAGGGAGATCCCATTACGGAGCTACAATTCCCAAAGCAGGGAACTGTAGCGCTGCCTTGGCACCGTGCTGTTGAAGCCCTAAGCTACCACCGGTTGGGGGGCAATGGGGAGTGGGAGAGAGAGAAAGCAGCTTGCAGGTGACAATTATCTTGGAAAGCACCCCCCCCCCCAGTTTGTAGGATCTGGGCATAGGGGGAAAAACTCTCTGCCCATGCTCAGAGACCCTCTTCACATCACAAGCTTGGGGGCTGGAGCGCTGTTACATTTATCCTCCCAAAGTGGCAAAAATGGTTTTTGTCGCGCAACAGCCCTGAGAGGTAGGTCAGGTTTGGAGAGGCAGTGATTGGCTATAAAAGGCCACCCAGTGAGTTTCAGGGGGAAGCGGATGGAGGGGGGGGGGCTCGAATCCCAGACTGGCAGCCATGGCCCGGGCGCTCTCCCCCCTACCCCAAACGCCTTTTCTTCCCACGTGGCAGGCGGAGGTTCAACAGGTGGTGCTCTCCCCGCTCCAGCCCTGCCAGCCCCGCATCTGCTGCGTGCGTGTTTTTTAATGGGAATAAAATTGCATCAGGGCACAGCAGAGCCGCGCGAGGCTCCTCCCAGGTAGAGGTTGGCGGCGCCGCCCGGGCAACCCTCTTGCGAGTCGGGGTGGGGGTGGGGGGAAGGGGGGGCCCGCTTGGCAGGTTTGCGGAAGGCGCCACAGACCCGGGGTTGGCTACATGAGCTCTGCCGGACCCTCCCCTCTCCGGGCGCGCTTTGGGGTGGGAGAAGCCACGGAGAGACCCTTTTCCCACCCCCCTCTGCGCCCTTCCTCTCTTTGGGGAATCACCGCCGCCCCCTCCCTCCGCAGCCGGTTCCCTGGCAACCGAGCCGTGCGTCAATGGAGACCCCGGGATGGAAGGAGGGGAGATGGGAGGGAGGAGAGGGATCCCCCGAAGGGAGAAAGAGGGGCCGCGAGAGGAAAAAACCCCGGCCCCCCAGCCCTGCCCAGCAAGCGCTCCTCCGCCGTGCGCGCCTCTCCAAGCGGCCCCGGGTCGCTGCCTGCCTGCCTGCCGGCGCTGGAACCTCTCCCCCCGTTTCCCCACCCTCTCCCCAAGCGAGGGCGCCTCCCTCCCTCCCTCCCGGAGCCCCCAGACTCACTCCACCAAGGTCAACGAAGGAATCTTCAGCTTGGCACGGCGAGCCTGCATGGCGACAGCGGCGGGGTTGGCAAAGCGCTGCCCCCGACGGCGCGTCCGCCGCGCTCTGCCCGCCTGCCTCGGCTTCCCCCGCCGCTCGCTCGCTCGCTCGCCCGCCCACCCGGCCCTCCTCCTCCCCACCTCGGAGGGAGGGAGGGAGGGAGGCAGAAGAGGGCCAGGGAGGAACAGAAAAGCCCTGGGGTGGGGGTAGTTGGAGCGCGCCGCCGCCCCCTAGAATTTAAAAAAAAAAAAGCGCGAGCAACAAGGCGCCAGTCGGCGAGGTTTCTGGAGAAAAGCGCGCGTCCCCGGGGACCTGACCTCTCCAATGGAAAAGGCGATGGGCGCCACCGCCGCCGCTCTCAACAGGTGCCAACGCCCTGGGGCGCTGGGTGCCCAAGCACCCACAAAATTCACCACAAAGGGGTCAGGCACCCACAAATTTCAGTGCAAGGGCCGTGCATGGTCGGAGACGAGAGACTGCTACAGAGGTTCGTCTAGCTCCGTATTGCGCACACGGGTTGGCAGCAGCGGAGGCTGGGGTCCCCAGCGCGCCAGCCCTGAGCTATATTGTTGTTTAGTCATGTCCGCCTCTTCGTGAGCGCATGCACCAGAGCACGCCAGGCCCTCCTGTCTTCCACTGCCTCCCGCAGTTTGGCCAAACTTCATGCTAGTCGCTTCGAGAACACTGTCCAACCATCTCGTCCTCTGTCGTCCCCTTCTCCTTGTGCCCTCCATCTTTCCCAACATCAGGGTCTTTTCCAGGGAGTCTTCTCTTCTCATGAGGTGGCCAAAGTACTGGAGCCTCAACTTCAGGATCTGTCCTTCCAGTGAGCACTCAGGGCTGATTTCCTTCAGAATGGGTAAGTTTGATCTTCTTGCAGTCCATGGGAAACCCAGAAAACCATGGGCTGGGTCAGGCTAGCTCAGTATTTGCCACACTGGCCGGCAGCAGCTCTGCAGCATTTGGAGGGGGGGCAACCCCAGCCCTATCCAAGCTCAGGGCTGCCCCCATGGTTTTATTTATAAGTCACTGGGTTAAATAAAAGCACACACATTCTACTCATGTAAAAACACCAGGCAGGCCCCACAAATAACCCAGAGATGCATTTTAAATAAAAGGACACTTTCTACTCATGTAAAAACACGCTGATTCCCAGTCTGTCCCGCAGGCCAGATTGAGAAGGTGATGGGGCTGCCAGCCCCCGGGGCCTTAGTTTGCCTCCCCATGCTTTAGATGTTCTCGAGGGTCCCCTAACTTTTCTCTGTGGGCCACACATTCGGAACAGAAATTTGCTTGCGCCATTTTTTATTTATTTCATAGGAAAACAAAATTAAAACAACTGCCAGCAGGGCTTGGTTTGGAAAACAGAACACAGCTGCTTTATAATATGATCGTGGGGCATCCGGAAGATGTATAACAATAATAGAATTTGCAGAGCCGGAAGGGACCACGAGCATTCTGTTTCTGGTTGTATATCCCATTGATCGATCAATCAATCGATCGGTTGTAGGGCTGGGCAGTATCTGGTTTTCAATTTTGTGATGTATCACCAGCTAAATATCACGATATATTGGTATATCACAATGTCTGAAATAAGGACGGTTTTCGACATTGTGCTGTATCACCAGCTAAATATCGCAATATGTCTACATATCGCAATGTCTGAACAAGGATGGAGCTGGATTTCAACACCGCACTATATCACCAGCTAAATATCACAATCTATTGATATATCACGATGTCTGAATAAGGATGGAGTAGTCTTTCAACATCACACTATATCACGATCAGCTAAATATCACAATGTCTGATATACGGATGGAACTATTGGGGGGGGGGCAATGGCCAGCTTCACAGTTTCCCCCACCTGGCAATTTTTTTTCCAGAAAACACAGACACACATATCGTGATTTGCAATATATCACCAGGTCAAAAAATCATGAAAACGATATCACGATACGGAGTTCAAACCGTATCGTGGGGTATATTATTATTATTATATTATTATTATTTATTATTATTATTATACTCTGGCACCAGGAAACACCCCCCAAGTGAGCCTGGTGGCCAGTTTGTGGGCCCCCCCAGAGGCATCTATCTGGGTGCCCACCATCGGAGACAGAAGCCCGAGCGACGCGATGCAGAACCCCGAAACGCGGGGCAGAGCCCCCTACTCACGTTTTCCCACGGCGAGGCAGGCTCAGCTCCTTCTGCGGAAAAGGAAAGGGGGAGAAAGAGAGTCAGGATGAGGCCACCGGGACTTCCCAGCTACCCCTTCGGCCTGGCTCATACCCCTCGAACCCCAGCCCATTGCAGGACGGGAAAGGCATGCCGTCTTACGGGGGGGGCTGTGGATCAGTGGTTAGAGCATTCGCTCAGCATGCGGCAAGTTCAACTTCACCTTTGAAACTGTTGCTGCCAGCCAGAGCAGGCAACACTGGCTAGGAGGCAGCTCCTTGTTTGAACTAGCATTTTGTTCAATGCCTGAGGACTGGGAACTTGAGTTCCTTTCTCTTTCTCCAAAGCGGGTGGCACTGTGGGTTAAACCACGGAGCCTCTTGGGCTTGCTGATCGGAAGGTCGGTGGTTCGAATCCCCGCAATGACGGGGTGAGCTCCCGCTGCTCGGTCCCTGCTCCTGCCCACCTAGCAGTTTGAAAGCACGTCAAAGTGCAAGTAGATAAATAGGTCCCGCTCCGGCGGGAAGGTAAACGGCGTTTCCGTGCGCTGCTCTGGTTCGCCAGAAGCGGCTTAGTCATGCTGGCCACATGACCCGGAAGCTGTACGCCGGCTCCCTCGGCCAGTAAAGCGAGATGAGCGCCGCAACCCCAGAGTCGTCCGCCACTGGACCTAACGGTCAGGGGTCCCTTTACCTTTAACTTTACCTGTTGGCAAACCTGCAGGTGGGGAGGGGGGGATCCTTGCTGCCAACCAGTGCAGACACTGCTGAGCTGAGCATCTCCCTCTCTCTCTCTCTTGCCCCACCTGGGACCAAAGGCCCTGCCTTCTGCCTCCCCCCCCACCGCCCTCCTGAGCACGTGCAGAGCGGCTGCCCCAGGGCACAGAGGGCAGGGTGAACTTTCTCTGCAATGCTGCCAGCAGGTGAGGGACGAAGGTCATTGAATCGACGATAAGAGCAGGACGCAGCAGGGAATCAGAGGTGTGTCATCATCCCCAAAGCAGGGTGGATAAAAATCAATTTTTACATATATATATATATATATATATAAATTTTATTTAAATCAGATTTTTTAATTTTTTTAATGGGCTTTTAAAAAAATTTAAATCCAATTTTTTCTTGCTGGTATAATCTTAATATTTACAACCAGATGAAGGTTTCATTTTTGGAATAATAAATTTTCAGAGTAGTTTTTACAGTTATATAAAAAATTACTGATTTGGTTATACTATTAGAAATACATAGATAATTATGAAATTATTGTGAGGTTTAATAAGTTAACTGTTTATATTTGGACAACTTTTCTGCTGTACTTTATTGGAAGGAGAAAAATAATCATTTCCTTAATAACAATTTAAACAATTTATTTAACTAAAACAATAACATTATAGCATATGTATCCATGTTTGTTAACTGATGTGGTTAAACATTTTTTTTGAAAAAAAAAAAAGCTTAGATTCAGTTTTAGCACATATGAAAAAACAAATCCTTATTTCCTGATGAATAGCCTTTGGACTATAATGTAACTTACATAGAAAATCTTTAGAAAGATTTTTTCCTAATAAAATAAAATAAAATAAAGATTTTTGCTCCGGCAAATTAAAATCCCATTTAAATTTAAAAAAATCGATTTAAATTTTAAAAAATCCATTAAAATAATAATAATAATAATCAATTTTTATCCACCCTGATTCTGTTACGTATTTTCTGTTTAAGAATTGCTACGCTCGGAGCTTCTCTTATCGCACGATTACAGGATCGGGACCGTCGAAAGGCTTGTTTTCCCTCTGTGATATTGACTGACTCTCTAATTTTGTTCACACAATACTGATTTATTTTATCATTCGCACCCCCATCGTATATTCTCTGTTTAAGAACTGTGAAACGATACAGGTCATATATATTTCGTTATCCCCGCGTTGCCTGTTATTGCTTAAAGTGCGACAGGCAGACCCCGTCCTCTTCCCCCCCCCCAGGCTGGGTTAAAAAAAGAAGGAGGAAGGAGCAAAATGTCTGAAACGTCAGGAGCGATTTCCTCGCTTTGCCATGTTGGGGTTCGGACAGCTGAGCGGGCACAAAGAAGGCAGGCTCTGTTTGGCAGCCTGGGGAGGGGGTTGCCAGGGACGATCAGGGTCAAAGGATGTATTCCGCATCACCGCAAAGGCCTGGTACCCACAGACACACAAGGCACCCGTGGGTGCTGAGGGTGGGGGGGCTCTCAAGGAATCGGGGACAAGGGGGCGACTTTGCCGCCTCCTCCTCCCCGAATACCCAGACAGCTCACAGAACCGTATAAAAAGCCAGATTTACGTATAAGCTAAACAAGCGATAGCTTAGGGCCCCACTCTCTTGGGGGCCCCCAAAAAAATTAAAGGGGGAAAATAAATAGAAGTACATTTCCAAAATATTATCTATCTATCTATCTATCTATCTATCTATCTATCTATCTATCTATCTATCTATCTATGCCAGTGCCAGATTTATGTATAAGCTAAACAGGCTATAGCTTACGCCAGGGGTCAGCAAAAAATTTCAGCAGGGGGCTAGTCCACTCTGCCTCACACCTTGTGGGGGGCTGGAATATTTTTTTGGGGGGGGAGAACGAATTCCTATGCCCCACAAATAACCCAGAGATGCATTTTAAATAAAAGCACACATTCTACTCATGCAAAAACACACTGATTCATGGACCGTCCGTGGGCCGGATTGAGAAGGCGAATGGGCTGTATCTGGGTCTTAGTTTGCCTAAAGGTAAAGGGACCCCTGACCGTTAGGTCCAGTCGTGGACGACTCTGGGGTTGCGGCGCTCATCTCGCTTTACTGGCCGAGGGAGCCGGCGTACAGCTTCCGGGTCATGTGGCCAGCATGACTAAGCGCTTCTGGCGAACCAGAGCAGCGCACGGAAACGCCGTTTACCTTCCCGCCGGAGCGGTACCTATTTATCTACTTGCACTTTGATGTGCTTTCGGACTGCTAGGTGGGCAGGAGCAGGGAACGAGCAACGGGAGCTCACCCTGTCATTGCGGGGATTCGAACCGCCCACCTTCCATGAGCTATATGACTCTCGGATTCCCTTCCAAGCTGGACGATTCCAGGACTTTGTAGAGTTGGAAAGGGCCACAAGTGTCCCGTAGCGCAACCCTCCGCCATGCAGGAATCTCAACGCCACCCAATCCGAAACCCAACTGCGTCCTGTTTAGCTAGTGCTAGCCAGAATCTCCTTTGTTGTCGCTCGAAGCCACAGGTTCTGTGATTAGTATAATTTTATTTTTTAAATCAGGGCCAGGGAAAATATGGAGAGGTCCTTTGCCCGAGGCGATTCAGTCGCTTGCAAGAAGACACAGACACACAACACAACACACAACACACACACACATACAGCCGGGGGTGGGGGGGCCAAGATGGGGAGGGCAATTGGCACAGCCTGTTTCCTCCACCGTAGCTCAGCAGTGGCCTCTGCTGGCCGGTTTGGGGAAAAGGCCGGGCATCTTTCCGGACTCTCCCACCTTTCCGGACTTGAGATGATATAAAACGACTTTGAAAAAATGCTTTTAAAAAATCACATTTGTTAAAAAGCCAGGTTTTGTTTTTTTTAGGAATTGTAGATGCAGAGATACTGAAGGAACCAAAAGGACTGTTCCCTGTTTGCTACAACAGCTGGAAAGAAGATAAGCTAACCTACGAGGGCAGATTGGCAGATGAAATTACTGGACTATCCAGAGATGGCAGGGTTAATGGGGGAAATCAGAAATTGGGTGGATAGAAATCTCAACAGAGAATGGGACAAATCAGGGCCGGATTGAGGTTTGATGCGGCCCTCAGCTCCTGAAGGTAACCGGGCCCTTTCTATGTCCAGCTGTCCTTTGTCAACAACAAATTGCCGCTGGTTTTTTTTGTGTCGAATATATGCTAGATGGTCATTTATGGACCTCATAGGTATCTCAAGCCATTTGCACGTCACAAAATATGTAATAGTTCAACTGAAATACAATTAAGAAGAAGTATATTAGTAGTGAAATAATAAAGCTCTAATTTAAAGTGGTTTTTTTTTAAATTCACAACAAACTTAGTAATGCAAACACATTGGCATCTAAAGTTCCTTGAGAAACACAATTTACAAAGACTCGTCGTCTAGTCTCTAGAAACTTGCTATGACATGAAATAAATAAGAGGTGCAAAGATATGATGCAAACTACTAATAATTATCAATAGCAGAATGTAGGCACCCTATATATAGAAAGGAGCAAACCAGGGATATTTTAGGGAGCAGGCGTGGCCCATGACTTACATCAGAGGAGCCGAGACAACACAAAACACTGTTTTATTTCGTTTGTTTTTCATCTTCTAATTTGGAAATGTACATCCAGTTGTTTTTTTTCCTTTACATTTTTTGGGGCCCCCAGGAGAGTGGGGCCCTAAGCTATAGCTTGTTTAGCTTATACGTATATCCGGCACTGGGACAAATATAGATTGTATTTGAAAGAGCACTGTAAACACTTTAATTCTTTGATACACAGACTTTGAATGGAATGGAGGACTGTAGACTAGATGGACTTACAATACGGAGTTGGAAAAAGTTTCTGAATGAATCCATGGAGGGAAGTCTCGAGAGTTGGAAGAATCTAGTGCAAAATTTTAATATTTGCAGGAATATTATTCCTTGTAAAATCAAATAAAATACTTTTTAAAAAGGTGTGCTGCTTCTGCATCAGAGCCCATCTAGACAGTCCGGTGTGCCGTCCGCACAACAGCCAAAATTACCCTATACAACCTAGAAATCAAGATAGACTGCCACTGCTCCTGGAGGCTCCATATGGACATAAGGAAGCCCTGGGCGCTGGATCAGGTCCCTAGCCCAGCCTCTTGTCCTCACCAGACACCCCAAATGGAAAGAAGCCCCCGCTTCCAAGCAGGAGGCAAGAGTAGAGCCCCTTTCCACTTTCTAAGGTAGACTGGCTCCACCATGGAGGCTCCATTTTTGAGGAATCCTAAGAACCTAAAAGCAGCTGGATCGGGCCAAAGGGTGGCCTATCTAAGCCTTGCCCGATAATGCCAAAGTTGCGGGTTCGATTCCCGCATGAGACAGTTGCTTATTCCTGCCTCGCAGGGGGTTGGACTGGATGACCCTCAGGGTCCCTCGTGACTCTGCTGTTCTACAATTCCTGGCCAGCCAGACACCCCTTTCGGAAATCCCGCAGACAGGAACCGGGTGCGAGAGAGGCCTCTCCCCTTCTGGGGCTTCACAGGAGCACATGTATGCAGCTGCAATCGAAATTATCCAAGGCCAGTTGCAAATCCGGCTTATTATCAAAACGTATAGGAGTGTGCATGGAGAAACAGAAACGAAAATAAAATATTTCTACATCCACAGGGGTGAGCCACAAGCCTCTGTCTCTCTCTTTCTGGGAAAATGCACCCTTCGTTCCTCCGCAATGGATACCACCCAGTTGCACAAACACACAAACACACACACCCCAATTGCACACACACACAACCCCCTCCCCACGCCTCCTGCTCAAGCGAGCACCCTCGGCAATTCGCTCAAGCCCCACCACGACAGCATTGCCTACTCTGGCCGGCAGCAGCAACAACTACCGCTCTCCAACGTCTCAGGTAAGAAGGAACCGCTTCTCAGCGCTGCCCTGGGCGGCCGAGTCGTTCTGCATGCCAAGCAGCTGCCCTGCCACGGAGCTACGCCCCTTCCTCACGAAACACACACACACACACCCCAAGCAGGATCCCCAGCAGGGAAGCCCCTTCTGCATGCCAAGCAGCTGCCCTGCCGCCGCTTAAGAAACGCAGGTGGACTCAGGCGCGCCCCAGGTGGCTGCGGAGCTGAGGAAGGTCTCTTGGATCTTTCCTTCCCCCCCCCCACAAGAGGGAGAGGGGAAGGGCTGCTCGGAAGTGGGGGGGGGCTCCAGACTCCCCCCCCCCGTTTCTTCTGCGCGCCCACCCACCCCGCCAGCATCCCGACTCACCTGGAGCCCGCGGCGTCGGAGGATGTTGGACTCGTCCATTGCGCTGAATGCCGTCTCCGCGGCTGCTGCTGGCGGTCAAGGAGGGTGCAAAGAGGTTCCCGGCACTTGGAGGGGAGGGGAGAAGTTGGGGGGGGGAGAAGGAGGCGGTGGGTCTTCCTGGCTGGCATTGGTTGCCCGGGAATCAGCTGATCCCTCCTTGCAGAAGGGGGGGGGAGAGAGAGAGAGAGAGAGATTTTTTTCCCCAGATTCTGCAATAGCTCGGGGTGTGTGTGTGTGTGTGTGTGTGACATGCGCTCTATTTTCACACAGACGCGGGATTTTTGCATGCACGCAAATGCTCAGACACGCCTTTTGCGCGCATTCACACGGGCACCTTGCAGAAAGGGCGGAGGGCACAGAGAGAGAGAGAGAGATTCCTAGATTCTGCCATAGCTCCATGGGGGGAAATGACACGCGCTCCTTTCCCACAGACGCGGGATTTTTTTGCATGCCCGCAAATGCCCCGGACACGCCTGTTGCGCGCATTCACACGGGCACAACCGAAACAGGCACGTGCAAAAAAAAGAGAGGCTGGGGGCTAGAAGCTCCTGCTGCGATTTGGCCTGCCTCTTAGTACGCGTTATAAGAACCAAACTCCCGTCGCCCCGCCCCATAATAATAAAAACGAGTGAGCCACTGCGCCCCCCCCCCAGTTGATTGGCACTGACATTCAAAAGGGGCTCTGTGTCATGTGATTATGTGAGGCGGGGCTTTTCTGCCCATCCACGCACCCCCCACCCACCCAATGGACCCCTGAGGGCCCTCCAATCCGAGCCCCTGCAAACGCAAGGATCTTTTGCCCAACGCAGGACTCGAACCCACCACCCTGGGAGTCCAATTAAAGAAGAATGAAGTGGCTACAGGAGAGAGTAACGGGCATATGTTTGCAACAGGAGCAGGGAGACCTGATTTAAAAAAAAGAAAAGAAAAGAAATTGTATTCTATTTGGGCTGAATTGTAATCCCAATAAAAATAATAAGAGTCCCTGCAAAAGGCTCCTATTTAAATTTGTTTTTAATTTTTTTTTTTAAATAAAAAGTTTAAATGAAGCAGCATCCAGGAGCCGCAGGTGGGGGCTGAGGGGAAGGTGGAGGGGGGACAACTAAAGGTGGATAGGCTGCCCCCAGAAGGAGCAGAATCTGCCCCCCCACCCCATAAATAGTAAATAAGGTCCCAAGCGAGAATCAAAGCAGGGGTCCTGGTCAAGGAAATGGCTCCTTCTTTCAGGGAGGGAGGGACCCCCCCCCCCAGGCTTAAGGGGTGACATCAGGCCTGGTGAGAGGAGGAGAAAAAGGCCTCTTTGATCCTCCCGGGTGGGGGGCGGCAACATGACAAACAAAACAGACCCCCCCCCTTTTTGCCCTGCAGAGCGGAACAAAGATTCCCAGTGATGCTCGAGGGGGGCCCCCCCCTTTCCCTCCACAGCCGGGTGGGTGGGTGAGTCACCCGGCAGCGACATTGCCTGGCAGCACCCGGGGAAGCGGCCGATGGCTGAGGAAAACAGACCCCGGAAGGAAGGAAGGAAGGAAGGGGACAGGGTGTCTCAGCAGAGAGTTGCCCCCCCACACACCTCCCCACACTGGACCCCAACAAGGGGTGAGGGAGGCAGCAAGTGTCCAAGGAAGGGATGGGCGATACCAAGCGGGCGAGGGCACCTCACGGCCTGCCTTTTGCTTGGTTCTTCTTCTTCTTCTTCTTCTTCTTCTTCTTCTTTCTTTCTTCTTCTTCTTCTTCTTCTTCTTCTTCATCATCATCCTCTTCTTCTTCCTCTTCTTCTTCATCTTCTTCATATTCTTCTCTCATCTCATCTTCTTCTTCTTCTTCTTCTTCTTCTTCTTCTTCTTCTTCTTCTTCTCTCTTCTTCTTCTTCTTCTTCTTCTTCCTCTTCTTCTTCTCTCTTCTTCTTCTTCTTCTTCTCTTCTTCTTCTTTTCTTCTTCTTCTTCTTTCTTCTTCTTTTCTCTTCTTCTTCTTCTTCTTCTTCTTCTTCTTCTTCTTCTTCTTCTTCTTCTTCATCATCTTCTTTCTCTTCTTCTTCTTCTTCATCATCATCATCTTCTTCTTCTTCTTCGTCCTCTTCCTCTTCTTCTTCTTCAGCGATCCCTCGTAGCCGAGTAAGATTGTCTTCTGTAAACACAGGTTTTAACAGTGAGTCCATAAGTGACTGCGGAGGCCAATTCTGGACCCACACGTCCTTCCACAGTGGGGACATTGGTTTCTGGGCGGGAGTTGATCACGGTGAGGGTTTGCCAAGCGTGCCTTCCTCTTAGCACGTTTCTCCCTTGAGTCCTGAGTTCGAGTGTCTTCAAAGCCCATTACACCTTTGGGAAAGGCTGTTCTCTAACTGGAGCACTCGCAGGCCAGTGTTTCCCAGTTGTCGGCAGGGGCAGAGGAAGGGGGGGGCATTGGGGGCGCATCGCCCTGGGCAGCGCCATCCATGTGGGGTTCCATCACGGTTGCCCCCCGCCTGCTCCCTGCCCTTGGTGCCGGAGCATGAAGCTCCACCACTGGTTGTTGGTGTTTATACTACATTTTTTAAGATTTGCCACAAGACAGTCTTTAAACCAACCTTACTGTACACTTGTGAAACATGGACCACTTATAAATGCCATCTCCAACTCCTCGAAAGATTCTATCAACGGTGTCTCCGAAAATTTTACACATCACTTGGGAAGACAGGTGAACTAATACCAGTGTACTGGAAGAAGCAAAGATCACCAGTGTCAAAGCAATGATTCTTCAACATCAACTTCGTTGGACTGGTCATGTTGTGCAGATGCCTGATTATCGTCTTCCAAAGCAACTACTCTATTCCGAACTTAAAATGGAAAGCGTAATGCTGGTGGTCAACAAAAGAGGTTTAAAGACTCTCTCAAGGCAAATCTTTAAAAAATGTAGTATAAACACCAACAATTGGGAAACACTGGCCTGCGAGCGCTCCAGTTGGAGAACAGCCTTTACCAAAGGTGTTGTGGGCTTTGAAGACACTCGAACTCAGGACGCAAGGGAGAAACGTGCTAAGAGGAAGGCACGCTTGGCAAACCCTCACCGGATCAACTCCCGCCCGGAAACCAATGTCCCCACTGTGGAAGGACGTGTGGATCCAGAACTGGCCTCCACAGTCACTTACGGACTCATTGTTAAAAGCAATCTTACTCGGCTACGAGGGATCGCCAAAGAAGAAGAAATTCAATAAAGGATGATGATGATGATGGCGGCGGGTGATTCGAACCCTGCTCTCCCAGATCCTCGTCTGATGCTCTAACCACTGCACGGTACTGTCTCTGGGTCAGGCAGCCTCCTGGGTTCAAAACTTCCCCCCCCCCCATGTTCAGGGAGACAGGAGGAGCTGCCCGGAAGAAGCCGAGGCCTGGATGCGATGTAGATAACATTTCGAAGAGGGATGTGGTTTTGCTCAGCAGAGTTTGGGCGTCCGGCTGGGAGGAAGTCTCTCTCTTGCTTCGTACGAGAAGGTAGGAGTTGAGTCGATTCCTTTCCTGCGCTTTGTTCTTTTGACTTTCTAGAAAGGCGGAGAGGAGAGGCGCGCCGCAGGGAGAACAGCCAGCCAGGTACCCTTCTTCCCCCCCTCCAAAAGGACACGATCCCTTTGCTTTTGTGGAAATACGCTGCCTTTCCCCTTTTAAAAATAAAGAAAAATAAATGCTTGGTATAAGTGGCTCGTTCAAGCCTCAAGCTTCAGGCGCAGTCTATCCTTGAACTGCAGCGCAGGCCTAAAGCCTAGGCCCTCCGCCAAGGACCCTCCCGAGAGCCACAGGTGATAGGGAGGTAGGAAACAGGTGTGACTTGCACACCTGGGCTGGAGGAATGGGAGCTCAGCATCTTCTGTTAATAGTATAATTTTATTTTTTTTAAATCAGGGCCAGGGGGAATGCCACGGCCAGGAATATGACACACAGGCAGGCAGATAGACAGGGATCGTCATTCCCAAGTTAAAGTGCTTTGTGCATCAGGGCAACCGAATCTTAGAAGGATAGAATTATAACTCGGGGACACCGGGGGGTCATCCAGCCTGACCCCCCTGCAATGCAGGAATCTGAGCTAAAGCGTCCATGACAGACGGCCGTCCAACCTCTGCTTAAAAACCTCCCAGGAAGGAAAGTCCGCCAATTCCATCCCACGGCCGAGCAGCTCTCCCTGTTCTTGAGTCGGAATCTCCTTTCCTGTAGCTTGAAGCCATGGGTTCGAGTCCTACCCTCTGGAGCAGAAGAAAATAAGCTTGTTTCCTCTTCCATGTGAGGTATTGGAGGATGGCTCTCCAGCTCCTTGCAATTTATCTTAAAGACCATTGTAAACAATCGTTAGTAGGCTTGCCAACATCACTTGTAGTTTAATGGTGAATTTTTGGATTATAAAATTTGGATTACCGTATTGGCCTGAATATAAGCCTCCCCCCAAAAAAATTCCGATCGTGAAAAGTTAGGCATGTGGTTTAATTCACGACCTTACAAAAATGGGCTTTTTGCCCAATATTGCTGCTGAAACGGACATACGGTAAGACAGAACTGGAGTGAGTGCCTGCAGAGTTTTAAGGGAGTGGGTTATATTTGGATATTGTCTTTTTCTCCTTCCCCCCTTGAATTTTTCAAAGGTGCGGCTTATATTTGGGTGTGGCTTATATCCGGGCCAATACGGTATTATAAAAGATACAGAAGGAAATGACGCACAAAAAGGGCATGAGGGAAGTCCAGGAGATTCCTTTAGAATCTTGTTTTTATGTTGTACGTTGTATGTGTGGCTGTTAAATTTTAATCTGAAAAACCAAACGAATTAATTTATATACCGTATTTGTCTGTGTATAACACACACCCATGTATAAGACGCCCCCTATTTTTGGGGACTCAAAATTAAGAAAATGGGGAGGAAATCCCCCAAAGTTGTTGAGCTTTTCTGGGGGAGGATTGCCCCCTGAAATCGCTCACCCACCACACCGACCATGACACTCGCATGCGTTGCAAAAGCCAGCTATCCTCTGTCCCCTCACCCCCAGCTTTTAACATGATTGTTGAATAGAAATACACAGCCCTGATGGCAGAAAGTGAGGAGGAATTAAAGAAGCTTTTAATGAGGGTGAAAGAGTAGAGCGCAAAATATGGTCTCAAAAAAACTAAGATCCTGGCCACTGGTCCCATCACCTCCTGGCAAAGAGAAGGGGAAGAAATGGAGGCAGTGAGAGATTTTACTTTCTTGGGCTCCATGATCACTGCAGATGGTGACAGCAGTCACGAAATTAAAAGACGCCTGCTTCTTGGGAGGAAAGCAATGACAAACCTAGACAGCATCTTAAAAGCAGAGACATCACCTTGCCGACAAAGGTCCGTATAGTTAAAGCTATGGTTTTCCCAGTAGTATGTATGGAAGTGAGAGCTGGACCATAAAGAAGACTGATCGCCGAAGAATTGATGCTTTTGAATTATGGTGCTGGAGGAGACTCTTGAGAGTCCCATGGACTGCAAGAAGATCAAACCTATCCATTCTGAAGGAAATCAGCCCTGAGTGCTCACTGGAAGGACAGATCCTGAAGCTGAGGCTCCAAGACTTTGGCCACCTCATGAGAAGAGAAGACTCCCTGGAAAAGACCCTGATGTTGGGAAAGATGGAGGGCACAAGGAGAAGGGGACGACAGAGGACGAGATGGTGGGACAGTGTTCTCGAAGCGACCAACATGAGTCTGACCAAACTGCGGGAGGCAGCGGAAGACAGGAGTGCCTGGCGTGCTCTGGTCCATGGGGTCACAAAGAGTCGGACATGACTCAACAACAACAACAACCTGGTCTTATACACGGAAAAGTATGGTATACACATATTTTTAAAGGCCAGGTATCCCCCTCTCCCCTCAAGCTCTAAAACGATCTGTGCCGCCTCCTCGAACAAAAACCACACCGGAGAGATTTCTTTCATTTCTCATTTCCCTTGCCCCACTTGCGGGTTTCCCAGAAGTACCTGGGCCGGCCCTTGCAGAAAGAAAGCGCTCATTTCAGGCTCCAGTTTTGCAGCGTTGGCGCAATCTGCGTGCCGGGTTGCGGGGGGGGGGGTTGTCGAGGGAGAGAGGTGAGATCCGGAAAGGAAAGCGAAAGGGAAGGGGAGCTCAAAAAAATTGGGCAAGTCTTCTCCATCCTTAAAGTGACTTTGGTTTGCCCTTGCAGGAGCTGTTGCGGATCGGAGCCCCGTATCTGTGTCGGCCCCCCTGGAGAGATGGCACACCCGAGGGCCCTTTGGAGGGGAAGGGGCCCCCCCAGGCACCCGTGGCCGGTGGCCGTGGCCCTGTGGTTCGCCGTGGCGCAGGTGTCAGCCGGTAAGTTGCCATCCCTGCCCAGGAAGAGATGATAAAAGTGCTTCCTGCCGCAGTTTGTAAATCAGCGACGGCTGGAGAGGAGATTGGGATCGGCCGGTAGATCTCTGGCTGATATGCTGGAGAGACGGAAATCAGGGTTCTTTCCCCGTTGCGGCAAAGGCGACTGCGAGATTTCCTCTCTGTGGACCTCTAGACTGAAATGTTGGAGGGGATGGAATAGGACGTCCCTATTTTCATAGGAGAAACATTGGAGAGGATGGAATAGGACGTCCCTATTTTCATGGGAGAAACATTGGAGGGGATGGAATAGGACGTCCCTATTTTCAGGGGAGAAAAGTTGGAGGGGATGGAATAGGACGTCCCTATTTTACTTTCATGGGAGAAATGTTGGATGGGATACTAAGGGAAGCTAGACCAGGTTGGGAGACCAGGTCAGGTCCAGGGCGTAAGGCAAATTCCTGGGAATGCTCTCTGTCCATTTCAGCACACTGTTAAACTGTGGAACCTCCTTCCACAGTAAGCAGCGATGGCCACCAGGTTGTATGGCATTGAAAGAAGATTAGACAAATTCAGAGGAGGCTATCAATGTCTCCTAGCCCAGGACAGTTTGGCTCTGCCTCCACGGTCGGAGGCAGCGATGCTTCTGAATTCTGCTTGCTGGAAACCACAGGAGGACTCTTGGGTTCGAATCCTGTTTGCTGGTTTCCCATTGAGGCGTCTGGCTGGCCTGATTCAGCTACAGGGCTCTTCCTGTGTTCTTACGGCCACGGTTTTTGAGACGTTTGTGGGTTTTTAATTCCCAACAAAATGACTTCCTCTCCGCTGGTGTTTCACAAGCAGTGGTGAAACTTGAAAGCCTCGTTATCGCCTCATCTCTTGTTCCTGGAGCTTAGTTAGATGAAATTTTACCTAAAAACAAACGAACGATCTGTCATTTACAAATCTTTGGAGAAAAGGTCATCCCGAAATCAATACATCGATTTTTGTCTAGGGAACTGTATAATGTGTTATTGTGACATGCATAACATGTACAGCAGAAATGGCGCTTGCGAATTTTCTAATACTTGCGCAACGATTCGCACATTGTCCATCACTTCTTATCACTTAGAATAAAATCAAAGTTGCAGTTTAACTTGTACCATAAAATTCCCACATCCTCCGAACTGAGTCTTTTTCTGTAGACAAAACATTTGGGTTCTTCTAGAACGTTCTGGGCCCTTTTAGGAAGCTTTGGACAGCTCAAAAATTTCTAGACTGTTCCATAAAGTTTTTAAAAGTGTGAATACTTATGAGTAGTAATGCGAATCCAACTTTTCCTTTTGGGGTGACCTTTTTTTTTGGGCGACGGATAAGAAATAGCTCATCCCTTTAGGATACAGGAAATTGTGTTTCTTTTTGGTTGGGGTGGGTGGGGGGAGTCAAAAAGTTTTAATCCTAATCCTCACACCTGCTCTGAAACTTGGATTAATTTGGTTATTCATTAGGAAGCTGGAAACCTGGGGGAAATGACATTATTGAGATAATATATTATATATATACACACACACACTGTATAGGGTTCACACAAACTCGACAACCTACAAAAGCAGGCAGCACAGTGGAGAATCGAAGGGAAATAGGGCCTTTGAAGGAAAAGGCCGCCCTTAGTCATTAATTTCGTTACCATCAATCATTATTGTTGTGATTGCATTTATGAATCACTTCCCATAAAAACACCCCCAAATTACTCATTTCGCCCGTAGACACGCCCACGGTTCCGCTGGTAAAAACCTGCCAAGAGCAGAGCAATCTCATTCATGCAACAAGTTCTGCTTATCAATTACCGAACAGGATTTAAATGCCGACGGGTTGTTTAAGAAAAGGCAGCCGCAACCGCTAAGCAGTTTGCAAAAATGTAACGTGAAACACGGCCGATAAGAAACCGTTGGAAAGTTTGCATTTGCAAATACAAGAAGCGGGGGGCGCTGTGAGTCAAACCACCGAGCCTCTTGGGCTTGCCGATTGGAAGGTCGGCGGTTCGAATCCCCGCAATGACGGGCTGAGCTCCCATTGCTCGGTCCCTGCTCCTGCCCACCTAGCAGTTCGAAAGCACGTCAAAGTGCAAGTAGATAAATAGGTACCGCTCTGGCGGGAAGGTAAACGGCGTTTCCGTGCGCTGCTCTGGTTCGCCAGAAGCGGCTTAGTCATGCCTGGCCACATGACCCGGAAGCTGTACGCCGGCTCCCTCGGCCAGTAAAGCGAGATGAGCGCCGCAACCCCAGAGTCGTCCGCGACTGGACCTAACGGTCAGGGGTCCCTTTACCTTTACCTTTCTTTGCAAATATTTGCAAAACTGTACCGAATATAAACTGTACTAAATATAAGCCACATTTCTTATTATTATTTTCCAAATTCCGACCACGAAAAGTTAAAGCGCGGCTTAAGTTTACGACAAATTACAAGAGTGGAACGAACATAGTCCCCAAGGGTCATCTAGTCCAACCTGCTGCGATGCAGAAATATGGGGTAGTGTGATCCTGCAAACTGACACACACACACACACACCCCAGCTGTTAAGGGCTTTCTGTATTCATCGTTCAACATCTTGAACTTGGCCCCCAAACAAACGGCGAGGGCAGATAAACCAACAAAAAACCTAATTATAAATTGCCTTCCATCCACTTTAGCTGGTGGCTGTTATCTGGACAGGGAGAGTCTAACTTCTGTAATGTATGCTCTGGAAACCTCCAAGCTAGACTACTGCAACGCATTATTTGTGGGGCTGCCCTGGGAGACGGTTCGGAAACGTCTCCTTTCCCTTTCGCCCTGCTTTTAATGCTTTCTTGATTAGATTACGGTCAATCAGGAGTATAACAAAACAACAATGCATGTTACGAAAAGAAAAAAAAATTCCTACACAATAAATTCCATTTTGCACCTCGGCTGCGCACATTTTTGCAAGTAAATAGGTCAGGTGAACAACGGAGAGAGTCCAGGAAGTCGGGCTTTTTCTCCTGAAGTCAGCGCAAAGGAAATTGCGCACCGAAACAGAGAGGCGGCAGGTTCTGCGCCGCACAAACTCTCTCGTGAACCACACAGGATTATCTCGGAGGGGGGCAAGATTTACATCCTATGCCTTTTTAAAATGTTTGTGTGTTTTTGGAGGGGGGGCTATTGGGTTGTTGTTATTATTTTCGTTAGGTATTTTGTGGTTTCTATATCTTGATTTTATTCTGTGAACTGCCCTGAGGCCCCCGGGTATAGGGGGCGGTATATAAACTCAGTGATGATGATGAAGAAGAGGAGAAGGAGGAAGAAGATTTGCCTTGCTCAATCGCAAACCCTCCGAATGTCCCGATTTTCCACTCCTGGATTTACAGAAGCGGTTCCGATTTCTGATGTGATCCTGCAATGTCCCACTTTTCCTTAGGACGTCCCTATTTTCACAGGAGAAACATTGGAGGGGCTGGAATAGGACGTCCCTATTTTCAGGGGAGAAACACTGGAGGGTGTGGAATAGGACGTCCCTCTTTTCAGGGGAGAAATATGGATCTCTTTTGCGCTGTGCAGGTGACGAGGGAGCCCCCCGAAATTTGAACTGCTTCAAGGCTTGCTGCTGCCAGACTTCCTGGTGTCGCCCCAACTGCAGCTGGGAGGCCGGGAGCCGGGTGGGGGCCAGCTACACCCTGCATTTTTGGTGAGCAAAGGGGGCGCAAGGGGCAAGAAATCCAGGGGGAATTTGGACAGTGGAGCTTTGGAGAAAGGAGAGTCTCAAATGATAAGGAACAGGGACAGAGTGGATTTGATTTAAATCGCTACTCAGTAAGACTTGATCTAAACCACTTTATTTTATTTTACACAAAGACTCAGCCTTGCTGGCATCGTCTTAATATTGACATGGTTTTTACAGTTAATAATAATTTCCTTAATAACAATTGCCACAATTTATTTAACTAAAAACAATAATGTTATAACATACGTATCCATGTTTGTTAACTGATATGGTTAAACAATTTATTTATTTTTTTAAACAGCGAGTTAGACTTGAGTTTTAGCACACATGAAAAACTTAAAACAAATCCTTATTTCCTGATGAATAGCCTTTGGACCATAGTGTAACTTAAACAGAAAATCTTTAAAAAGATTTTTCCTCCAAAAGCATTTTATTTTAAAAATCCCATTTAAATTTTAAAAAATCCAATTTAAATGGAAAAAAGATATTCTGTTTTAAATACAAAAATCTGTTTTAAATTAAAAAAAACCAATTTCTAAATTTTTAAAATAAAATGATTGATTTTTATCCACCCCGATTAGGAATTATAGCTTCACCGGTTGGATTTCTGCCTTTCTCAGGCTGCCGATGCACACCTTTTTTCCTTTCCTGTTTGGTGGCTGGTCAAAGATCCGTCCTCTTTCCCCGCAGGTACCCCGACCACCCGCCTGGCGAAAGGCACGTCATTCTCAAGACCGGGAACGCCACCTCCCTGTTTTTGGATCGGGTCCACGTCTACGCCGAGGTGACCGTCACCGTCTGGGTGGAGAGCTGGGTTGGCGAAGACATTCCTCCTCTGCGGTCGAACAACCTCACCCTGGTGTTCAACCAAGCCGGTAGGTTGGAAACGGCAAGGGGGGTGGGCTAGATGACTCTGGAGGGCCCTTCCCAATCTACATTCCTATGTTTCTATGAGTTGGGGATATTTCAGCCTGGAAAAGAGGAGATACGAGAGCCAAATATCTCATGGAAGAGGGAGCGAGCTTGTTTTCTGCAGCTCCTCCGGAGGGCAGGACTCGAACCCATGACTTCGACCTCCAAGAAAGGAGATTCCGGCTCGACAGAAATAACGCCAGCAGGTTGGCAGGGTCTGGTATGGCTCCAGATTGGATGGGCAACCACGGGTTGGGGTTTTGGCATTGCAGGGGGTTGGACTAGATGACTCTAGGGGTCCCATCCAACAATTCTGTGATTCTATGAGCTTTCCCTCCCAGCCTCAGCCTCCACCCTCTCATTGCAGTCAGGCTCAAAGCCCCCACAGACATCGACTTTTCAAGGTCAAGAGGCCACATGACCCTAACTTGGACCGAAACCTACAACTGCTGCGGTTCCTCCCGGGAGAATCAGGTCAGGATGCGGCCGGCAGCGCACGCCAACTGGACCACGGTAAGTTGGCTGTGGAGACCAGAAGCCAAGGAGAGGGTTCTTTAAATTTGGGTTCAGGATAGAATAATAATAATATTATAATTATTTATACCCCGCCCACCTGGCCTTAAAAACACGATAAAACATCAAACATTAAAAGCTTCCCTAAACAGGGCTGCCTTCAGATGTCTTCTAAAAGTCAGATAGTTGTTTATTTCCTTGACATCTGATGGGAGGGCGCCACCACCGAGAAGGCCCTCTGCCTGGTTCCCTGTAACCTCACTTCTCACAGGGAGGGAACCGCCAGAAGGCCCTCGGGAGATGGACCCCGGTGTCCGGGGTGGAGACGCTCCTTCAGTTCTACTGGGCCATTGAGGGCTTTCAAGGTCAGCACCAAGACTTTGAATTGTGCTTGGAAATGCCCTGGGAGCAAATGGAGGTCTTTCAGGACCGGTGTGATATGATCTCGGCGGCCACTCCCAGTCCCCAGTCAAGGTGCCGCATTCTGCATTAGTTGCAGTTTCTGGGTCACCTTCAAAGGGACGGAGAGCGCATGGCAGCAGTCCAAGCAGGAGATAACCAGAGCATGCTCCACTCTGGCCAGACAGTGTGCAAGCAGGGAGGGTCTCATCCTGCGTACCAGATGGAGCTGCCCTGGACACAGAACTGACCTGCGCCTCCATGGACGGCTGTGAGTCCAAAATGACTCCCAGGCTGCACACCTGGTCCTTCGGGGGCACGGTTGCCCCATTCAGGACCAGGGAGTCCCCCACACCAGCCCACCTCCTGTCCCCCCCAAAACAATACTGCCCAAGGAAAGGATGGAAGAGAACTCTCTCAATCAGGCAGTGCTGGATTTACGTATAAACTCAACAAGCTCTAGCTTAGGGCCCCCGCTCTCTTCCCCCCCCCAAAAAAAAATTAAAGGGGAAAAAACCTGGATGTACATTTCCAAAACATAAGATGAAAAACAAATAAAATAAAACCTACATACAGCAACAGTGCTTTGTGTTGTGTAGACTCCTAGGATGTAAGTCATGGGCCCCGCCTGCTAGCCTGCTCCCTCAAATATCCCTGCTTTGCTCCTTTCTATATATAGGGTGCCTACACAGAATGGTTGCACGACAACAGGTGCAAATGGCTTGAGATACCTATGAGGTCCATCAATGACCATCTAGCATATATTCAACACACACAAAAACAACGACAATTTGTTGTTGACAAAGGAAAGCTGGACATAGAAAGGGCCCCGTTACCTTCAGGAGCTGAGGGCCGCATCAAACCTAAATCTGGCCCTGCTCTCAAGGTTGTGGGTTCGTGCCCCTCGTTGAGTGAAAGATTCCTGCCCCACAGCGGGTTGGACTGGATGACCTCAGGGTGCCCCTCCCCGCCCAACAATTCTGCGATTCCACGACCGGCAAAGCTCTGAGGAATCTGGAGCTGGCAGCCTCCGTCATGCCGCCCCCCCCAAACAGCTGCTTGAAATCTTCCTGTTATGTAAAGGGCAGGGCACAATGGGTGACGCAACCCACCCACCCCGGCCAGCTGTTCTCCAGCTGTTGCAAAATAAACGGGTGTGTGTGTGTGTGAGAAAGAGAGAAATAAAGAACCCACTCTTGCAAGCATCCGATGCTTCTGCGGAGCTGGGATTACGGTGTCAGATCTAACAGGATCAAGGGGTTCCTAGTGGGAATATAAACACGGACGCCCACACAAGTCTTATGTAAGCTTTCTGCATATGATGCGGATAACAGGATCGTAGAGTCGGGAAGGGACACCGGTGGGTCATCCATCCCACCCCGCTGCCATGCAGGAATCTCAGATCTGGGGGTGCCTCGGTTTTGTTGGGCATCCAGGGTAGCACTCATCCTGTCCTGAGACTCGGGGGGCCGTAGTTCAGGGGTAGAACCCGCAGAGTCCTGAAAATAAGGAATCGGTGACGCTGGCATCAGAAGCCCTTCCGATCATTTCAAAGGGAAAGATTTAAATCCTTTCGTTGCAACGCTCCCGCAGCCAGCCGTTTCTTAGGAAACAGCAAGGAATGTCGATTCCTGGATTGGGAAAGGAGTCTGACGCTGTCTACTCAGAAGTCGTTGTTTGGGTGGGGGGCTTTCATCATACCTAATGGACCGCCTCTCCTGGTATGTCCCGTGTAGGACCTTAAGGTCCTCAAATAATAATCTTTTGGAGGTCCCGAGCAACAAAGATGCTAGGTTGGCCTCAACTAGGGCCAGGGCCTTCTCAGTATTGGCCCCGACTTGGTGGAACAAGAGACCAGGGCCCTGCGGGATTTGGCATCTTTCCGCAGGGCCTGCAAGACGGAGCTGTTCCACCTGGCCTTTGGGTTGGTTTCTGTTTGATATTTATGCTTCATTCTTTTATTGGTGGGTTATTTGAAAATGAGACTGCAGTTTTAATATTGAATTTTTAAATTTGTATTTTAATCTGTTATTTTAAATTGATTGTGTTTATGTTTTTGCTGTGATTTTAATTAGTGTTAGCCGCCCTGAGCCCGGTTTTTGGCTGGGAAGGGCGGGGTATAAATAAAAATTATTATTATTATTATTATTATTATTATTATTATTATTATTCCTGCAGTCGCACAATCACTCAGTCTGTAGCTGAACTGGGTTCCGCACAGTCACAAAAACAAGTTAACTGAAAAAAACACAAATTAAATAGCAAAAACAAAAGCGCCAAACTTAATCCGTTCCGGAAGTCCGTTCGACTTCCAAAATGTTCGGAAGCCAAGCCGCGGTTTCTGATTGGCGCAGGCGCCCCAGAAATAATAGCCGACAGCCGCATCGGACGTTCGTCTTCCGAAAAACGTTCAGAAACCGGAACACTTCCTTCCGGGTTTTTGGCGTTTGGGAACCCAATTTATTCTAATCCTGTGAATGTTTTAAGTCGGAGCCAGGATCGTATATTGAACCAAACTTCCGCCGTCCTCCAACTGTCTATCCGTAAGTCCCAAAGCAGAGAAAGGGTTCTGGTTTCGGTGGAAAATCCGTCAACTTGAAACGCAGGAGAAACTTCCTGACAGGGAGAATAGGATGTCCATATTTTCTTCGGAGAAATGTTGGAGGGGGTGGATGTTACCTGAGCCTCGTCTGTCTCGCTTTTAGGGGAACTGCAAAACTCAGAAGGAGCACAAAGCCAGCGAGACAATCTCAGGTAAGACGTCTCCGGCCGGCAATTTGGACTCGAGGACGTTTCTTCGTTTTATGTTTCTTTGTTTCTTATAAAATCGTTTTTATTGGTTTCACAAAGCACAAATAAACACAAACTAGTAAAAAGAAATTTTACCAAATCAGCCACAGATTCACACAGATTTAGCACAATTTTTTTCCAAAAGTAGGAGTCAAATACCACTGGCACATCATTTTCATATCATTTTCTTTCAATGCAAAACATGCCGTAAATTTCAAATCTCATTTCCCTAACCTTTCCCAGTCTGCTGTCTGAATATTACGTCCCAATTCCTTTGTTTAGGGAAGGTTTTTTTTTAATGTTTGAAGTTTTATTCTGTTTCAATGCTCTGTTGGAAGCCGTCCAGAGTGGCTGGGGAAACCCAGCCAGATGGTTGGGGTATAAATAAGTTTCATCTTTTGTGTGCCATTCTGAAAGCAAACTGTACATTTTGGAGGGACTCTGACACTCAGGGCGGTGAGTTCGAGTCCTGTGTTGGGCGAAGGAAATTTAAACACCGCTGGATGGTTGTTGTTTTTGACAAAAAGCAAACAAACACTGGTGCCGTTTACACAAAGACAAAACAGCAAACTTTCCCAGAACAACGCTGTCATTTAAAACGTACAAAACGACTCCGGCGGCTGGTATTGTGCTCTGAATAAACAGCGGTACATTTTCCGTTTGCGGCTTGACGTGGATCTCTGCCGCTTTCTCTAGTCAGGTGCCCCGTGGAAGGGAACGCCCCATACGAAGTGCAAGTCCGATATCGGACCCCCGGCCCATACAGCGATTGGAGCAACTGGAGCCGGTCTGCCTTCGTTCCGGCCGGTGAGTTTGCTGCTTCACCCAGCTTTTATAAGAAAAAAAACTTCTCCCTTTTCCCTTACGGGGTACCCAAGAGCCCCTATAGAGTCCTTAAGTGGGTTCCCTGTCAGTAGGAGGAAACAACAGAGGCCAAGGAGACGACACAAAAGGAAAGAGGGATGAGGAGGGAAAAGGAAACCAAGCGAGCTCAGGCTCCGACTCTTCCACTTGTAGTTTCTGCAACCTCCAGGTGTAATATCTGGTTAGACAATGTGAGAAACGTGAGGCTGGGCTAGGCAGATCTTTCCAACGAGTTATTTAGGAAATAGAGGATATCTTTGCATGTTCTTGTTATAAGAAAAAATCTGCTCCTTTTCCCTTATGGGGTATCCAAGAGCGCGTCTAGAGTCCTTAAGTGGGTTCCCTATTGGTAGGAGGAAATAACAGAGGCCAAGCAGAGAATATTGAGAAACAAAGCGGCCAGGAAGCCTGATCTTTATTCAAGGAACTGTTGCAACAGGGTCCCCCACTCCCCCCACGCAGGAGGGAGGAGGAACCCAGAACAAAGCTGCGCAAGCCCATATATTGTTGTTTAGTCGTGTCCGATTCTTCGTGACTCCATGGACCACAGCACGTCAGGCACGCCTGTCTTCCACTGCCTCCCACAGTTTGGAAGCCCTAGACTTTTGAAATTGCCCACCCTGTAGCCCAATACCACCCCCCAAAACTTCTTGCATACATCACAGAAATCCTGCCTGCCAGGATACCTGATAATGGTCACTGATTGCATTACCTGGGCACCCTGGCCGTTCTTTTGTGACGGTTAATACTTTAGTTCCTGAGTCCAGCGGCAATTTGCTGTTGACAAAGGACAGCTGAGGGCCGCATCAAACCTCAGTCTGGCCCTGAGTAGCAGGGAGCCCAGAAGCATGGGGCGAGTGCCAACGAGATGTGTTTTGCCCCTTCCAGAAATCCTCAGGAGCCCAGAACTCAATTGCAGCGCAGAACCCCTCAGGGAAGACGGCTTGAGGAGGGTGACCCTGGAATGGGAGGTATGTAAAAGGGGATGGACACTTCTGACCGCTGGTTCCCTGACCTCTTCCTCTTTTCCGGGCTAAACATCCCCAGCTCCTTCGACCGTTCCTCATCTGGCTTGGTTTCCAGACCCCGGATCCTCTCGGTCTCCCTGCTCTGCCCACCTTCCAGCTTCTCAGCATCCTTCTTAAATTGTGGTACCCAGAACTGGACACAGTATTCCAGGTGTGGCCTGGCGGTTGGAGGATGGATGGCGGCTAACAGATTGAGGTTGAATCCTGACAAGACAGAAGGACTGTTTTTGGGGGACAGGGGGCAGGCGGGGGGGGGACACACACCCTGGTCCTGAATGGGGCAACTGTACTCTTTGGGTTCAATAAGTCAAGCAGCTACAAATCTGGCTAACTGCTCCGTCGTTCAACCCACATTTTGCCAGCTTCTCTGCAAGAATTTCACGGGGGAATTTCAAGATACTCTACGCCAGGGGTCAGGAAACTTTTTCAGCCGTGGGCCGGTCCACTGTCCCTCAGACCTTGTGGGGGGCCGGACTATATTTTGAAAAAAAAAAATGAACAAATTCCTATGCCCCACAAATAACCCAGAGATGCATTTTAAATAAAAGGACACATTCTACTCACGTAAAAACACGGTGATTCCCGGACCGTCCGCAGGCCGCATTTAGAAGGCGATTGGGCCACATCCAGCCCCCAGCTCTACGCCCACAGCGTTCCCCTAACTCCATCAAAAAAGAAAGAAATGGCACAGCTGCCAAGATTGTGTACACAGACCGGCAGCAAGAGTCAATCTCATGACAGCAGCAAGGATGAAAACCTGCCTGTTTTCCGTCCTCCGTTTCCAGCCCGCCCCGCAGGGACGTTGTGGCAGAGGAGATGTTGCAATAATGCTGGCCCATAACCCTGACTCTCCTCTGTTGCAGAAGCCCAGCTGGGAGCAAGGGGAGGTGAACTACACTCTGACGTTTGCCCTGCTTCGCTGCCTCTGCCTGGACGAATCGGAGACCTTATCCGACGTGAGGAATGGGACTTCCTTCCAAGGCTTTCTGTCGGGGGCCGAGTACAACATCTCCCTGCAAGCCGTCAACAGGGCCAGCCGGCCCCCGGCCTCCTTTTGCAGGCTCCCGGCGCAGCAAGGCGCAGGTTGGTCCCCGGACCCAGAGCGCTACTGTGCACGGCTCCCAAAGCGGTCAGCACACAAGGAGAAAGGAACGGGGAGGGATGAGGAAGGAAGCAAACCCGGATGCCCATTCTTAAACCTCACAGGGGAGCCATGGGGTATCCCTAGAGGGGAACTGGAGGTGCCAATGACTGGTGCCACCAGTTCGAGTCCATCAGTTTTGAAGAAATGTGTAATTAATTAATCGTCCATTATTATTATTATTATTATTATTATTATTATTATTATTCTGACCTCAGTAGGTCCCACCTTCCAGGAGGTCATCCAGTCCGGCAGGAACTTCTCAGTGACGTGGGGGACAAAGCACGAGGTCCTCTGCTTCGAAAAGGACCCGGGATGGTCCTGCGAGGATGAAGACATCCGAGAGGTCAATGAGACCAGCTGGTCAGGCATGTTCTTTTCCATGGGTCTCTTATTTATGTTTCTTTAAAAAAAGAAAAGAAAAAGAATAAACCACCACACGAACTCTCAAAACCACAAACGCATTTCGTCAAGGTGTAAAAATAGATCTGAATGACGCTGCAGGGGGTTGGATGGATGGATGAGCAAAGAAGGGGAAGGAGGCTAGGTACGTCTTTCTTTTCTTTAATGGAGTTCCCGCTCCATGCTTAGCAGCCTATTTGTTTAGCAGAATCGATATCCTTTTCCATGTACGGGAGGTAAAAAAAACCCATCTCCGCTGTTTATATAAAATATAAAAGAGAATGTTAAAAATGATCGCTGAAAAGGCAGGAGTTTAAAACAAGCAGAAATCTCAACTTCTTTTAGTTTTTATTTTTTTTAAAGAATATATACATGCAACAACAAAAAACAATTCAAGATCCAAATATTGAGATTACTCTGAATCTCCCGGCTTCCCCCCCCCCATCCCTTCCATGGGTCCTAAATGATAATATTTACAACTGCACATCAATACTTTATCCAAAATTTTATCCTTCTAAATTATCCGCTAGTTTACAAGTGTGGCTAAAATCCTGCTAGTGTTTCAAGCTGCGGTCTCGTAAATAAATTAATAAACTTTCCCTGTTCCCTCTTAAAGTTTTCGCCGTCTTGATTTCTGAGCTTCCCGGTTACTTTTGCCACGGAAAGCCAAATGTCTAAGCAAAGATCAGCTGTTAATGGCCACGCTCAGATTAAAACACACGTCCATTTCACACGTCTGGACAGGTGCGTCTAAATGAAAATTTAAAAAACAGGGTTCAAGACCAAAATAGTACAGTATACAGGTGAAACTTGAAAAATTAGAATATTGTGGAAAGGTTCATTTCTTTCAGTAATTCAACTTAAAAGGTGAAACTAATATATGAGATAGACTCATGACATGCAAAGCGAGATATGTCAAGCCTTTATTTGTTATAATTGTGATGATTATGGCGTACAGCTGATGAGAACCCCAAATTAACAATTTCAACTTTGGGGTTTTCATCAGCTGGACGCCATAATCATCACAATTATAACAAGCAAAGGCTTGACGTATCTCGCTTTGCATGTCATGAGTCTATCTCATATATTAAACTCCAGTAGCTTACATAAATGGACTTTCCCACAATATTCTAATTTTTCGAGTTTCACCTGTAAAAGGCTAGCCAAACCCAGTTTTTCTTTTGCAAAAGCTGTTTTGCAAAGAGCCAGAATAAACGTGTTTCGTAAGATGAGCCGATTCCGTCAGAAGATGTCAGCGTCACGGGGAAATCGAGGGGAACTGATTCCCAGGAAGCTCTGCAAAGGGAGTGCAGTGACCCTGCTGATTCTACTAAATGGAGTATTATGGGATGCTCCTCATAGCTAGGCCGGACAGCTGGGGGGATTAACAGAGTGGTAGTCGGCATCCTTGGGCTCCGATTCTGCAGGACGGACTCCCCTAAGAGGAAAGGTTGCAGCATTTGGGGATATCATCATTACCGTGGTCCCTTGGTTCTCAAACTTCATCTGTTCCGGAAGTCCGTTGGAAAACCGGAGCGTTCCGAAACCAAGACAGCGCTTTCCCGTAGAAAGTCGTGCAAAACGGATCAATCCGTTCCAGGCTTTTAAAAACAACCCCTAACGTGAATTTTACTATCCGGCAAGACCATTGATCCTTAAAACGAAAGCAAAAATCAATGCATTGTACTAAGACAGTATTGTAAAGGCAAAGGGACCCCTGACCGTTAGGTCCAGTCGCGTCCGACTCTGGGGTTGTGGCGCTCATCTCGCTTTACTGGCCGAGGGAGCCGGCGTACAGCTTCCGGGTCATGTGGCCAGCATGACTAAGCCGCTTCTGGCGAACCAGAGCAGCGCATGGAAACGCTGTTTACCTTCCCGCCGGAGCGGTACCTATTTATCTACTTGCACTTTGACGTGCTTTCGAACTGCTAGGTGGGCAGGAGCAGGGACCGAGCAACGGGAGCTCACCCCATCATTGCGGGGATTCGAACCGCCGACCTTTCGATTGGCAAGCCCTTGGCTCTGTGGTTTAGACTTTAGCCTTTTAAAAAAACAACCCCTAAAACAGCAATTGAACGTGAATTTTACTATCCGCCGAGACCATCGATCCATAAAACGAAAGCAAGAATCAATGCGCTGTACTGTAAAATAAATAAGACAGTATTGCAGATGGTAAAAATTAAAACGGATGTTTTTTTTCTTAACTGCACCGACGACATTCCTTGTTTGGATGGGGGCCTTTATCCGTTTCTGCAGTCACACAAGTTTATCGGCTCTTCCGATATTCTCCTCAGCCTCCGAATCCCTGACTGTGTTGTCCTCCTTTTTTAGGGGTCCTGGAGCCCGACGTCTGCAGCCGCTTGGCGGTCCACGCATGGGACCCAGAGGAGGAATCCTGGTCGACGCTCGGCCTCGTGCGCCTCTTCCACAGGAGCGGTGCGTCTATCTGCTTCGTCTCAAGCTCCTAGTCCATGGTTACCAGATCTTTTTCAACGAATCGGCCGGGACCCTTCTTTTTTCTTTTGGAAGCTGAGTAGCAACAGGGACTAGGGACGCGGGTGGTGCTGTGGTTTAAACCACAGAGCCTCTTGGGCTTGCCGATCAGAAGGTCGGCGGTTCGAATCCCCGCAATGACGGGGTGAGCTCCCGTTGCTCGGTCCCTGCTCCTGCCCACCTAGCAGTTCGAAAGCACGTCAAAAGTGCAAGTAGATAAATAGGTACCGCTCCGGCGGGAAGGTAAACGGCGTTTCCGTGCGCTGCTCTGGTTCGCCAGAAGCGGCTTAGTCCTGCTGGCCACATGACCCGGAAGCTGGACGCCGGCTCCCTCGGCCAGTAAAGCGAGATGAGCGCCGCAACCCCAGAGTCGTCCGCGACCGGACCTAACGGTCAGGGGTCCCTTTACCTCTAATATTTTGTTGGAAGCTGCCCAGAGTGGCTGCGGAAACGCTGGGTATAAATAATAAATTTATGATGATGATGTAAGAGGTTCCATGTGCTAGGATCCTGCCATCTTCATCCCACCCTTCCCTGAGTCCCTCTTCCCTCTTCCGCTCTCTTTTAGCACCTTCCGAAGACCGCGTGCAGCTGGTTGTGGTCTCCCCAACACCCACCTCCGCCGACATCCACTGGGACCCCCCTGCCCTCCTCGCCGGCTGCCCCGGCGTGCTCCATAAATACGTCGTCTGCTGGCACAACGAGCGAGGCGAGGAGATAGCCAGTGAGTTTTGTCGCGGCGGGACTCAAAATAACAGCTTGGACATTTAAAAAATTCCTACCCATTGATAAATAGTACTTCGTATAATTCCAACCAATATTAGCAATTTTTGTATATTACAACCTTTGTTTTTGGTTGAATCTTTTTTTCAGTTTATTGTACTGTTGACTTCCTTCTGCCTCATCACAGTTTCAGTTCCGGTATTCCTATTTCCACTTTCTATATAAACCATTATTTTCATTTTTTCCCGCCCCCGTAGCTTACGAGGTCAACGCATCCGAGACCCGCTTCACCATCTCAGACCTGCAGCCCAACACCACTTACTGGGTCGGAGTCGGGGTTTCGACCGCCGGGAGCGACGGCCGCTGCCGAGACCTCGTCGGCTTTCGAACCCGCCCCACAGGTTCGCCGCGTCTCTGCAACCCCCCCCTGTGAAATGTCTCCTCTTTGGGTGCCGGCAGTAGAATGTCCCCTTCTTCTTCTTCTTCCTCCTCCTCCTTCCTGCTCTTCCTCCCCTAACCCTAATCTCAAGGCCGAGGGTTCAAGCAAAAGAGGGTTGGGCTAGATGACCGCCTGGGCTCCCTCTTCCTAGGATTCTGTGGTGTGCTTTTTAAAAATAATTCCTCCTCTGCCTCTCCGCCAGATTCCAAGAAGACGACTCTGACCCTCAGCTTCCTCCTCCTGGGTCTCGTCGGAGGGGTCCTTGTTGTCGCCAGCACCATCCACATTTGCAAAAAGAGGTGGGGGTGCAAGAATATCTCGAAAAAATTCATTGGGGGGGCTTTGTCGGCAAGATAAGCGCTGCATGCAATTTTTTTCCAGTTTCCAAATCTCCCCAAATCAGGGGTGCTTAAAAGCCGCACCGTGATTTCAAAAAATATTATTTTAGTTCCGTTAATGAAATCTGGCTTTGCTTGGCATGATGCAGTGCTTTTTTGCTAACCAAAATTAAAATTAAAATTAAAATTAAAATTAAAATTAAAATTAAAATTAAAATTAAAAAAATTAAAAATGTTAAGGGGCCCTCTCATTTTGACTCAAGAAAAACCACCATTTTATAGTTCGAATCACGGGGAAATAAATAAAAATAAATAAATACAGCAAATGGACAAAAAGGCAAAGATGAGCAAAATGTTTAGGGGTATGCGGACCCTTGCGGACCCCCCGGGGGCAGGGGAAAGCACAGGTAAGACATGAGCGAAATTGCTCCGAAATCAGAAAAAAACACCATTGCGGTAATGTTAATATTTGCCGTTGTTCTTCTTATTTAGCATTTGCAAAAATTAAAATCCCGGGGTTTTCCCCTACAGCGTTTTCTGTGCTTCTTCGCCAGGCAAGAGAAATAAAAGCAGATTTCAATCCCTCATGTCCCCCCAAATGCATATTTCTAAGATGCCTCGCTGGAGGAATTTGAAAGGGGGGAAAGAGTCTCGCCCCCTAAAATGACACACCCTGGCACTGCTGCCCACTGTTCCTAAGCCCTGGGGGGCTGGCATCACCTCTGCATATAGGCAAACCTGCCTGTTTCAACTTTGCTGTTAACCTGTGGAACTCCCGGCCACAAGAGGCAGGGTGACGGCCGCCAACCTTGGATGGCTTCGAAACAGGACAGGGCCAATTCACGGAGGAGGGAAAGACTAGGGGTGGCTGTTATAGCCAGGAAGGCTGTGTGTTCTCCCTCCTCCGTCGGAGGCAGTAAACGCTTCCGAATCCTAGTCGCCGGAAAACGGAGAGTGTCGCTCCGGTGTTCGAATCCTGCATGCCGGTTTCCCGAAACGCTTTCCTAAAACGGGTCCCCCTTTGGTTATTCTTACGTCCTGATGGAGCCTCCAGCTCCAGGCGCAGTCTATCTCGACTCCTAGGTTCTTTGGGGCAGCTGAGAAGGCCGAGCGGGCTGGACTAGATGAGCCCCATTTGGCCCGATTCGGGAAGCTCTCCTTCGGTCCATATGCGAAATCCAGAACGCAAAATTCTCTTCTGCAATAGGCAAACCTCCAGAAAAAATCTCTTTCTCCCTTCTTCCCCCGCCCCCCACAGGGCGAAGGAAGTTCTGTGCCCCCCCTTGCCAGACCCGGCCGACACGGAAGCCGTCAAGATCCTCGCCAGATCAGAGCCGGGGCAGGTGAGTCTCCGTGAAATGGGAGCAATCGGTCTCTTCGGGTCAAACTGCACCATCTCTGAGAAGAGGGAATGGGCAGGAGAGCTCTTGATTGCTGAGGCTCTCTGTCTGTGCCGCCTGGGATGAGACACCCGCCTGGGTCAGGAGAGCCTCGCTGCCTCCAGCTCTGGAGAGGGGACAGGGGTGCGAGAAACAGCTGTGGGCAGCAGCAGGGGCATCGCAAGGGGGACACGGGGTCGGCATGGCGGCACTTGCAACCCCCGGTGGGTGAATTTTCGCGATTGGCGGGATTGTCGTCATGAAAATCCACCCGCTGGTCGGGCAAATCCACCCGGCGATCAGCCTGGCCCCCCCCCCCCCGGCAGGTGGTGTTCGCACCCCTGGCAGGCGACGCACACATCCCTGGCGCACGTTTTTTTGCGATTGGCGCGATCGCCGTCGTGAAAATCCACCCGCCGATCGCACAATTAGTGCGGTTGCGGGCCAGATTTGCACGGTCGGCGGGTGAATCTTTATCGCGGCCAACACTCCCTAAAAACGAAAGCTCAACAACGCTGGTCAACGTTCCCAAAAATTGCAATGTGGGGGGGTTGACAAAAATTTTTTTGCACTGGGTACCACCTGACCATGCTACGCCTCTGGGCACCGGTGCAATTTACGGCCAGCTCACGCCGAACCCCACCCTTCTTCTCCCCAGGTGCACCCACGGTCCGGCTTCATGCAGCCCCTGGAGTCCAGCAGCCCCACGGAAACCCTTGTCCTCGAACCCAGGTCTCCGTCCAAAGAAGACCCATCCGCCGGCACCGCAGAAGACTTTCCGGCCCTCACCAATCTCGCCGAAGAGACCCTCTTGCCCAAGGAGGAGCAGCCGGGCTCGGGCGGCCTCCTGCCCTCCGAGTACAAGGGTCAGGGGTTCCTGAGCCCCATGGAGGACGACCGGCAAGGGCGGCCGGCCGGACGTCTCCAATGAGGCGGGTGCCGACGGCCGCTCACTGGCACCCCCGAAATGGTGCAGTCAATGCCGCCAGCGGCTCTCTGGGGCAAGATGGCGTTAGGGGGGCACAGAGAAGGGGCTGTTCTTCGTCGGTTCTCATGCCCCCGATGTCCTGGGGGGCAGAAAACGAGGGGAGCACTTTGGGGAAAGTTTGCGCCAAGCAGGAAGGGAAGGACCCTGACAGGTCGAGGCAAAGTGGTCGAAATCAAGGATTTTGACCCGATTTTGATATCACAAGAAAATGCCCTCTGGTCGGTGGCCAGAGGCAGCGGTTGCATAGCGGTTAGAGCGCCGTGCCGTGACCTGGGAGGTAGAGCCGGGTTCGAATCCCCGCTTGGGCACAGAACTCATGGAACCGTGAGGACTGGGATGTTGTGTTCTTTTTCAGGGTGGCAAGAGGACACGAGCTGTGTCAAATCAACGCAGCAGAGCGGTTAGCGTGTCAGACTAGGGCCCGGGTTCGAATCCACGAAGCTTGCAGTGCGAGCTCGGGGAGCGGTCGCTGTCTCTCTCCATTGTCTCTTGAGACGCAGCAGTACGCTATGGGGTGTGCCCCACCCCACCCTGCTGCCAGAGCGAGAGGCCAACCTCTCTCTACCCAACGCAGATCGGAACCCAGCACCGGCAGCCCGGCGTGCGAATCCCCACAGAGAGCCCTTTGTTCCTCTCAATCATGGGATGTTGTTTGTCTCTCGCCCTCGGAGGGATTGGTGTGGTTGAAACCAGGAAACACCCCGGGGAACGTCAGAAGATCCCATTGGATCAGGCTGTCCTCATGGGGGGGCCGACCACGTGCCCCCCCGAGGGGAACCCCGCAAGCCAGATCCCAGCACAAGATCCCTGGCGTTTTCCAGTAAAGGGCGAATTCAGATAACAATTCCCCCTCTCCACGTGTTCCCAAATGGGAAACCTTGCAATCGAGGTAGACTGCGCTCGGAGCTGGAGGCTCCATCACAACGTGGGAATAAGCAGCCGGATCGGGCCAAAGGTGGGGGACCCCGTCTAGTCTCTATTTTGGGGGGAAACCGACACACAGGATTCAAGCAACGCTCTCACCTTCCTACGGTCTCCGGCGACTGGGATCCAGATGCGTTTTTCTGCCTTCCGACGGAGGAGGGAGAACGCAGCCATCCATTTTTTCCTCCTCCACGAATATGTCCCTTCCTCTTTCAAAGCCATCCAAGTCGGCGGCCACCGCTGCCTCCAGTGGCAGGGAATTCCGCCGTTTAACTGCATGAAGAAGGACTCCCTTTTCTCTGTCCCGAATCTCCCGGTTTTGCATCAGCACTGGATTTCCACAGAGAGGGGAGCGAAATTTCCCTCCGCTTCATCCCTATGCACATTTTGCAAACTTGCGTCATGCTGCCTGTTCTCCAAACCTGAAACTCGGTTCGGCAAAGTGCCATGCTTTTAAATATATATATATGTATTGGTTGAATTTTCAAATTGTACACCTTTTCCCATAGGTATTCCATTGAACTCGTCTGGTGACCGCGACGTTCTGTGTTTCCCCTTAAACGCTGCGTATTCTCAGTTCTTGATCTCTGTATTGAATCGTCCCGAGTTATTCGCCTCGATATTTCTAAGCTGCCACTCGCATTTCAAACCCCGCTCGCGTTTTCGCAACGCTGTAATATTTCTTTGAATATTCTGCAAAATACTTCCCCAAAAGTTTGTTTTCACCTCTGATTTGGGCTTGTTTCTGCGCGTTCTGTCACTTTGAGAAGCCATCCATCTTTCGTTCCAATCTCCCCTTCATAATTCTCGCTGCTGTCGTTGCACAAATCAACCGATCGATGAAATCCTTCAGTATTTCCACTCCGACAATCCCTAAAATAAAAGCTCCGTCCGGGTGACCCCAGTTACTTCCCTATGACCTCACCCTTTTTCCTATGACCTCACCACCGTTCCTATGACCTCACAATCCAGGAAACCATATTCCGCCCCGGGACGCCTCTGAGCTCTCGGGAACCCCCAAAACAGTGCTTCTTGCCTGCCCCAAAGAGTGCTTAAAAAAGCAATGCATACAGGGAATGAGAATTTGGGGCCACAGCAGAGCTCGTAAACCCAAATTGACGGGGGACATTTGCTCCCGGTGCCCGGGCGCTGGGTTCCAATCTCCTGCAACCCCCTGGCACATTTAGGCTCCTCGGCAATATGATGCCCCTTTGCTGCTGCCCAGGGGACCCCCAGGGCGGCCGAACGGCGCCCCCAAACCCAGGCCGCGTCAGGGAGGTCCGCATGGTGCCGAGGGCCCCCTCTCGCCTGGCCAACACCCCTTTCTTACAGGCCTCGCACTTCCAGCTGGCCTTCGACCGGCGCCCCGAAGGCGCCACGCTGATCTCGCCTTACCGTATCGACTACCCCCCTCGGTGGGGCAGATTCGCAAGCGAGACCATCCGGCCCCCCAGGTGCGCGGGGGTCCTGAACCAAGACATGGACCGCTCGGCCTGGGACACCCGCTCGGAGACGTACCTCTCCTACCCTCCCCGGAAGCTGGAGGAGAAGGTGGCCGCCCGGCCGCCCTCGCCCCACCTGCAGATGCACAGAGACCCCCGGCAGGGCACCTTCACCTCCGTCACCAGGGACAGCTACCCCTACCCGCCGGCCGTGCCCCGAGACGCCATCCGCCGGGGGGACAAGTGGGACGACAGCGTCCCCAGCGGGGACAAGGAGAAGCAGCCGCTGCCCGCTTCGCTCTACCAGCAATCGTACCCGGACCACGGCAGGACGGAGCCGGCCGTAAAGGCCCCGAGTCAGCACCTGGGTGCGTTGCCGGAGGGGGGGCACCCGGTCCTTTGGGGTGCCCGTGGCGGAGCCGGGGAGCGGGGCTCGGGAGAAGCGCCCACCACAGTGGGTTTCAAGACGAGGGGTTGGAAAGTCCTTCTTTCCGAGTTCAACGGTGGAACTCCCTCCCACTGGACACAGGGATGGCGGCCCATTTGGATGCTGTTAGAAACGGGAAATTCGGGGAGGAGACAGAACCCCTTTAGAATTGGGGGGGGGAATTTGGGGAAGAGACAGACCCCCTTTAGAAATGGGGGAAATTCGTTTGATGTTGGTTAGAGCCCTCCGAACTTGAAGCATGGGAAGTCCCAGAAATTTATAATTTGGCAGAATATTTGGACTATTTGTAAAATGCATAATTTGGAATATTGAATGTGATTGGATTGGATTGTCCAAGTGGAAAATTTAATAAAAATGATTTACAAAAAAATAGAAAGAATTGGGGGAAATTCAGGAAGGAGACAGAACCCCTTTAGAATTGGGGGAAATCTGGGGAAGACAGAGGCCCTCTCTAGAACTGGGGAAGATTCGGGGAGGAGACAGCCCCCCCCCAATTGAACCCAAATCAACGGAAGCCGCCCCAGATTCTGACCCTGATCCCCAACCCCCCGTTTGGGCTCCCCAAACACGCAGAGTGTGGAACCCCAAAATGGGCCTCTTCGGATTCTGTGCGGTTGGCAGGACCAAAAAACAGAACGAAAGGGTGAGGGCTCTTGGGTGCGAATCCTGTTCACGCTGGACAGGATGAGACACTGGCCTGGTCTTCTGGAGAGCCAGTGAAGCGTCACAGCTAGAGACCCGGGTTCGAATCCCCACTCAGCCCATGAAGCTTGGCGTCAGCCGCCGACTCTTAGCCCTCCCTCCCTTGCAGGTTTGTTGTGGGGATGAAATGAGGCGGAGGAAGGGAAATGTGACAAATACAAAACACTATGGCATTTGGAGAGTTCGCCTCACATTAAATCCCTAAACAGCTTTTAACTAAGATCAGTTATCTATTTTAAAGCCATTAAAAAAAAAAATCCAAGGTAGACTGTCTCTGTCCATGGAAGCTCTGCTTAGGAACCGCAAGGAAAGGGTTTTTATTTTGATTTATTTTTTATATGGTACGACGACGTTAAACGTCTTTTAAAATCTCCTGTCGTTTCCCCCAAACGCCCTCACTTTCACATATGAAGAAAATCGCCTCCTTCTTCCTTGGCAGGAGGGAAGTCTCCGCTGAGAGGGGGCGGCTGCCCTGATTTCGGCACCACGTACCAGACTTACTACACGGGGCAATGGGCGCCTCCGGCCGAAAAGCACTTCGACAAGGTAAATGAGGCGCCTCCAGGACCCCGGAAATACCGGCTCCCCCTGCACCAGGGTTAGTTCTGCCCCCTGGGCAGCGTGGAGTAGTGGTTAGGGTGCTGGGAGGCCACTCGGTGGCAATCGTAAAGCTTGCCGGGTGACCTTGAAAAAGAAAAACAACAACTGGATTCCAAAATATTATCTATCTATCTATCTATCATCTCTATCTGTCTGTCTGTTTATCTATCTATCTATCTGTCTGTCTGTCTGTCTGTCTATCTATCTTTCTATCTATCTATCTATCTATCTATCTATCTATCTATCTATCTATCTATCTATCTTTCTTTCTATTTTCTTTTCCTAATTTTCATCAATATTACATTCTCTTCTAATTACCCATCATATCACAGAAGTCATGATGTCATATTATTACAGTGATATTTTTGTTTGTTTGATATAAGTTGTTTATTTTAAAGTGTTTTTGTATTGAAACAGATTAACGTTTGACATTTTGCTGTGTTTTTATATGTATCGGAAGCCACCCAGAGCGGCTGGGGTAACCCAGCCAGATGGGTAGGGTACAAATTATTATTATTATTATTATTATTATTATTATTATTATTAGGGTCAATTCTATGACGCAGGTGGCACTGTGGGTAAACCACTGAGCCTAGGGCTTGCCGATCGGAAGGTCGGCGGTTCGAATCCCCGCAATGACGGGTGAGCTCCCGTTGCTCGGTCCCTGCTCCTGCCCACCTAGCAGTTCGAAAGCACGTCAAAAGTGCAAGTAGATAAATAGGTACCACTCCGGCGGGAAGGTAAACGGCGTTTCCGTGCGCTGCTCTGGTTCGCCAGAAGCGGCTTAGTCCTGCTGGCCACATGACCCGGAAGCTGTACGCTGGATCCCTCGGCCAGTAAAGCGAGATGAGCGCCGCAACCCCAGAGTCGTCCGCGAACTGGACCTAGCGGTCAGGGGTCCCTTTGCCTTTACCTTTGTGATGCTATGAAAACACACCCTGAAGGCACTTTGCGCGCTCTCGGTTGCAGAATCTGGTGTCGGTCGTCTTCGGAGACCCCCGGGACCATCAGATGCTGACCGAGCAAAAACGGGCGTACACCCCCAAGGAATTCGACAGCCCGCGGTAAGGACTGGTGGCCACCAGTGCCGGATTTACGTATGAGTTAAACTAGCTCTAACTTAGGGCCCCCCTCTCTTGGGACCCCCCAAAAAATTTAAAGGGGAAAAAAATTGGATGTACATTTCCAAAATATTATCTATCTATCTATCTATCTATCTATCTATCTATCTATCTATCTATCTATCTATCTATCTATCTATCTATGCAAGTGCAGGACTTTATTTCTCATTTTGCCTATAACATCTCTTGTACATTTCTACTGTAAAGTTTTCAATCAATAAAGGATTTAAAAACGGAAAAAAGGATGTTTAAATGAGCATTTTGAATTGTAAAACAGAAAATTTAATAAAGGTGGTATTTTTAAAAGGGAAAGGGTCACCCAAATAACCAGGGGACTAGAAACTTAGATGGGCCATTTGCTCGATGTTGGGGTGGATTCGGACTCCCTCCCGGCATCCGGCTTGGGAATGTCTGAACAGGGAAACCTGTATCTCGTTCTTAAGCAGTCCTTTCCTTGCCCCAGGGAACTCTGGGAGTTGTAGTTCTGACAGGGCAGGAATGCTTGGGGGGGCTACAACTCCCAGAATCCTCTGGGGGGAAGTTGCAGCAGTTAAGCTTCTGCAGGGTGGAAGAGCCCCCTCAAAGGCAGCACTGCCTAGTGGTTGGCTTGCGGAAGAAGACTCTGCCAAGCGATGGAGTCCGCTGGGTAAGTTTGAGCCGGCGTCTCGGCTCGGCCTACCTGGAAGGGTTGTTGTGAGCAATTAGAAAATAATAGGCTCTTCTCCATTGCCACGCTCCCTAAACTGTCTAATGTCTTCTAATGCCAAAGTGCGCGGGTTCGATTTATGTATGGGACGGCTGCATATTCGGGGTTGGGCTAGATGCCCCTTAGGGTCCCTTCGAACTCCTACAATTCTAAGTGGGCAGGATTTTTTAAATGTATTTATTGCCCCCCTACATTAGTGGGGGGTTTTTTTGTCTGTTTGTCTGTTTGTAAGTTGCATTGCGCTGCCCTGGGCGAGATAAAGCGGCAAACTTAATAATAATTTAAAATTATTATTATTATTATTATATTTTTAATTTTTATTATTATATTTAAAAAACCAGCAAAATTCAGGAAAACAATGCGCTGAGCCGACGTTCTCTTTCCTCCCTGCCAATCTCTCGCCAACAGCTACGACCCGGAGAGCGCAGCCGCCCAGGTCCGCCGGACGAACATCCGGCCAGGAGACGGGAGGCACGACTTTACCACTGTCATGTCTGAAGCGTACCCCTGGAGGGACCCAGGTCAGGAGGACGGGGTTCGAATCCGGACGCCCCCATCGCTATTCCCTCCGCAACCCCCAAGCTGTTTCCTCTGGCTGGTTGCTTTTTAACATACGTGAAAGAGGGGGGGTGGAACTCTGTGCATGCTCAGGAACCGCTTAACCGCACTCCCCGCGGAAACAGGATGATTTGCTCTGCTGACACTCAGGCCCCTGAAATGAGATGTGCAGCAGGGTCTACTCTTGAGTAGAATGTCAACGGATGAGGTTTGAGCCCCGTTCACATCATTTCTCCATTTATTTCTCGCCTCCAATAAAACTGCAGGAAGCGATCCCACAATTGAAAGCAGGGTTTTTTTTGGGTGGGGGGACAATAGTCTTTCCCAGGGCAGCTTACCAATAAAACAGGACTACGGCTATTAAGTGATAATAATAATAATAATAATAATAATAATAATAATAATAATAATAATTTATTTATACCCCACCCATCTGGCTGGGTTTTCCCAGCCACTCTGGGTGGCTTCCAGCAAAAGATTAAAATGCAACAATTGACCAAATATTAAAAGCTTCCTTAAACATGGCACGAAAGGAAAGGGGATCGGGGCGGGAGGAGGGAAAACAAAAACCCCACGCCCGATTGTTTCTTCCGCCGGGATGTCCCCAGGACCGTTGCACATCATCACCGAGAGGAAGAACGTGTCCTCCATTCTCCGAGGGGATCAGGACCCCGAGAGGAACAGGCAGAACGCCACAACCACCATCCACCGTCATTACTACAGAGAGGTAGCAAAATTCCCCAGGGGTCCGGGGAATTCCCATTGCGGGACTCGAACCCACGACTCTCGTGTCTCCTCTGCCCAGCCAAAGCAGGAGGAGCCGTCGTCCTGGGCGGACCCCAAACCCCGGAAGGACTTGACCTTGGGTGACAACCGCTATTCCTACTTCTGCACCACGCAACACGATGACTATCGGGAGCCCCCCGAGACCCACAAATTGCATGTGAACAAGTGGGAGGTCATGCAAAGCAATATCCCTTTCAACTATCCAGGTAATAATGGGGTTTTTTGCAGGGGGGGGGGCAGGAGGGAAGACGCGGTTTCCCAAACCCAGGGTGGGTGTCTCATTCGGAAAGGCAGAGAGAAGCCTCAGCAATCAGGAGTAGCGGTTTCCTTTTTATCTGTTTGTTTGTTATCTTTCTTGCCTTTTAAAAATGGACAGAGAAACTAAAGCAAACTAAAGCCTGGGGGCCGGATCTGGCCCAATTGCCTTCTAAATTTGGCCCACGGATGATCTGGGAATCAGCGTGTTTTTACATGAGTAGAATGTGTCCTTTTATTTAAAATGCATCTCTGGGTTATTTGTGGGGCATAGGAATTCATTCATTTCCCCCCAAAAAAATATAGTCCGGCCCCCACATGGTCTGAGGGAGGGTGGCCTGGCCCACGGCTGGAAAAGGTTTGCTGACCCCTGTTCTAAAACATCTTTAGGTAAAGGTAAAGGGACCCCTGACCATTAGGTCCAGTCGCGGACGACTCTGGGGTTGCGGCGCTCATCTCGCTTTACTGGCCGAGGGAGCCGGCGTACAGCTTCCGGGTCATGTGGCCGGCAGGACTAAGCCGCTTCTGGCGAACCAGAGCAGCGCACGGAAACGCCGTTTACCTTCCCGCCGGAGCGGTACCTATTTATCTACTTGCACTTTGACGTGCTTTCGAACTGCTAGGTTGGCAGGAGCAGGGACCGAGCAACGGGAGCTCACCCCGTCATGGCGGGGATTCGAACCGCCGACCTTCTGATGGGCAAGCCCTAGGCTCGGTGGTTTAACCCACAGCGCCACCCGCGTCCCAAAACATCTTTATCTTTTTTCTCCCTCTCTCGCAGCACCCGAGGGCCTCACCACCAGCACCCAGGACATGCTGGTTGCTCACCGGCAGGCGAAGTACCAGGTCCCCAAAGAGGAGCTGCAGAAGGTCAGGGAGGATCTTAGTGTCCGACAGGGGTGTTTGGGGTGGCAGGGGAGGCCCTTCTCCTTCTGGGGCAGTTTGCCCACCTTTGGACCCCCCTGCACACAGCTCTCGCTTGCGGCTCCTCGAAGCTGCTAGCCTGTGACAGTGGCCCCAATCCCTGGCTGGCTGAACCGGGCGAGGGGAGCCGAGGGGTCTCAAACCCAAAGGGAGCCCATCGGGGAGAAAGGAAACTCTGGCCCTATATTTCGGGAGAAGAAAAAGCTCAGGAGGAAACTCTACAGAAATCAAGACGGGAGTCCCTAAGGCAGTTGGGTGTCTCCTTGTCTGCCTCCTTCCGGCAACTCCTGCAGCCAAGCGTCTTGCTCTCATGGAATCAAGAAATGGTCGAGGTGGGACCCTGGCGGTCATCTAGCCCCGCCCCACCCCGCGATGCAGGAATCTCTGCTTTCGTTTGGACCCCATCCGCGAGGCCGAGAGGGGGGGCGTCTTGTTGTCTGGGCAGCACAGGAGGTCACTTGGGGGCTTGGCTTCACCCCCGTTCTCTCTCGAGACATACGGGTGCCAACTCAAACCATGAGGACTAGCACCCTAGGCGGGCCATTGGCCCAAACAAGTAACCTCTCCATTCCTGCTTTCAGTTTCTGTTCTCTCTCTCTCTCTCTCTCTCCTTCCCAGATTAAGTATTCCCACCTGGTCCACCCCTGGAAGGGCTGTCGCTGGTTCAGCACAGAGCAGAAGGACGCTTTCACCAACAAATATGAGGGTCCCATCACCCTGGTGGTGGGGGACAACCAGAGAAGCAGCCTCCCCCTGGGGACCTTGCCAAACTATTCCCTCCGGAAGAAAATCGTCCCTGCAAACGTCTGCCTGACTGAATAAACCCCATATCTCTATTCCGCCTTTTGGCTGCCCTCAATTCGTTTTTGTTTTCAGTCTCGCAGCTGCCGTTCAGAGCTGGTTCTACTGTTAGGCAAGGTGGGTGGGATATTTCGAGCGCTCGCATCCAGGGCCGGGTTAAGTTTGAGGCGGCCCTCAGCTCCTGAAGGTATTGGGGTCCTTTCTATGTCCAGCTATCCTTTGTCCACAACAAATAGCCGCTGTTTTTGGTGTTGAATATATGCTAGATGGTCATTGATGGACCTCATAGGTATCTCAAGCCATTTGCGCATGTTGCCATGCAACCAGTCCATGCAGAATGTAGGCACCCTATATATAGAAAGGAGCAAACCAGGGATATTTGAGGGAGCAGGCTAGCAGGCAGGGCCCACGGCTTACATCAGAGGAGCCGACACAACACAAAACACTCTTGCTGTAAAGGTAAAGGGACCCCTGACCATTAGGTCCGGTCGCGGACGACTCTGGGGTTGCGGCGCTCATCTCGCTTTACTGGCCGAGGGAGCCGGCGTACAGCTTCCGGGTCATGTGGCCAGCATGACTAAGCCGCTTCTGGCGAACCAGAGCAGCGCACGGAAATGCCGTTTACCTTCCCCGGAGAGTGGTACCTATTTATCTACTTGCACTTTGACGTGCTTTGAACTGCTAGGTGGGCAGGAGCAGGGACCGAGCAACGGGAGCTCACCCTCATTGCGGGGATTCGAACCACCGACTTTCTGATCGGCAAGCCCTAGGCTCTGGGGTTTAACCCACACAGCACCACCAGCGTTCCTCTTTCATAGAATAGTGTTAGCCTATTTTGCTGCAGCATCACACGGTGGTCCACCAAAGTTACGACCAAATAAGTCCTTTTAATCTGTTCAGTTGTTTGGCATAAATGAGACCCGGAACACAATGCAGGGAAGTGTGTCAGACCCTGAAACAAGACCCTGAGATCCTGTTCCCATGTACTTCTTGGAAACTCCTTCTATTCCCGACATAGCTGTCAACTTTTCCCCTTTTTTTAAGGGAAATTCCCTTATTCCAAATAGGATTCCTCGCAAGAAAAGGGAAAAGTTGACAGCTATGATTCCCGTGCCCCCCAAAACTCTCCACCGCATCCCCAGATACAAAATAAAATTAAAAAAAATTCCTTCTAGCAGCAACCTTAGAGACCAACTAAGCTTGTTCTTGGTATGAGCTTTCGTGTGCATGCACGAAATGCACTTTCATGTGCATGTATCTGAAGAAGTGTGCATGCACACGAAAGCTCATGCCAAGAACAAGCTTAGTTGGTCTCTAAGGTGCTACTGGAAGGAATTTTTTATTTTATTTCATTTCATTTCATTTTCTTGCATATATACAGAGTTAAACCCAGCAGGGCTCTGGCTGCGGTAGTTTGAAGACGCTCCCTTGAAGGAGGAGGAGGAGGGCTTTGGGAAGGGAAGGGGGGCAGAGGGAGGGAGGGGTCTTGGCAAAGGCCTCCGCCCCCCCCTTTGCCTGTCGCTGTCGGTTCAGCCCTGGCGCTGTCCGAGGGCGCATGGATCGGAGCCTCATTTGCCCCAAAGCAGCAGTGGCAGCAGCTGCCCAATAATTTGCCCCTCTCCTCTCCGAGGGTTTCTGCCAGCTTCTTCCACGGGGCTCCCTGGCAAGGGGGGCACCCACGTTTTTTGCCATGCACCCCTTTGCCCGGGTCAGGGGCTTCGCAGTGGAGCTGGGCGGCCACCCCGGCGGTGGCACCGTCTACCGGGGAGGAGAGGCCCTGTCCGGGCAGGTAGTGCTGGACGTCGCCAGGGAGGTCAAGGTGAGAGAACGCTGAAAATGATTTTTATTTTTAAGAAAACAACCCTGAAGTTATGCTGTTGAGATGTACAGGATTTGATGGGTTTACAGAGCGGAAGAAGATACAAAATAAAACTGGCAAAATAAATTATCAAACTATGCAGGAGAAATGAGATAATTTGAAGCCCAAGAATGAAAGAGAACTTTGTGTTGTGTTGTGTTGCGTTGCGTTGCGTTGCGTTGCGTTGCGTTGCGTTGTTGTGTTGTGTTTAGGGAAACTTTCAATGTTAGAGGTAGCTTTTAATGTTTGATGGATTATTGTATTTTAATATTTTATTGTATTTTAATATTTTGTTGGAAGCCGCCCAGAGTGGCTGGGGAAGCCCAGCCAGATGGGGGGGTATAAATAATAATTATTATTATTATTATTATTATTATTATTATTAATTTGTTTTGTTTAAGAGGGCAAATGTATTTCTTAAGCTTTGCGTATAAATTTCTACATCGGTGTAACTTTCAAAAGTCGCTTGTAAGAAGATGAAGGAGGTTTTGAAACTGGACAAGGTCTTACGGACCTGCAGGAACGGGCATAAAACATTGGAACCGGGAGAAGGGAGGGGAGGGAAAGTCAAGCCAAAAACATAATATGGTTTTAAAATTGTGTTATGATGTGTGTGTGTTTTTCCGTTCTGTGATGATTTTGTATTGGGTTTTTTTTCCCCTTTTCATTTCTGTTATTTTTGGGAAATTACCGGTAATAAAAATGTCAACCACAACCCAATAAAATGTCAACCACAACCCAAAGGTGAGAGCGCTGGCCGTCTGTGCCCGGGGTGTGGCCACTGCCCACTGGCTGGAGGGCAAGAGCGTTGGCATGAACACCGTCTACAGCGACTACACGGCCTTCCAGACTTACCTGAGAAGGAAGCAGCACCTGATCCCAGGTAAGAAGAGGGCAGGAGAGCCGGCTTGGCACCTCCGTTGTGGGTGCCACGCGGGGCGCATGACCCTGGCAGAGAAATTTGTGGGTGCTACCTGTGGGTGCCAGGCCTCTTTGTGGGGAATTTGACGAGGACTCGGGCACCTATATAATTTGAGAGGGTTTCCCACACTCGCAGCCCAGCAGATCTCCGTCTCCTTGCTCTTTTGTAGGGGAAAGTTTTATTATTATTATTATTATTATTATTATTATTATTATTATTTTCAATTACAATCCAATCACCGCCTCGTCCTAACAATTCACAGCGGTTCACAACACACTCAAACATCAAATAAAACAATCTCGAGCCAAAGTCGTGTGTAAAATGTACATTCAAAGCAACAAAATTCACAGGAAACCAAAACACTCCCAATAAAACATTGCAAAGGATGTGCATCTGATGCGGCGAAGGGAACAAACGTTGTAAAGATTTCAAAAGAAAACATTGCTAAAGGAAGGTAAATATGCAATATATATTGGCAGTTTTATTTCCAGCGAAGGATCTCGCGAGGGTGGAATCTGCCCTTTTCACAGCTGCCAGGCACCATTTCCAGGCAGCGACATCTCTTTCCCCCACAGAAACCCTCCCGGGGATCTCAGAGACGCTGTTTGCTCAGCGACACTCGAACGCAGAGCCGGTTCGGTAAACGCCGAAGCTCCTCGCCGTTGCTTGGATCCTGCACGACTCGGTTGTTAACGTCTTGGCGACGCTTCCTGGTGCAAAATCGCTCGGCGTATTTGCCCATTTAGGCAGGCCCATATGGCCCACTCTGACCTGCAGCAGCTACCCAAGCTCAGGGAGAGACACAGAATCATAGAATTGGGACGGAACTTGAAATATACCCGGAGTCAAGTGTGAATTTCACGCTCTTTATTCAGCTCATAGTAGCAAGGGATAAGTATTTCCCCAAAACGTCTGCTATACTGGTGAAACTCGAAAAATTAGAATATCGTGGAAAGGTTCATTTCTTTCAGTAATTCAACTTAAAAGGTGAAACTAATATATGAGATAGACTCATGACATGCAAAGCGAGATATGTCAAGCCTTTATTTGTTATAATTGTGATGATTATGGCGTACAGCTGATGAGAACCCCAAATTAACAATCTCAACTTTGGGGTTTTCATCAGCTGTACGCCATAATCATCACAATTATAACAAGCAAAGGCTTGACATATCTCGCTTTGCATGTCATGAGTCTATCTCATATATTAAACTCCAGTAGCTAATGAAAACAATTGCTTACATAAATGGACTTTCCCACGATATTCTAATTTTTCGAGTTTCACCTGTATATACATTATTTACACAATGGGCCCCACGTGATTGGCTAATTCTGGGCTACTACTGTAGGCCAATCAGGTTGCGTATAAGATTTACGTATAAGCTAAAGATGCTCTAGCTTAGGGCCCCACTCTTTTGCGGGGGGGGGGGGCAAATTTTTTTAAAGCGGTTCATTTGTTTCTGTGACTGCTTGGAACCCAGTTCAGCTACTGATGGATTGATTGTGCCACTGCGGAAATGGATAAAAGCCCCCCATCCAAACAATGACCGTCATCGGTGCAGGGAAGGAAAAAAGCAACCATTTTAATCACCTACAATATTTTCTTATTTATAGTACGGCACATCCGTTCTTGCTTTCATTTTATGGATCGATGGTCTCGTTAGATAGTAAAATTCATGTCCAATTGCCGTTTCAGGGGCTGTTTTTGAAAGTCCGGAACGGATTAATCCGCTTTGCATTCCTTTCTACGGGAAAGCGCGCCTCGGTTTTGGAACGCTTTGGTTTTGGAACGGAATTTCCGGAACGGGTTAAGTCTGAGAACTCAAGGCTACCACTGAATTTGCTAAGCCCAATTTAGCAAAAACAGCTTCTGGTTGTTGTTGTTTTTTGTTAACTCTGTTGACCGACGCTGTTCCTTTCCGAGCCACTGTGTGTCGCCGTTGTCCTTTGCGACGACAACCTGCCGGGATTCGAACTTCCTTCTCAGCTGACGCCAGGGGTCAGCAAAGTCGGTGGAAGACAGTGCCAGGAGACAGATGGCACCAGCTCCCTTTGCTCTGTTACCACGAACCTGCCCCCTTCTTCTCCAAACAAAATGTTTTCTGTGTTGCTGTTGTTATTCCCCCCGCTGTCATGTTTCCCCCCGAAAATACCTCCCCGCCCCCCCAGCTCATCCTTTCTCTGGCGGTGCATGGAGCCTCCACAGATCGCCGCAGTCTACCTCATTTATTTATTCTGCCCTGGATGCTTTAGCTGAGTTTCCCGCATTGCAAGGGGGTTGGAATGGATGCCTCTCAGGGTCCCTTCCAACTCCACGATTTCCCCGCTAAGGAGCTCGGGGGTGGCACGGTTGGTTCTCCTCTCTTAATCCCCGCAACGACCCTGCGAGGGAGGTTAGGCCGAGGGTGAGCCTCAAGACCGGTGGGGATTCAAACCCTGGTCTCACTCCCAGGTCCTGGCGGCCTAGAGCTCTAACCACTGCACAACACTGCCTGCGGGGGTCGGAGGTGTGTAAATGCCGCAGGGTGTGTGAGAGTCATTTCTTGCTTGGCATCTTCTCAGGCTGTCCCACTGCTAGCAGCAGGACACTGGGGTGATCCAAAAAGGGGATTTCGGGGGTCATATCCTGACCCCCAGCCCCCTTGCAGCCCCCCAGAGGTTTTACATGATCTCCCTGGGCTTTGCAAGAACGCACCTGCCATCTCATGAAGGAGGGAGAGGAATTAAACTAGGGTCACAGAGCTGTTGAGTTTGATGGGGTCCTCCAGAAGTCATCTAGACCAACCCCGTGCAATGCAGGAATCCCCCTAAAAACCTATGGCGAAGGAGAGTCCCCCCCCCCAGTGCGATGAAGTCGATTCCACAATCGAACAACTCTCGCCATCGAGAAGTTTTAGCCGGGATCTCCTTTCTCGTGGGTTTTCCTGCTGGCGCGATTCAGCCCCATGAGGCCAGGAGTTCCCCTGTCTCCCACGGAGTTTGTTGTGGGCCCAGAGGCACACCCCGATGCCCCAGATTCGGTGCCCTGCCCTCCGGCGGAGAAACACGGGCACGCCTTTCACTCTTTCCAAAGCCCGTTGGCCAAGGACCAAATCACTAGGGGGAAATCTAGGGCAGGCCCAGGTTGGGGGGCGGAAACAGCCCTGCAAAGCAGGTTTGGGGGAGAATTCAAATGTGCAGGCCACTTGGCACAGCTCCCCTGGTTCAGTCCTACAGAGGTGTCTGGGAATATCCGCTTGCCTGCTGCTGCCAGTCAGTGTAGGCACCTCTGAGGTCCCAGTTGTCCGACTCAGTACAAGGCAATCTTATTTTCCAGGAAAGGGTTAGAACGCCTGCTTTGAATGCAGAAGGCCCCAGGTTCAGTCTCCAGGCGGATCTGGGAGAGGTGCCTGAATCGGCAACCCCAGAAAGCCACTGCTGCCGGTCAGTGCAGGCAATACCAAGTAAGATGGGCCAGTTGTCCTATGTTCCAAGCAAGGAACCCAGCTGGGAATTACGCAAGAGGAGGAAATTGTCTTCTTGAGACAACCCTCGTGGAAAAAAATTCAGATTTAATTGTCAGCTGCAATTGAATTGTAGAATTGCAAAGTTGGAAGGGACCCCAAGGGGTCATCCAGCCCAACCCCCCGCGATGCAGGAACAAACAGCAGTGAGTTGCGACGGTTAACAACGTCCTCACTCTGCATTTCGCTTGCATTTCTTCACAACGGAAACTACCCTGTCGCAAATGCTTGTTTGTTGATTCAATCCTTACGCCGTTTGTGGCCGTCGGATCCAGCAGCTTCCGGTGTTCCTACTGAAGTGGGAAACCATGAGGACTAGACTCTTAGCATCTTTCGAAGGAGTGGAGCCGCCTGCTTGGCTTGCAAAACGTCCCCACTTGGGGAACGGCTGCCAGCCAGTGTAAGCAAAACTGGCTCGACTGAGTAATTTAATCTCAGGGTCGTGGGTTCGAGCCCCACATTGGGCCAAATATTCCTGCATTGCAGGGGGTTGGACTGGATGACCCCTGGGGGTCCCTCTCCAAGTCTGGAATTCTATCATTTCAGTTCTTTAAGCCCAAGATAAGATCGAAGGGCCAACAGTATTCTCTCGGAGGTTTTAACTGGGATGGTTTTAACTTTGTACGGAAATAGTTCTTATATATTTTCTTACTGCTGTTAGGCTTTTTAATCCTGATTTAATCTTGACAAAGGGCGGTTTATAAATGGAACGAATGACAGGATAAATACATTTACAGGTGTGCGCTGGTTGGAGAGTAAATTATCGGCTTTTTTTCTGTTGGGCAATTTGCGTTTGCCTTTTGTAACTTTACGCGGCGGTACAAATCGCACACACAAATGGAAACGTTTTTAGGTTGTGATACAAATAGAACCAATAAATTGAAAAATAAATAAACGAGAGAGGGAGAGATGGATATCTATCTATTGGCTCACCCTTTTCAGCTTTCTGTTTGCTTTTCTTTTCCTGCCCAGTGGAGGAAAGTTTATCTCTCCCGTCAATCCAAAAGTGACCAGTCTGGGCGCGCATGCTCGCTGCCTTGTTTTTGCAAAAGCCTTCAGCCGCCTGCCAGACCTGGGGGCATTGGGGGTGGGGGTGGGAAGTGGTGGGGGCGTGGGGGTTCTGGGGGAGGGCTTTTTGCTGCGCCCCGCCCCCTTGCTCCGATAGGGCGCTCGGGGCCAGGGGGCGCGGCTTGGCGAGCCTTGAAAAAGCTTTGCGCGCGGTGCGGGGCGCTCAGAACAGCCTTAGAGGCTCAATCGACACGCGAGGATGCTATTTGACCGTGTGAAGCGCTTTTCGGTGGAGCTGGATTGCCCCGAGGTGGCCTCGCCGCCGGTCTTCAGCTCCGGGGAGACCGTGGCCGGCCGCGTGGTGCTGGAGCTGTCCGGCACGGCGCGTCTGGGCGCGCTCCACCTGCATGCGCAAGGCGCGGCCAAAGTGCACTGGACCGAGTCTCGCAGCGCCGGATCCAGCACCGCTTACACGCAGAGCTACAGCGACCAGGTGGAGTTCCTCAGCCACCGGCAGACCCTCCTGGCCCCGCCAGGTAAGGCGTCCTCTGAGCGCGGGCAGAGCGCGCAATCTCGCTCTCCTCCCTGCCCGGCGCGATCTGTCTCTCTTGCAAAGCCTCTCCAGCTCAGCAGTGCCGACACGGCCGGGCAGCGGCTCTCCTCCTTTTTTTTCCAAGGGGAAGTTGCTTTTCGAGCCAGCTCTGTAGGGCCGACACGGGCTGGCAGTGCTCTCCTCTCCTCCTCGGGAGCGCCGCTCAAGCGCCCAGTTTTTTCTCTCTCCATGTTGCTTGCCAAGCCTCTCTACCTCAGCAGTGCCGACATGGGCGGGCAGCGGCTCTGCTACTTTCTAAAGAGGGGTTTTCGACAGGGAAGCTGCTTTTGGACCCAAGCTCTGTAGTGCCAGCACTGGCTGGTAGCAGCCCTCCGCTCCGACAGGGCTGCCGCTGCTTAGAGAACCAAGTCAGGCTCTCGGGGACCGTCCAGGCACCTCAGCATATCTCCTGCTTCCTGAGAGCTCCGTTGGCAGAGCAGGAGACTCTCTGGGTGGTGGGTTCGAGCCCACGTTGGGCAAAAGACCCCTGCATGGAAGAGGGTTGGGCTAGATGACTCCCGGAGTCCCTTCCAACTCTGATTCCAAGGCAGGGAAGATGCCAGAGACTGAGCCTGGGATCTCTGCCTGCAGAGCAGCTGCTTTTGTCCCTGGACTTTCTAAAACAGAAAGCAAGACTCCAGTCCTCATGATGACCCTCCTTCCCTTGGTCCCCGCAAACGGAACAGGGGAGAAAGAACCCAACAGTTCTCTTCCTCTGCCTGAGCCGGAGACCTTCTGCGCCCGCTAACCGCTGAGCCGTGGGCCTTAAAAATAGAGCAGGACCCTGAATAAATAAGGAGCTGCCTTATATGAAGCCCACCTTTATTGCCCACACAGGCTGGCAGCCGCAGCTCTCTGAGATTTCCTGGCAGGGGGTTCCTACCCCCACACCCACCTGGAAATTAAATCTGGGACATTCTGCATGCAGGGCAGATGCCCTACCAGCAGAAGACGAACTGTTTCACCGTGCTTCCACGTTGCATTGCAGGGGGGGTTGGGCTGGATGACCTTTGGGGGTCCCCCTCCCAGCTATACAATTCCATGGTTCTTTCGCATTCTCGCATTCTCTGGCCCAGCTTTCCCTTAAGAAAGGCCAGTTGCAATTGTAAACTATCCAGGGGGCGAACTGCCTTCTGGGACCCACCCACCCCCCACCTCTGGCCTCTCTGACCTCGGCTCAACTTCCTCCAAGGGGCAGATTTTGCCCCGGCCGATTCTATTCCTGGCAGCCGGGCGCTTACATAATGCCAGACCCCTGGGATATCTTGCCTGTCTCAACTGGGGTGTATTTGTAGGTCCGGGGGGGGCACCTTCTGTTAAAAACTCCCCTTTGCAGGGCACCTGGGCTGTAGGAACCGAGTATATTTGGGGGAGAGAGAGAAATACTGTTGTGTAATACCTTCTGTTACTTCTGTGTCTTTTCGCTGTGTGTGCGTGAACTTTCCCGGGTTGTTTATGGGAAGCCAAAAAAAAATCACATGCTTTTGGCTGAGTGTGGATGTTGTGTTGAATTTCCTTCGTTTGACCGCTGCAGGAAAACAGCAAGCTCTGCTCCAGAAAAAAAAACATCTTTAAAAAAAAAAGGTCTGTTATTCATTTCAACTTCCTTTATTTTTTGTTTTCCCAACAGACAACGGAGACGTCACGGTCCTTCAGGCCGGCCGACACGAATTCCCTTTCACTTTCCAGCTGCCAGAGTAAGTTGAACACTTCTTCAAAATACTATTTTTATTATTATTATTATTATTTGATTTGTGGGCGATTGCACCTGGAAGCAACTTGGCAGTGTGGCAATAACCTAAACACCATTGCATGTCAGCGCAGCGGGCGCCATTGCATGTCGCTGTTGCATTTATTATGATTATCGTTTCGTTATCAGCCTTTGCCCAGCCTGATTCCCCCCCCCCAGGTATTTCTGGAGGGTACCTGGCTGGCATTTCTTGCGGTGGGGGGGGGTCCAGAATGACCCTTTCAATCCCTTCCAACTCTATGAAACGAGTTCGGACAATTTCATACATAAAAAGAACTTCAAATCCCAGTACAAAATACTGACCCATTTTTTTTTATAAAAATAGTTTTATAAGTTACGTGTCTTTGTTTCTCAGTGTGATCCTTTTACGTGGTTTTGTATGTTACTTTATGCCTTGTGACTTTTGTTGATTGTAGTTTAGTAATTTATTTACTGCGAGTAGCGAATTACTGTCCAGCTATTATTTGCTGGTGTTTCGAGAGCTAATTTTATCGGGTCCTGTTATAGATTAGGGAATATTCCTTTATTACTTGATAGGAACCGTTCCATCTTAAAGTTACCATTTTATTAAACACCTGCCGAAGTTTGGAGAGTCAGTTTCACCGGGTTCTATTCTAATCGATGGCGGAATATTCCTTTATTCGATGGGAACCGTTCCATCCTAAAGAGGCATCTTGTTACGGCGCCTGTTCCTTCTTGTACGTTGGGTTGCCTTGTGTGTCGACACATAGAAAGTGTCCGAATTAAAAGTGAAACGGAACGAAATGGGAGATATTTTGGGTTGGGTTGCGGACTTTTAATAGTGGGTGAATTTTTGTATTTTCATATTTTGCTGGAAGCTGATCAAAGTGGCTGGGGAAACCCAGCCAGATGGGTGGGCTATTACTAATAATAAAAATAATAATAATAATTAATTAATTAAGGAGGAGGCCTCGTTTTTCATACTTCCTTTCCCTTCCCTTGACAGATCCTTGGCCACTTCCTTCGAGGGAAAACATGGGAGCGTCCGCTATTGGGTGAAAGCCAAGCTCCACCGTCCCTGGTCTTCCGTCAAGAAAGCAAAAATGGATTTCACCATTATTGAGCCCATCGATATCAACACGCCGGCATTACTGGTGAGTTGGAGAGGCAAAGCGATATGGGGGGGATTTGGGTGGAATTAGGAAACCCAGCCTTATACCGAGCCCCCTTAGCTCATTGCTACCCCTGCAACATTCCCGCCTCGCAGGGGGGGTCAGACTGGATGACCCCCGGGGGTCCCTTCTGGCTCTCCAATTCTGCAACTGATTCCCCGCCTTCAGGATAGCTCAGTCTTTAGGGGGTGAGGACCCTCGGGGTCGTTGGTCTGAGCCCCGTGCCGGGCAAATTTTGGGGTCAGGCTAGATGAACCTTGGGGTTCCTTCCAGTTTTGTGATTCTATATATGCATCGCAAAACTGGAAGGAACCCCAAGGTTCATCTAGCCTGACCCCAAAATTTGCTTGGCACGGGGCTCGGACCTTTAAAACACACACACACACACACACACACACACGTGTGTATATATATATATATATATATATATATATATATATATATATATAAAAACTTTATTGCATTTTCAGAATTTCCAAAAAAAGAATAAAGAAAACAATTGACCACATATTCAGAGATGAAAATAAAGATTACAAAATGCAGGATAGAAATGTTTAAAGGTCTAAGATAATCAAAATAACATTGAAAAAGGAAAAAATATGCCAGTTTTGCAATTCTATGGCTGCCTGGCAGCGTCGGGTCTCCCTAGCCCTATTTGAACCCGGGACGTTTTGCCTTTGATAATAATAATAATAATCTTCCGGAATAACCCTTGTAGTTTAACAATGACCTTTGGACATAGCGGAGATACAAAAATTTGGATTATTACGAAAGAATGAGAAGGAAAGGATTAGCAATAAGAGGAGGAGGGAAAGTCCAGGAGATTCTTGGGAATCTTGCTCTTATATATTATGATATGTGAATTTCAATCTGGAAAATTGATTTAAAAATAATAATAATAATAATAATAATAATAATTAATAATCATAATAATTTGTCTTCCTTCTCTGCTTCTGCCCATCAGGCTCCACAAGCCGGTGTCAAGGAAAAGCTGGCACGAGCTTGGTATTGCAACCGAGGGCAGGTCTCCATCTCAGCCAAGATCGACCGGAAAGGCTACACGCCAGGTGAGTCGTAGGGGGCAGCCCCTGGAAGCGGAGATCGGGGTGTGTGTGTGTGTGAGGACCCAGGCACTTGACCATGTGGCGTCGAGGGTTGGCATGCGGGGAATCTGCCGGTGGCCCTGCGGAAACGCACTTGCTCCGGATCATCGGGGCCACCCAGCGGTCATCTAGGCTGACCCGCTGAAAATGCAGGCGTCGCGGCTCGCGAAATCCCTGCGGGGGGGGTAGCTGCTCGGCTCCCGTTAAAAAACCTCCGAGGAAGTAGAGCTGGCTGCCAGCCCTTCGCTCCCCACAACAGGATTCCTTGCTCCCCAAAAGTCCGGCTAACTAAACTGTTTGCCCTGCCCACTGCGATTTTTAAATTTAATAATAATAATAATTTTATACACATAATATATCATCACAGTCTGTTGCCCACCAGGGAGACTCCTCCATCTGTGTCATGGAAATAATAATAATGATGATGATGATAATAATAATAATAATAATTAATAATAATAATAATTTATTTATACTCTGCCCATCTGGCTGGGTTTCCCCAGCCACTCTGGGCAGCTTCACAGAGCATTAAAAAACAGAAACTTCAAGCACTGAAAACTTCCCTGAACGAGGCTGCCTTTAGATGTCTTATTTATTATTATTATTATTTATTCATTTTTATTTATTTATTATGTACTGCCCTTCATCAGAAGATCCCTGGGCGCAGTATGCAACGTTAAAAACGCATTGCAGAACAGCGATAAAAAACCTTGTAAAATTGCAGAATCGTAGAGTTGTCAACTAGTCCAACCCCCTGCGATGCAGCGGGTCTCGAACCCGCAACCTTTGCGTTACCGGCGCCGACGGAGCTCTCCGGGCTCACGGTGTAATAAAAACCGAAAACGGTTGAGGGATCCCAGCTCAGTTTCCCTGGCTTTAGGAACAGGGTGCCCTCCCAAAGGGTGTGTTTCCCTGCTCCGTCCAACGCAGCAATGTGCCCATTTCCCCGGCAGGCGAGGTGATCCCCATCTTTGCCGAGATCGACAACTGCACCACCCGGACGGTGGTCCCCAAGGCGGCCATCATCCAGACGCAGACCTTTGTGGCCCGAGGCACCAAGAAGCAGAAGAAGTCCGTGGTGGCCTCCATGGTGGGCGACGCCATCGCGGCCGGCAAGAGGGAGGTGTGGCACGGCCGGGCGCTCAAGATCCCCCCCGTCGGACCCTCCATCCTCCAGTGCCGCATCATCCACGTCGAGTACACGCTCAAGGTGAGACGCCGGGGGGAGTCTGGCCTAGCGAGCGGAGCGGGCAAGGGAGGTCAACCTCTGCTGGGAGGACCCTCTGTGCTTCCAGGGGGGGGGCGCAGAGAGCCATTTGAGGCTTTTTGCTCCATCCAGTGTCGCCAGCACGGGTCGGCAGCAAAGCCTAGTGGTCGGAGCGTGCTCAGGTTAGGGAGGGAGGTCCTCTGAAACCCCTGGAAACCTTTGCTGGGGGGACCCTCTGCGGTTCCAGGGGGCGCAGAGAGCCATTTGAGGCTGCTTGCTCCAACCAGTGTCGCCAACACGGGCCGGCAGCAAAGCTCGCCGGGAATTCCGATTCGGGGATTTTCGGGAGTTCGGACTTGGGGATAAACAGAGAATCAAGAGTCGGAAGGGGTCCCGAGGGCATAAGGCGGTATTTAAATAATAATAATAATAATAATAATAATAATAATAATAATATGGGTGGCATCTCTCTAGCAACTCTCTCTAGCAGCTGGGAAAAACAGAAAATCTCCCTGTGGTTTTCTAATCCCCGATAACTCCAAGCTTGCAGGTCCGATCACCTTGCAGGGCGGTTATTATTATTATTATTATTATTATTATTATTATTATTATTATTGTTATTTATTACCATCAGATTTTTCCGTGTATACGATGCCCCCATGTAAACGCCGGCTCCTATTTTTTTAGCCCAAAATGAAGAAATTAAGAATTGCAACGTTCCGTGTATGAGCCGACAGATACTCAATTTGGGGGGGGGGGATAATATAGTCTTATACACGGAAAAATACAGTATTTGCTGAATTTATATGCCGCCCTATACCCGGGGGTCTCGGGGTTGGACTAGATGACCCCCAGGGTCCCTTTCTGAGTCTGTGATTTTATGTTTTTATCCTCAATTCTCTGCGGTTCCACGGTTCTCAGAGCAGGGATCTCCTTTTCCCTGATCCAGTTCCGCACCGGATCCGGCGCTCCCTGGGCCGCGTGAGATGAAGGAGGCCATTATTTCATTCATTCATTCATATTTTACAAAACGTCCTGTTTTTCGCCCACCTGGCAGGTCTGCATCGAGATCCCGGGGACTTCGAAGCTGTTCCTGGAACTCCCGCTGGTCATCGGCACGATCCCCCTGCACCCCTTTGGCAGCCGCACCTCCAGCGTCAGCAGCCAATACAGCGTCAATTTGGATTGGGTCCGGATGGGGATCCCCGAAGAACCCGAGGGTAAGGACCCACTCTGTAAAATTCGGGACCCCGCAAGGATGTTTTCAGGGGCAAATTTATATATACTGATGTGTTGCAGAGGGGTTTCGACAGCTAAGCCCTACTCGAGAGTAGACCCATTGGCATCAATCAATAAAAAAAACACGACTTTATGAAATATCTGCATATGAAAAGAACCTGCTGTGTAAAGTTGCAGGGAGTGGAAACCTCTCTCTATATATTCATATATATAACAGCTTTATATAAATAACTTTCTTAAAGAATGATTTTGTATAAAGAACTTTTAAAAAACGATATTATATAAGGGACTTTGTAAATCGACTTTATAAAATACCTGCATTTAAAAAGAACCTGTGTAAAGTTGCAGAGACTGGAAACACACACACACATATATATAATATGAATAATTTTTCTTGTAAAATAGCTCTCTCTCTCTCTCTCTCTCTCTCTCTATATATATATATATATAAAGAACTTTTTAAAAATGATTTTGTATAAAGAACTTTTAAAAAAAACAACGATTTTACGTAAGGAGCCCTTTATAAAACGACTTTACAAAATAGCCGCATATTTTTAAAAACCGCCTGCATAAAGTTGTTTCTGCTGCCGGGTTTGGAAGCTCCGGGGAAGAGCAGAACGTATTAAGGAGCAGCGTCAGAGAGGGTGAAATTAGAGGAGGCAGAAATCATTTAATGTGTCGACACGAATAGAAGTTATTAAGATGGTGGTTGTTACATAAGAGGGATTACTATTATAACCGGAACGTAATGGAAGTTAATAAGATTTTGGAACGCAAATCATCAAGCCGTCAATTCTAGCCTCACCTAGATTATATAATTTGGTAGTTTGGTGTGGATAATTGTGTTATGAATTGGTATTGTTATAAGGAGCCGACAATTGGATCGTAATTGAAAACCAATAAAAATTGTTCTATGAAAAAAAGGGAAGGCAGAACCTTAAAACACAATTGCACGAAATTTGGGTTATGAATGGAGAAGTTGGGTGAAGGGGAATCTAAAAACGGTTGAGTGACAGGTGGAACTTTCCATATGGGAAAGAAGAATGAAATATTATTTTAAGGGGGGGGGAATCACGTTCCACCAATGGGTTTTCTCTTGAGTAGGACTGATATTAAAATATAATATAATATAATATAATATAATATAATATAATATAATATAATATAATATAATATAATATAATATAATATAATATAATATAATGGTGGCCTTCCACCAATTCCCGTCTTGTATTTCTCAACCTCGGGGTCCCCTGCTGTCGTCGGACTACATCTCCCATTATCCATAGCCGGCGGGACCATGGACGATGGGAATTGTAGTCCGACAGCAGCCTGGTTGGAGAAACACCGGCTTTAGGCTTATCCCACCTGGCAGGGTTGTTGTGAGGAGGAGGAACAACAACCACCAGGTGTGCCAAGCCGTCTTGGGGAGGTGAAAAAGTCGGGGTCCCAAAATGGCCCCTTTCCCCCTAAAAAAAAAACCAAAATAAAACCTGCTAAAAGGAGCCCATTAACTCTTCCCCTTGTGCTCTCTCTGCAGCTCCTCCTGAATACTCGTCCGTTGTGTCCAGCGAGGGACCCCTGGAAACCCTCTCGCCGCCCAGCCAGGACAACGGGGCCCCCGGCGTCCTCGAAGGGCCCTTTTTCGCCTACATCCAAGAATTCCGCTTCCGGCCGCCTCCGCTCTATTCCGAGGTGAGATTACTGAGGACTAGAAACCTGGTGTTCGAAAGGCGGGCGGCCGTGGGCCCCCTTGGCCAATCTCCCTGGTGGAAAGAAGGAGCAGGCTGTTTTGGGTGGGATCCCCAGGGGTCATCCATCCCAACCCCCATGTAACGCAGGGAACTTGATTCGAACCCACGACCCTGAGTTTTTAGAGCCCCTTAAAACGGGCGCTGGGCTGCCCCCCCTCCCCTCTTGAAACCCGTACCTTGCAGGGGGTTAGGCTAGATGACCGCCGGGGTCCCGTCCAACATTCGACGAATCTTCGCTAACCTCTCGCTTCCTTCTCCTCTCCTTCCAAGGTGGATCCCAATCCCCAATCGGACGCCGCCATCCGCCCGCGCTGCATGACCTGCTGAGAGGCGCAACGGCCTCTTTGGATAGATCTCTTTTGCCTTACCGGAAACGGGATCAGGCGAGGAAGGAGCAGCCGCCGGCGACCCCGGAGACCGGAACCCCGCGATCTGCGTGCGAATGAGGAGAGGGCCTCCGGCGGGGAGATGGCTCCTTGACCCCCCCGAGGCGGCAGAGGCAGCGGTTTGGGGTCTCCCAGACCAACAGCACCCGATCCTCCGGGGTTTCCCTTTACGGAGGAGGAAAAGGGGACCCCCCCCAAGGGGGAATGCCTGCCTTGTGACTCAGACACTTTCCGGCACTCCCGGTTTCTCTTAAGCCCAGCTCAACCTCCCGACACCTACGGGCGAGAAAATAGGGCGGGGAGATTCCCCAGGGAGCGGCTCCTCCGCGGGACAGATTGCGGGGTTGAGCAAAAGTTTTGGGGTTCCCCCCTTGATTTTATCCCATCCACACACCCACACCCCGATTTGCACTTAGCCGGAGGCTTTGCGGAGTCGGGATTCGAACCCGCCACTCTGGGTTTCGGGGCGGGAAGATCCACCCGTGGGTTTTTAAGGTGTTTTGGGGGGTTTTTTGGGGTGGGGAAAAGAGGGTCGGAACAGCTTGGCAGGACAGAGAAAGGAACCTTTGCGCTGTCGAAGGCTAAGAAAGTTTGGGGGGGTCATGTGGTTTTTTTTTGCCTTTTGGGATGCAGATCAGACCCCAAATTCTGGGCATTTTGAAGAAGTTGTGGAGGGAATGGAAGAAAATGGTTTTCTTCTCTCTGAAATCGCATTCCACTTTCCAAAGCTAGCTGGTCTCCAGGGGAGGGACATATTTTGATTTCCCCCCCAACATTGGGACAGTGGCCTTACATTGTAAATATGTGTAAATACGATTTTCCTGATACGCTGTGGCTCGATGCAGAACTTACACAAAAGAACCAGTTTCCATATTTTTATAGAATACTTGCGGCCTTTTCAGAAACAACCCCCCCCCCAAAGAAAAAACACCTGTGTTTGGAAACGAGGTTTTGTAAGTTTGTGTGCTTTTTTTGTACAAGTGTTGAAATAAAAGTTGTGAAATTTACTCCTTGTCCTCCTGAGTTTCTTTCCTCTACCCAAAACTGGGGGGGCGGCGGGGGGGTGGGGGAACGGCTGGGATCTTTAACCTGACTTGGGACTCCTGTGGTTTCCAGGGAACCTTTGTGTGCAGTTCAAATCTTCAAAAATCGCCCTGAATGTCAATAATGGAACGTGATAATATTGCCTACACTGGCTGGCAGCAGCTCTCTGGGATTTTCGGGAAAGGATTGTAGAATTGTAGAGGCGGAAGGGGCCCGAGGGTCATCTAGTCCAACCCCGTGTAATGCAGGGAATCTCTGCTTTCGTTTGGCCCCCCACCAGAGGTCCCTCGACTTTTCCCCTTCACCCCCAGAGGTGCACTCCATTGTCTCTCAAGGTGCCGACGGCAATGGGTCCCATCTCGGAACGGACTGGCAGAAATGGCCCTCTGTGGGCAGGTGGGCTCTTGAACCCGGCGCCTTCCTCATGCAAGCATCTGCTCTGCCACGGAAACCCCCACCCCCACCCCCCGTGGGGCGACAGGCCCGAGTTGGGAGTCCCCAGCAACTCACGCAGTGCCGGATTTACGTATCAGCTCAATGAGCTCTAGTTTAGGGCCCCCAAAAAAATTAAAAGGGGGGGGAATCTGGACGTACATTTCCAAAATATAAGATAAAAAGCAAATGAAATAAAACCTACATCCAGCAACAGAGTCTTGTGTTGTGCAGGTTCCTAGGATGTACCGGTAAGTCATGGGCAGGCAAACTAAGGTGTTACTCCCAGCCGGAATAAATGTACCGTATTTCCCCCGTGTATAAGACGCCCCCTGTTTTCTGAGCCCCAAATTAAGAAATAAATTAATGGCAACATTTTGTGTATAAGACGACCCCCAATTTTAAACTTAAATTTTTTTTAGGGCGGGGAATATAGTCTTATACACGGGAAAATACAGTATATTATTTCCGTGCGATTTGTATCTTTAATTTGTTTCACAAAATGTACACACCGCTCGGCTGCCAAACGGAAAATAAGAACAAGAACAGCAACCATTTAAGGTTTTTGGGACTTGGCTTAAACAAAAATAATAATAATAATTTTTTAACAGGTGCAACGAAGGTATCTGCCTGTTTGCTTCATCAATTGGCAGGGAGTTCCCAAGTCCCTGTTACAAAATTCGAGCTCTTGCAGGCAGGCCTCCCAGGGCGAGAAAAGGGTGTGGCAATACTGGTGTGTGGGTGACTTTGCAAAGGGCAAAGTGCCGATCACAATGGGGTGTATGTGTGTCCCTAGGGAAATGAGCCAAGCCAGCAGGGACAATTACTTTCTGCAGGGAGTTTAGAGACACTCCCAGGTTTCGGGTTTTGCAAAGGAAATTTTGCAAAGTGAACACAGGGCCTGCAAAGCTGACCAGACGTTGGGGTTTTTTGTTGTTGTTGTTGTTCCAAGTCCGGCATGGTCCGGGTTTTTCGGGGTTGCTCAGCCAGGAACCCCACCGGCGAAGCAGCTCTTCTGACGCACGTTCTCCGGCGGGGTTTCATTTGCAAGCCTTTGCCGATTATTCCATACGATTTATGTGGCATTTGCCGCATTCCTGTGCTCACAGGAACGAAAAGCAAGGAGCAGAAACAATGCCCCTGATTCATTATTAGGATTCGAACTCCACGCCTTATGTTTCAAAAATAGTTAATAATAATAATAATATTTATACCCAGTGGTTTTGTTCTGAGGGGTACGCCAGGGGATGCATACCCCTAAACATTTTTGGGGGGCCCCAAGAAAGTGGGGCCCTAAGCTAGAGCTTGTTTAACTTGGATGTAAATCTGGCACTGGGGGGGTGTGTGTGTGGAACGGCCAGCGTGTCTCGACGCACGGCCAGATATCCAGGACGGGCACAGAGCCAGGGGTCTGGTGGACGTTTGACCAAGTGACCGCAGGATACAAGATGTTCTGGGGGCAGGGAAAGGGGACAGCAGGAAAGGGGACATCGAGCGCTTTTGATCCTTGGAAAGCTGGACACCCAGGTATGGGTCCCCCATCCCAGACACACTTGAGTCCCCAGGACTTCGATCGCACCCCACCCCACGGATGGGGGAACCCTCCGGCACGATGCCGGTTCCCAACATGGGGGCTGGCCTGAGTTCAGGGCCGGATTGAGGTTTGATGCGGCCCTCATCTCCTGAAGGTAATGGGGCCCTTTCTATGTCCAGCTGTCCTTTGTCCGCAACAAATTGCCGCTGTTTTTTTGCGTTGAATATATATGGTCATTGCTGGACCTGTCTGAAGCCATTTGCACATCGCAAAAGATGTATTTTATCAAAAATCATGGTTGAACTGAAATACAATTAAGAAGTATATTAAGAGCGAAGTACAATTAAGAAGTATATTAAGAGCGAAGTACAATTAAGAAGTATATTAAGAGTGCGGTAATTATGAAGCTCTAACTTAAAATGATTTTTGATTCATAAACTTATTAATGCAAACACATTGGCATTTGGCAAGAGCAAAAGTCCCTTCGGAAACACAATTGACAAAGACTCGTCATCTAGTCTCTAGAAACTTGCTATGACATGAAATAATAGGAGGTGCAAATATATGACGCACACTACTAATAATTATCAATAGCAGAATGTCGGCACCCTATATATAGAAAGGAGCAAAGCAGGGATATTTTAGGGAGCAGGCGGGGCCGGTGACTTACATCCGAGGAGCTGAGACAACACTAAACACAGTTGCTGGATGTAGGTTTTATTTTATTTGTTTTTTATCTTATATTTTGGAAATGTACGTCCTGGTTTTTTCCCTTTAATTTTTTTCGGGGGCGGTCCCCAAGAGAGCGGGGCCCTAAGCTAGAGCTTGTTGAGCTTATACGTAAATCTGGCACTGTCCTAACCTCCCTCGCAGGGTCGTGGTGGGGATGAACCAATGGCTGGGGGTGACAGGGACCAGGTACGCCCTGAAGGAAAAGATGCAGCTAAAAGGCAAGGAATCGAAGACTCGGTTACAGTAATGCAGCGCCGCTTGGGAAATGACTGGGATGGAAAAACACTGGAGTTGTTTGGCCCCGGCAAGGGCTGAAACTGGAGACCCCTGTCTGGGGGGCATCTGAGGCATCCGAGAAGTCCTGCTTTGGGCCATCACAGCCGGGGTGTCCTTGGCCCCGATCCCGTTGGCTATTTCTGTGCTCCAGGGGCGAGGACGGGGACCGGGCCGAGGGAACATGTTTGGGATTTCCTGGAAAAGAGGGTCAGGCTGGCGGGTAGAGAGAACGAAAGCAGGGAAGACAGGAGGAGGATGGAGGGGTGGAAGCGTCTCCGCCCGGCTGGGGCAAGTTCTGGGCGGGGTCCTGAGTGCGGATCTCTCCGTGCAGGAGCTCATGATGAAAAGAGGGACGTCCATGCCAGGCGTCGGCAAACTCGGCCCTCCAGATGTTTTGGAACTACAACTCCCATCATCCCTAGCTAGCAGGACCAGTGGTCAGGGATGATGGGAGTTGTAGTCCCAAAACAGCTGGAGGGCCGGGTTTGTCTATGCCTGGTCCATGCCGTGATATTCATAATAACAATGGCATGATCAGCACTGTGCTCTCACCATGGACTTTAATTTAATTTAATTTAATTAAGTTTCTATTTACACTTTCCAAGTTTATACATTTCATTAGTTTGACATTTCAAAATTTGACTTCCTTTCCTTTCCTTTTCCTTTGGAATTGTTATGTTTGTTGTGCATAATTATTATGCAAAACTAAAAGATGATAGATAGATAGATAGATAGATAGATAGATAAAAAATTGACCTCCTTACCCCTCTTTCTCCGGCTCCTTAAATCTATTTTTAAAGATCTCTTGCATACCCAAATCCATTTAATTTGCTCATGTGATTGCGCAAGGCGGTGGAGGGGGATAGGACTAAGGAACATATATATGTATACATAGAGGTTTACATATATAGCATTGGAATCAATAATCATTGGGAATGGAGTGCTAAGAATGTTATTGTTGTTGTTGTTCAGTCGTTCAGTCATGTCCGACTCTTGGTGACCCCATGGACCAGGAGCACACCAGGCCCTCCTGTCTTCCACTGCCTCCCGCAGTTTGGCCAAACTCATGCCAGTCGCTTCGAGAACACTGTCCCAACCATCTCATCCTCCTGTCGTCCCCTTCTCCTTGTGCCCTCCATCTTTCCCAACATCAGGGTCTTTTCCAGGGAGTCTTCTCTTCTCATGAGGTGGCCAAAGTACTGGAGCCTCAGCTTCAGGATCTGTCCTTCCAGTGAGCACTCAGGGCTGATTTCCTTCAGAATGGATAGGTTTGATCTTCTTGCAGTCCATGGGACTCTCAAGAGTCTCCTCCAGCACCAGAATTCAAAAGCATCCATTCTTCGGCGATCAGCCTTCTTGATGGTCCAGCTCTCGCTTCCATCCATCACTAAGACGTATGGAGGAATGTTAAAATGTGTAATTGAATGTACTAATGAATGTAATAATGTCAATAAAGCAAAAACGTCAGAGGCACCCTGGTCACTTCCGATGACCCCAATCCCTGTATCCGTAAGCATCCCGACTCCCAGACCCCGCTCAGCACATTGAGTCTGGCCAGGGACATCTCCGGATCGGGTTTCGTCAACAACAGGGCGTTTTTCTGGGTATTTATAGCGCCCAAGGAAATATTTCCGAGACCACCCTGTTAAAAATAAAGCGGCGCTTGCTATCTATATGCCTCTGAGTTCTTGCCCTCCTTGCTTAACTGGAGCAGGAGAAACCTCCTGAGTGTCCCCATTTCCCAGGAATCCCAGAAGCCGCTCCGGTTTCTGGTTCGATCCCGGAAAGTTCCGCTTCTCCTTAGGGTTTTCTTTGGGGAAAATCTATTTTCCCCGTTCTTTTTTTAAAAAAAAAAGTTTTTGTCCTCTCGGTTCCTGAGTTTCCCGGACAGCTTTGCCATTTCGGCGTAGTCCATCGGCTTAGTTTGCCGTTCTTCTCTGGTAGGGATTTTTTCCAGGGCAGGGTTAACAACAACCAACAAACAAATAACAAACAACTTAGATTCAAAACATGTTTAGGGGCATGCGTACCCCTGCATCCCCCCCAGAAAAAAAGCACTGGGAATAAATAATAATAATCGGCCATAGCAATAAAACAACAATACTATATACAAAGAATAGAACTAAAAAGTCACTTATATAAAATACATTTTAGGGCAGGGGTTGGCAACCTAAGGTCCATGGGCCGGAAGCGGCCCATGGAGGCCGTTTAACTGGCCCACGAGCCACCCCCAAACTGAGCTGCCCACTCGGTGAGTCCCCACGCTCTGCGCTAAACAAGCACAGCGTGGCATGGGGACTCTCCTGTGCGACTCCAAAAATCACATCTGCACATGCCCAGATGCCAGAAATCGCACCTGCGCCAGTCCAGCCCACGGGGGATCTCTGTGGGAGTGATCTGGCCCATGCCCGGTAAGCCTTGCTGACCCCTATTTTAGGGTTGTGAATCAATGGTCAAATAATGGATTTTATGCCGATTGCCCCAGCGAAAAGCCTTGCCACCTTTGCTGTCACCTGCTCATCTTGATGTGCCAAGAGAAAGGACACGGTGGCAGTGGTTGGGTGACCCGGAATGGACAATAAAAGAGGGGGGATAATCTCATTCCTCAAGTCTTTATCAAGAAGGCAAGCCAGAAGGGCATGCGCCGCCGATTCGGGACGGCCATCTCTGCAGGGACGTTTTTCGTGTGGCATCTGTTGGAATCGTCCCTCAAGCCCAGCCGAGGGCAAGACATTCGATCTCGCGAGAGTCAAAGCGCGTCTATATTTTGGAATTGCTAGGTGATGCCGATAGGGTGCCGGAGAGTCGAAATGGGAAGATGGAAAAGAGCCACGCCATGGGCAAAATCTCCTGATTGTGGCCAAGTTGTACAGGAGGCTCAGGGAGCCCGCCTGGCGAACGGCGACTTGGCACGGCCGGGCGATTTTGGGAACGGAATGTGCCTCTTGGCGAAGGCGCTGAACTGAGTCAGGCTGGGCCTCCCGGGGTGAATTTGTGGACCGACTTCTTCTGCTGCCCGGCAGATTCCTGAACAGCCGGCCTGGACGCCCTCCAGGTTCTTCCGGCTGGGGGGAAAAAAACAAGGTGCCCCACCCAGGAACCCGGCTTGTCAACACGCCTGGAGCCAGCTGCCCTCGGAGACCTTGTTTTTACACTCAGAAGTACAGTGGCAGGTGAAAATTGTGCGAATACCTGGAGGAGGACCAAAAGAAAAATGTTTATGAAACAGTATGATCTAGGTCTGAGATAGAATTACTGGATGATAAGAGCTGTGGGTTAAACCGCAGAGCCTAGGGCTTGCCGATCAGAAGGTGGGCGGTTCGAATCCCCGCACTGACGGGGTGAGCTCCCGTCGCTCGGTCCCTGCTCCTGCCCACCTAGCAGTTCGAAAGCACGTCAAAGTGCAAGTAGATAAATAGGTACCACTCCGGCGGGAAGGTAAACGGCGTTTCCGTGCGCTGCTCTGGTTTGCCAGAAGCGGCTTAGTCATGCTGGCCACATGACCCGGAAGCTGTACGCCGGCTCCCTCGGCCAGTAAAGCGAGATGAGTGCTGCAACCCCAGAGTCGTCCGCGACTGGACCTAACGGTCAGGGGTCCCTTTACCCTTTACCTTTAAACTTGCTAAAATGTATAAGACAAGAAACCAGAAGCATTTTTGCTGGGTTAGCTGGGAGAATAAATTGCAAAGTGTTGATGGTGTTTCCTGCTTGGCAGGGGGCTGGACTGGATGGCCTTTGTGGTCTCTTCCAACTCTATGACTCTATGATTCAAAGGTAGATCAAAGACTATTGATGTATGCCACGAAACCTCTGTCAAATTAGCAAAAATGTACAAATGTACAAAACTAAGGAAAGCAAGTGCTGGAAATGTAAAATCAGCAAAAGGACATTTTTTCGTATGTGGTGGGAGTGTAAAATCATAAAGAAATACTGGGAAATGATTTATAACGAAATGAAGAAGATGTTTGAAACAACCTATGTTTAAAAACCTGAAGCTTTCCTATTAGGTATTATAGGAGTGGACTGCCAAAATCACAAAAGAATTTATTTATGTATGCAAATACGGCCGCACGGACTTTATTAGCACAATACTGGAAGGAAGAAGGTGTCCCAGCTAAAGAAGATTGGCAAATTAAACTAACGGAATGTGCTGGAATGGCAAAATTAACAATGAAATTAAGAGGAAGAGACGACAACGAATTTAAGGAAGATTGTGAAGGACTTTATTGCATATATACAGAAGCATTGTACACAGGTTAATACATTAGCAGGGTTTTAAAATCACTTGCAGTTTTGTTATGAACGGATAATAAGTCATTCAAATGGGTTTCAAACCGAACAATGGACATGCGGTATGTTGTTAAATAATGGAACCAAGGAAGGGACTAGAGGGAAGTCAATTTGTTCTGTTCTGTTTTGGTATTGTTTTTGATTTTGTTACTTTTGGAAAATCAATAAATTGTTATTAAAAAAAATAGAATCATGGAATTGCAGAGTCGGAATCTCGCTTTGGTTTTAGGAAGGGGGCTGCAGCTCTGAAGCAGATCACCTACCTGGCGTGCAAAATGTCCACGGTTCAATCTCCACTGGCCTACCCAGGTTGTACTGGCTGCTGCTGCCAGTCAGTGTAGACAGCATTGCGCTCAATGGAACCAGAGTCCGGCTAGGGTCAAGGCTGGTTCCACCCCAAAAATGACCCAGACAAGAGGAGTGACTCTAAATCTCCACATTAAAGGGTGCAGGTGATCTGGGGGGGGGAGGGGTTTTCTTTCCGTCCTGCACCCCTCTGGAGAGCTGCTGCCAGTCAGAGCGGGACAACACTCATTGGATCCCACTTATTTTTGAGTTTTGGAGCGGCGCACAAAGAAAGCTGAGCGCAACACGCAGCTCAAAGCACAAACTTTTTATTTCTTTTCAAACGCAAACATGGTGAAACAGCCCTCCTGTAAACACGGGTTTTAAAATCGATAAAAGTTTTAGAACAAACAGAGGCGGTTCTATATTTAGAGTTTCTTAGTCAGCTTCTAGCCTACTGCTTCTTTGACTTATCAAATGCCTTGACTTGGGGTTGCCAATTCTTATTTATCGTTTAATCGCTTGGAGGTTTTCTTTCATTTTCTAAGCAATTGATTGGTGTATAAATTATAGGAAAGAAATATGATAAATCAATATATCAGGTGGAACAAGACAGGTTCCGTTTTTTTCTCGCACAGAAACCGGCCGACACAGAAAAACAAACTTTCCCTGTGAATTTCCTCTGCTGCCGAAGCCCCACCTGTGTGACTAATACCTGTCCCCCTGCCTTCTCCCCCCCCCAGCAAGTTGTGCAACTGTCCCTTGTTCCCGACAAGCTGGTGAAACAGGTGGCCGTCACAACTTCCGTGTGAAATACAAATGTTTTTGGAGAAAACAGGAACAAGGCAGGTGGAAAGGTGCTTTTTGTTGTTGTTGTGGGAGAGAGGTATTTTCCTGTGAGCTGCCAGTTGAGTCTAGGCACACCTGGGCCATAACTGGAGTCCTCTCATCCTAGAATGGCAGATCTCAGCTTCAAACGTTTAATGGCATACAGACAAAATTCCTAAAAGGTTCAGTACAATAAAATCACTATGACGTCCCTATTTTCAGGGGAGAAACGTTGGAGGGGATGGAATAGGACGTCCCTATTTTCATCGGAGAAACATTGGAGGGTATGCATCCCCTCCTCCAACCTTTCCCCAATGAAAACTGCAAGATTGCTTTTGCCCCCAAGAGCCTTCTTGTTGGCTGTCATGCAAAGTCTGATTTTAATAAAATCATCTGGAGACAAAGGAAATGGTCGTCAGTGTTAAAAGTCGGACGTCACCTTTTCCAAGCAAACAGAGCGCAGATATTGCGCAGAGAACAACAAGTTATGGTTTGGTTTGGTTTTCGTTTTTAAAAATGATATTATGATCTCCTGAAGGTCGCAGCCCTGGAAAATTTTGTTTTCCTTTCTGGGAAAAGAAACCCTTTTCCCATTATGAGCTTGTTTACTGCCTTGAGATCCCTCTCCGACGCAGTCTCCAGTCTCCGTGTGGCCTATGGACAGAGGCTGGGATTTTTATCTCTGTTGAATCTGTCAACAGCGCCTGTTTTGTCCAAAGTCAGATGCTCTGGACTTTTGAGATGTTTTTTTTTCCTTGAACACGAGACCGGGGAGGGGGTATCCCCGGGGCAGCCAGCAGTTCTGGACAATTATGGGAGTTTATTTTTATTTTTTGGGTTATCGCTGGGTTTTAAAGGTGTTATCTTTCTCGGAAGGGTCAGAGGAAGGTCTGCTTGCCTTTTCGCTGTATCACAATATCTGGCAGAAGATTCCTGCAAGGCTTGGCATGTGTGTGTGTTTTGCAGAGGTCACGGCTAAGTCGCATTTTTGGGGACAACACAGGCTTTCTAGGGAAAAGGAACATTCTGCTTTCGCATGAGAACGTAAGAGATGTTCTCACATTTGGGTCTGGCATCATCTTCTCAAGGGGACCAATGAGATACCGCTAGAAGTCGTGGGCATCGGGCAAAGATGGATGCTGGGAGATTCAGGGCAGGCGGAAAGAAAGCGCAGAGTTAGCCTATGGGACTCCCTGCCACAGGACGTAAATGGGGCCGCCGGCTTTGAAAGGGTTCAGCCGATTCATGGAGGGGGGGAAAGGGGACCAGGGCCTGCCAGCCACAATGGCTACATGGTTCCCCCACTGTTAGAGGCAGCATCTCTCCAAATATCATGTGTTTTTTTGGGGGGGGGTCGCAAGTGCTTTGGGGATGATAAGGACTCTGAATACCAAGTGGGGAGGGAGCTGCTGGTGCTGTGCTCAGGTCCTGCTTGTGGATTTCTCCTCTGGCTGGCCAATGTGAGGAATTGTAGTCTTGGAAGGGGTCCCCCAGCGGTCATCCAGTCTGACCCCCTGCAATGCAGAAATCTCAGCTAAAGCACCCCTGACAGATCTCTGCTTAAAAACCTCCAAGGAAGGAGAGTCCGCCGCCTTCCGTCACACAGTCAAACGGCTCTGACTGTCAGAAAGCCCTTCCTGGTATTGAGTCAGGATCTCCTTCCTTGTCACTTGAAGCCATGGGTTCGAGTCCTACCCTCCGGAGCAGCAGAAAACAAGCTTGCTCCCACTTCCATGTCAGATATTTGAAGCTGGCTCTCCTATCTCCTCTCAGTCTCCTCTTTCTGAGGCTCAACACTCCCAGCTCCTTCAACCGTTCCTCATCAGGCTTGGTCTCCAGACCCTTGACCACCTTGGTCGCCATCATCTACACATGTTCTAGCTTGTCCATCTCCTCCTTAAATTGTGGCGCCCAGAACCGGACACAGTGTTCCAGGTGTGGGCCAACCAAGGCAGAACAGAGAGGGACTACGACTTCGCTAAATCTGGAATTAATGGTCATTTGCCAGGGATTCTGATGTTCCTGTACTTGCACAGGGTTGGACTAGATGAGCTTTAGGGTCCCAATTCTACAGTTCCATGATTTCTTTGGTGCCTTTCTATCTCACCCAACCACTAGGCCGCATTGCCTCCACACGTGAACATGGGCTGGGTTCCCACCGAGAAGACTCCAGCCGGACTCCATCCCGATTTTGGGGACACATCCTTCTGCCCTATTCGCAAATCAATCGGCGGCGCCATATTCCCCGCTTCCGCGAATCAGGCCGGCCTGTTTTTACGGCCCTAGCAAATCTTTATCCATTTATATGAGGAATGCAAAACACGGCGTGTGTTTTGCCAGCAGACACGAGGAGGAGCGAAAACACTTCTCCAGCATCACCCGAGACTCGAGGAAATAGAGATAACGAAATGGTATCCGCCTGCCTTCGGGGGAGTCTCGCCGCCCAGGGCTATTTTTCTGTTTATCCAAAATCACGCTGTTTTTCAGTCCCGGGAGGAAAAAAAAAAACTGCTCTTGCTTTGCTCCGCTTTGAGAAAAACACCTTTGCGCAAGATCCGGAAAATTTCCACCCTGCGAGGAAATACAGCAGCCTGGAGGTGAATGTCCCAATATGGCCGCCCCATCGCCAAGGCCGGGGGGCAGAGTGCGGAAAACAGACCCTGCAAAGTCCCATTAACAGCAGCCATCCCTGTTTCTGATTTGATCCAGGAATGTCCCACGTTTCCTTAGGATGTCCCTGTTTTCACGGGATAAACGTTGGAGGGGATGGAATAGGACGTCCCTATTTTCAGGGGAGAAACGTTGGAGGGGATGGAATAGGACGTCCCTATTTTCAGAGGAGAAACGTTGGAGGGGATGGAATGGGACGTCCCTATTTTCAGGGGAGAAATGTTGGAGGGGATGGGGAAAAACACGCAGGGTTGTTTTCCAGAAACCAGAGCCACTCATCAAGGAAACTGGGAGAAAGGGGAGATTCCCACAGGACGGACCCCGAGGCCGCCCAGGGGACGCACACGGAGGCCAAGTGAAAAGAGATCCTCTTTAGACCTGTCTTTCCAGAAGCCAGGTGTGTTTTTCCATCCAAACAAGGCCTTCTTCTTCCCCCCTCTGGGAATGCCTGGGGGGGCCTTTGCCTGACAACATGCGGCTGACGAAGGACAGAAGGGGACAGAAAGACGTCAGCTGGTCTCCGGGTGGGAATCGCCCCAGGGAAGGCAGAGTTTGAATGAATAAATTAATGAATGGGGCTTTCAGGAATCCAGGGGCAGGGGAAAGGTTGCGGGGAGGTGACTTTCCTCTGGTTTCATTTTCTGGGCCAGCCTAGTGCTCTGTCTCCAAGAGAGGACAGCGCAATTGCTTGGAAAAAGAGAGCTACAGGCATTCCTTCATTACATCCTTTCCCTCGTCTCACAAGCCTTGCAAATGGATATTTTGGATGGCCCCGATCTGCTTCCCTTGGATTTAATTCTTGTGGTTGTTTATTTGTTTAGTCGTGTCCGGCTCTTCTTGACCCCATGGACCAGAGCACGCCAGGCCCTCCTGTCTTCCACTGCCTCCTCGCAGTTTGGTCAGACTCATGTTGGTAGCTTCGAGAACACTGTCCAACCATCTCGTCCTCTGTCGTCCCCTTCTCCTTGTGCCCTCCATCTTTCCCAACATCAGGGTCTTTTCCAGGGAGTCTTCTCTTCTCATGAGGTGGCCAAAGTACTGGAGCCTCAACTTCAGGATCTGCCCTTCCAGTGAGCACTCAGGGCTGATTTCTTTAAGGATGGATAGGTTTGATCTTCTTGCAGTCCATGGGACTCTCAAGAGTCTCCTCCAGCGCCATAATGGTGGATTTCATTATAGCTGTGCAATTGTGCCTCATTCATTCATTTTTAATCTGTTGCCAGGATTGCTCCCTCTGCTTAATATACATATACAATACATAGACAATGCATATAACAAAATAAAGAACATGGACACTAACTAACAATATATATACACACTTTTAACTTCCGATTCATCTCATTATGCTTTTCACAATCTGTAGCTCTGTTACGCGGTTCGTTATTGTTTTACTTTCCTGTTATTTATCAGCACAAATCTTACTCTATAATTTCTTTATACTTCAGGATTGAGCCTAGGTCTGTCAGGAGATTTTTTGCGTTATCACAAAAGTTTTTGAGATATTCCCTAGATATTATCCAAACTTTAATTAACTTTCTGATTTGTGCTTCCTCTCGTTTTCCCGGTCATTTTTGCGAGCTGTAAATGCTTTTATCATTTTCGCTTGCCGGTCTAAAAAATAAAAAATAATTAAAAAATGGCATGAAAAACACTTTTGAAAACTTGCAAATGGAATCCACATTGCCCACTCGATTCTCTCTGCGTTTGGCTTTCAAGCATTCCTGCCTTTGGGTTTCTTTCTGTATCTTTCCATTCTGCTGGATTCCCCTGAAATTGGGCCAAACAGCTTTCCTCTTCCTTCGTTCCTCCTCCAAAAGCATTTACAAGCGGATTAATTTAAGAGACAATAGCGTCTCCGCGGCCAGACAGCACCAAAACAATATCACAACGCAAAACTGGTAAAACAGGAGTATCCCTACGCATTTATTTCTTTTAAAAATGGGATTGCAGCATTTCGAAGCTCAATATGAGGCAAAAAAAAACAACCACAAAATCCCTGCCACAAAAAAAAAACCTCAGGATCTTTCCCTGGCAAAAACTCATGTCCAAAGCTCTTCCTTTCACATAAAAGTTGCCGGAAGGGAGTGGACGGGAAAGGGTTGCCTCGAGGACCAGGCCAAAATAAGTTTCCTCCATGAGGTCCAGCGGCATGTTTGGCCTTTGGATGGTGCGGCAGGCAAGGCTTGCCAAAAGGGGATCTGGGAACCGGAGAAGAGGAAAACAGGAAGGCGGTTTGTGCTGTCGATGTCATTTTATTGGAAGAAATAACAGCAGGCTGGGTAGAATTCCAGGGGCCAAGGCACTTCCGATGACATATATAAGCACATTATTAAACATCCTATTCCGTCCCCTCCAAGATTTCTCCATGAAAACAGGGACATCCTATTCCATTCCCTCCAACGTTTCTCCCCTGAAAAGAGGGACGTCCTATTCCATCCCCTCCAACGTTTCTCCCCTGAAAATAGGGACAAGATCGAAACGTTTCTCCCCTGAAAATAGGGACGTCCTATTCCATCCCCTCCAACGTTTCTCCCCTGAAAATAGGGACGTCCTATTCCATCCCCTCCAACGTTTCTCCCCTGAAAATAGGGACGTCCTATTCCATCCCCTCCAACGTTTCTCCCCTGAAAATAGGGACGTCCTATTCCATCCCCTCCAACGTTTCTCCCCTGAAAATAGGGACGTCCTATTCCATCCCCTCCAACGTTTCTCCCCTGAAAATAGGGACGTCCTATTCCATCCCCTCCAACGTTTCTCCCCTGAAAATAGGGACGTCCTATTCCATCCCCTCCAACGTTTCTCCCCTGAAAATAGGGACGTCCTATTCCATCCCCTCCAACGTTTCTCCCCTGAAAATAGGGACGTCCTATTCCATCCCCTCCAACGTTTCTCCCCTGAAAATAGGGACGTCCTATTCCATCCCCTCCAACGTTTCTCCCCTGAAAATAGGGACGTCCTATTCCATCCCCTCCAACGTTTCTCCCCTGAAAATAGGGACGTCCTATTCCATCCCCTCCAACGTTTCTCCCCTGAAAATAGGGACGTCCTATTCCATCCCCTCCAACGTTTCTCCCCTGAAAATAGGGACGTCCTATTCCATCCCCTCCAACGTTTCTCCCCTGAAAATAGGGACGTCCTATTCCATCCCCTCCAACGTTTCTCCCCTGAAAATAGGGACGTCCTATTCCATCCCCTCCAACGTTTCTCCCCTGAAAATAGGGACGTCCTATTCCATCCCCTCCAACGTTTCTCCCCTGAAAATAGGGACGTCCTATTCCATCCCCTCCAACGTTTCTCCCCTGAAAATAGGGACGTCCTATTCCATCCCCTCCAACGTCCCCCCCCCCGCCTCTTGCTGTCACATGGCTAGTCACACAAACAGTGCCACAAACATGTTCAAATTTGCCCTCTTCTTCCAAGAACAGGATTAGTCCCGGCAGCTGGGAATTTGCTGGTCAGGAAATGGAACCGCAGCCTGTTTTCGGTGGGCAGGGGGGCGACGGTCATCTTTTGTCATTCCCCGACATCCCCCTCTCTGCAGAGGCGGGCAAGCGATTCCTCGCTTCTCCCAACAGAAGTTGGAATTTGTCAGGAAGGGACCCTCAGAGGTCCTCTAGCCCAACCCGCAGCCATACAGGAATCACAGCTAATCATCGTCGTAATACTACTAACAACAACGATTTTATTATTTGCACCCCGCCCATCGGACTGGGATGCCTTAGCCATTCTGGGTGGGTTCCAGAATATATAAAAACAGAATAAAACATCTCACCCTAAAAACCTTTCCCATACAAACTTGGAGAAGGCTTGCTAAAATGTATGGCTGAATCAAATACGTGCTGGAGATACAATGAGGTGGAGGGAACATTTTTTCCTATGTGGTGGAGCTGTAAAAGGTTAAAATGTTATCAGGAAATAATTTATAATGGGTTGAAAAATATGTTTTAAAGCACATTTCCAGAAAAAAAAACCAGAGTCCTTTGTGTTGGGGATAATTCAGACAGAAATTTCCAGGTGTCAAAAAAGGTTAATTTATTTCTGCCACTACTGCGGCCCGTGTTTTGTTAGCCCCAAAATGGAAAACGAGCAAATGAAGAATGGCAACTTACATTGATGGAATTATGCGCAGCTTGCAGACTTCACATATAGAATAAGAGAACAAGAAGAACATATGTTTATAGAGGAGACTGGAAAACGTTTATTGAATATATGGGAAATAATTGTGCGCAGCTGAAAACCCAGGGAGCATTGAGATAAATTCAACAGTGTAAATAAGTTTTGATGGATGCAATAAAGGAATACTGAATGGTTTAGGGTTTTTTTGTAAAATATGCAGGGATTTGTGAGATGCAAAATGAACCATGGAAAGAGAAGAAGGGATGTCATTGGCATTTTAAGGTTGTTTAAATGAACCCTCTAAATTATAAAACAGAAAATTACACACACACACACACACACACACACAAAAAAAAACTTCCCTATGCAGGCTGCTTTCATGTGTCTTAAAAAAATAATGAAAGCTACAGAATCATTATATGGTCAGTTGCCACAGCTGGTCAGTAACGCAGTCTCACCAGACTCTCGGACGCCAGCACCCATCTCTCCAAAAGGCACCCACGGGTGCCTTGCCTTCCCCAACTGCTTTCTACAAGCGCCCCCTGGTGGCAATGAGATCAACACAAGGTTTCTTTATAATAAAAAAAAACTTTTAAAATCAATTTTCATATAACATTTATATTCAGACCTAAAGCATAACCATAAACATATAGGATTCTCTGAATCCTTGGACTTCCCCTCTCCATAGCTTCCATGATTAATCTCTTCCCGCCTGCATCCTATAATATTCTCCGTTTATCCTTAAAAAAAACACCCGGTACAGCACATTGATTATTGCTTTCATTTTATGGATCAACGGTCCCATTAGATCAGGCATAGGCAAACTTGGCCCTCCAGATGTTTTGGGACTACAACTCCCATGATCCCTAGCTAACAGGACCAGTGGTCAGGGATGATGGGAGTTGTAGTCCTAAAACATATGGAGGGGCAAATTTGCTTATGACTGCATTAGATAGTCAAAACAAAATAAAAAATATTTAAAAAAATCCTTCCAGTAGCACCTTAGAGACCAACTAAGTTTGTTCTTGGTATGAGCTTTCGTGTTGGTCTCTAAGGTGCTACTGGAAGGAATTTTATTTTATTTTTATTTTGTTTTGACTATGGCAGACCAACACGACTACCTACCTGTAACTGCGCTCAATAACAATAATAGTATAATAATAAATTTTTATTTATACCCGCCCTTCCCAGCCAAAAACCGGGCTCAGGGCGGCTAACACTAATTAAAATCACAGCAAAAACATAAACACAATCAATTTAAAATAACAGATTAAAATACAAATTTAAAAATTCAATATTAAAACTGCAGTCTCATTTTCAAATAACCCACCAATAAAAGAATGAAGCATAAATATCAAACAGAAACCAACCCAAAGGCCAGGTGGAACAGCTCCGTCTTGCAGGCCCTGCGGAAAGATGCCAAATCCCGCAGGGCCCTGGTCTCTTGTGATAGACTGTTCCACCAGGTCGGGGCCAATACTGAGAAGACCCCGATAGTAAAATTCATATTAAATTTCTGTTTTAGGAGTTGTTTTTAAAAGCCTGGAACGGATTAATCCGCTTTGCATTCCTTTCTATGGGAAGGCGCGCCTCGGTTTCGGAACGCTTCGGTTTTGGAACGGGATTTCCAGAACGGATTAAGTTTGGGAACCAAGGGGCCACTGTATGCCGAAATGGCAAAATTAACTGGGAAGCTCAGAAACCAAGAAATTTTTTTTTAAAAAGGACGCGAAATGTTTATTATGTATTTGCAAAATCATTGTAAGCACGTTAAAACATTAGCGGTTAAAACCCACAGGCGGCTTAATATTTGCAAGAGAAACACGCTCCATTGTTCTGCAAGCCTGCGTCAAACCTGCCCACGCCGCCTGACTCCTAACCCCAAGATGATATCGGGAACGGCGGCTAAATTTAGCTACTTTTGACCGGCACCGTTTTAGAAAAAAAACAACAAGGCATGCAGGCAAGAACTTTGTCTCCAAATGTTTGCACACAAAAGCAGACTGGGGAAATGTGAAGCTCAGCGCACTCTCAAAAGCCAACAAACTTCGTCTTCCCACAACTAGGCAGGGTCAAATCAGCCCATTTCATTTATTATTATTATTATTATTATTATTATTATTAATTGAATTTATTAGCCCTTTACCCAGGGGTCTCAGTTTATCCTCTTCCCCCCAGCCTTAACGTCGATTCTCCAGCACGTCGGTTCGCGATTTATATATTTATAATTATCGTGAAAGTTTGCTAGCGTTTCCAGGAAGCAGTGGAAGTTGACATTGATTAGAAAGAATGTTGGAAATTAAATGTGTGCGCTTGAAAATTCACAATAAAACTATATATATATATATATATATATATATATATATATATGAATGAGAAAATTCGCCAGCAGGGGAAATTCACGTTGATCAGAAAGAACGGTGGGAATGAAATGTGTTTGAAAATTCTCAATGAAACATTATTTTTTTAAAAGGGAAAATGTTCCAGCGTTTTATTTGCATTCAGTTGCGCAATTCATCTTATTTATTTGTCTGCTACATGGTCCTCTCTGAGGAGCCAGAGGCCGCCTACCTCTGTTATCCTCAGGTGACTTTTGCCCTGGCCTGTGACATAAATGCCGCCCCCTTCTCTCCAATTTAACCAAACGAGTGGAAAACAGGTTTGGAGTGCAAACTCCTGGAAACGGTTCCGGCCGAGTTTGGACTGGCAAACATGCTGTCCTTGGGGCAGGCGAGGCCAGAGGCAGCCTTGGGGATCCCAAAAGTGGAAAAAACAGGTGTGCAAAGTCCTCGCCCCCCCCCCCGTGTGAAAAACGAAAGCCGAGGGGCATCGGGGGGGATGCAGGCTTCCCCAAGCCGGTGCCCCCGAGATGCTTTTGGACGGTGATGCGGTGCGACACAGGACTGAGCAAAACCCCAGTGCTCGTGGGTCTGGATAAAGGACTGATTTGATCGGAGCGGAGGCTGCCAGATGGGCAGAGTACAAATGATATATTAACTAACAACAACAACAACAACAATTTATTTATACTGAGAAGAAAGTGAGAGTTTCCAAGGCATGGAAACACGACTAAAGCGACTTAACGGATAAATAAATAGAAGGCGGGGTTATGATTATGAATGTATTGCAGAAAATTGCCATGAAAGAGTAAAGGGTAAAGGGACCCCTGACCGTTCGGTCCAGTCGCGGACGACTCTGGGGTTGCGGCGCTCATCTCGCTTTACTGGCCGAGGGAGCCGGTGTCCAGCTTCTGGGTCATGTGGCCGGCAGGACTAAGCCGCTTCTGGCGAACCTTTGATCTACTTGCACTTGAGGTACTTTCAAACTGCTAGATGGGCAGGAGCTGGGACCGAGCAACGGGAGCTCACCCCATCATTGTGGGGATTCGAACCGCCGCCCTTCTGATCAGCAAGCCCTAGGCTCTGTGGTTTGACCCACAGCGCCACACACGTCCCTAAAGGAAAAGGTACCTCTGACCATTAGGTCCAGTTGCGGACGACTCTGGGGTTGCGGCACTCATCTTGCTCTATAGGCCAAGGGAGCCAGCGTTTGTCCGCAAAAAGCTTCCGGGTCACGTGGCCAGCAGGACTAAGCCGCTTCTGGAGAACCAGAGCAGTGCACGGAAATGCCGTTTCCCTTCCCGCCGGAACGGTACCTATTTATCTACTTGCACTTTGACGTGCTTTCGAACTGCTAGGTGGGCAGGAGCTGGGACCGAGCAACGGGAGCTCACCCCGTCATTGCGGGGATTCGAACCGCCGACCTTCTGATCGGCAAGCCCTAGGCTCAGTGGTTTAACCCACAGCGCCACCTGCGTCCCCCATGAAAGAGGAGAAAGAGAAGTTTTCCAAGGAAAAAAAGGGAAGCATAAGAAATTGAGCAGAGCCCTGCGGCAGCGGAATCAGACCCACCCAGCCTGGCCCGGCCCTACAGCGGATCAGGCCTCGGTGTTGCCACCACAAACCTTGGCTGGCAGAGATGCCACGTGCCGAGAAGGGATGCCCTCCTGGTGCCGGGTTTCCCGCCCTTGTGCTGCAGCCACACAGGCTTGTAAAACGCTCGGGACGGTGCGAGGAGCAGGGCTGGGCCGGCTTGGCGTGCGACCATAAAACCCGTCTCCCTGGGCAGCCCCAAAATCCTGTAAAATAATAGGCCGCTGGGGCTTGGCCCAGTTCCCAGGGAAGGGCAGGTGCTGGGCTTGCAGAATGGCTCTAGTCTCCAGGCAGGGCTGGAGTTTCCCGGCCGAGGAGGGATTTGAACTCGGGTCCTGCCCTGCTGCTCTAACCGCTAGGCCGCCACTGCCTCTCCCCTCCACGGCCCTTATCACTGGCATTGAGGTTTTCTCTTTTTCTTGGTGTTTGGGGTGTCGGGGAAGCAGAGTTGGGTAGCGCTTTGGACGCCTACTTCCGGCAACTCCTGCAGGTGCCAGATGTTATAGAATCAGGAAATTGCAGATTTGGGACCACAGCGGTCATCTAGCCCAACCCTCTGCTTTCCTTTGGCCCATATCGTCTGGGCAGCCCAGGACCCCCTGGCACCCTGCCCAGGCTTGCACCCCGGGGAGCTCACTTCGGTTTGGCTTCACCCCCGGAAGCGCACTCCATTGTCTGCCCAAAAGGGATCCTGACGGTTTAATTGCCCCTTCCTTTCCCTTTCCCCAGAGCGGCCTGGGGAGCCCCTCTCTTGGGGTCCCAGCAAATGAGTGTCTTGTGGGGGGGGGGCAAGGAAATGTTCTCTTTGCACCCGCAGCCAAAGCCTGAAAGCTGGCCAGGCCAGGGAATCGCTTCTTGTCTCCATGCCGTGACTGGTCTGGTCTGGCGCCTGCAAGATCCCATAAATGCCCAGCCCCAGAGGAGCCGGCCAGACCAAACTGCTTCCCAAACTCGCCGGACCTGATCCTGTCTCCTCCATCAAACAAACAAAGAAACCCCTTTATTTGCATATCCACAAATAGCTTTTGACCGTATAACTGCCACTAAGATTATAAGAGCTAAAAATTCCGCATATCGCCTACTACTGAGAAAATTTGGCTCCTGGGAACTATGATGAAGCTAACTTAGGACCAAAGAATGCATAATATTATTTTAATATTCTGTTGGGGCCGCCTAGAGTGGCTGGGGAAACCCAGCCAGATGGGCAGGGTATAAATTATTATTATTATTATTATTATTATTATTATTATTATTATTCAGAGCAGCCAAACTGGGTGTGAAAATGTAATTATTATTATTTTTTTGGTAATGTTTCGGAGCGACAATGGTAATGCCCAGCCTTATGCCACTTCCGGCTTGCTGTGACAGCGTTTCTTTATCTCCTAGGTATCTCACAGAATCGCCGAGTTGAAAGGGACCCCGGGGGGGTCATCCAGTCCAACCCACTGCAAAGCAGCTGTCCCGTGCAGGAATCGAACCCACAACCTTGACGTTACGGAGCTGTCCAGCCACGTCCGGCTTTCCCTGTCTATTCCTAAACTGAATTTTTAATGTCTGATGCTGTACATGCTGGGGCAAACTGTAACTAGGAAAGCAAACTTGTGCCCAGCGATGGGTTGTGTCAGAGTAGACCCATAGAAACAGAAGCTGCCTGGAGCATCTCCTTCCATTTACTGGGAAATGATATATAATGAATCGAAAAGGATGTTTAAAAGAACATTTGTTAGAAAAAAACAAACCCCCAGAAGCTTTCCTTTTGGGGAATTATAGGGATAGAACTACCCAAACCGTACAGAAATTTATTCATGTATGCGACTACAGCGGCAAAAATGTTACTTGCCCAAAAATGGAAAGAAGTCGTCCCAGCAAATGAAGAATGGATATAAAAAACTTACAGAATATGCAGGAAGAATAAGAAGAAATCAACTTTTTATGTATATAAAAGAATGGGAATGGTTTGTGGAATGTTTTCAGATAAATTGCAAACAGATAAAAGCACCGGCAGGATTATTGTGTGACAACCTGCAGTTTCATAAGAAGACAAATAAATGAGCAAATTTAAGTTAATTTGGATGGGCAGAAGATATTGAAAATGAATTTTAAGGAACTGCCGAAAGAGAGGGGAGGAAGTGGAGCTTTGTAATGCTAAAACGATTGTAAAATTAGTGAAATTAATGAAGCTGCCTGGAGAACATAATACTCCTCAGTGGGTCTACTCTGAGCACAATGAGACTTGGGACCGTTTCATTGCTGAGTTATTTTTATTTCGCAAAGGAGAGGGTGATGCGTACTGAGAGCGAGTTTTCCACCTCCGTGAACCGAGAAAAGGTTTCGGGCGAAGAATGCGGCTGGGAGATAACCTGCGCCGGAAAATACCTGCCTTTGAAACCCATTCCTTTGGCCTCCTTCCAGATCTATCCTGCTTGGTATCTCTGCCAAGATGCAAAGCGACCCAGGAGGTTTTTTTTTTCCCTCTCCTCTCTGCCCTTCCTGCCTTCCTGGTTGCAGCTATTCACTATTATTATTTATTGGAAATTTATTTACCTCCACCCTGGTCTCTGCAGAACAAAATCAAAATGCAAAACCGCAAAATATATGTCATGGAAATGGAAACAGCGACCCAATAACACACACACACACACACACACACACAACAGTTAAAAGTCTTTTCTTTTTCTTTTTAAACAAGGGTGCATCGCAATATTGGAGCAGCAAACCTCGTCCCTGCAGGTGCTGTGAGGTACACTGGACCTGTCCATGGAGGCTCCATCTGGGAACTAGAGCCTGGCTCTTCCAGGCAGCGCTGGCGAAGGAAGACCCCTTGACTGGAACCCCGGAAGAAATAATAATAATAATAATAATAATAATAATAATAATAATAAGGGCTGCCTTCAGATGTCTCCTAAAAGTCAGATAGTTGTTTATTTCCTTGACATCTGAAGGGAGTGGGCGCCACCACCGAGAAGGCCCTCTGCCTGGTCCTCCGTTCCTGATATTCCTAATCAGAAGGCTTCTGGTCTTTCCCTAAAAGTCTTTCCCACACTTTCATTTCATTATATATCATCTCCTGGAAACCCTCTGCTGATTTAAACCATTTATTATGGTTCCTAAGCGGAGCCTCCATGGACAGAAGCAGCCTACCTTAGAACGGTGGAGAGCAAAGGGGGGCAAGGAAGCTGCTACACTTGGGTCTTCCCTTTGGGGTGCCTGGCAGGCAATGTGGGGACAGGAGGCTGGACATATATTTTCCGATAGAACTTCCAAGTCCAGGGGCAGTCTACCTCTATTTCTAGGTTCTCCTGGGTATTTGGTCGGCCGCGATGACAAGAAGGCTGGACTCGACGGGCTTCTATTAGGTTCTGATTGTTTAAAAAAATATCGCCTGGCTACAGGCCCATCTGCTTCAGGTAGGATTCCTGGCTTGCCCGGGGTTGGGCTAGATGACCACTAGGGTACCTTCCCGTTGTAAAACTCTTTGGTTCCATGAATCCTTGACAGCCACTTATCGTCTGGGTATTCCGCGGACGCCAGACAGTCTTCCTGAAAAGTATCCTGGGAAAAGTGGTTCCGCGATGGATAGACTACGGTTCCCAGAATTCTTTTTTGGGGAGGGAACAATCCTGGGAATTGTAGTTTGTTCAGTGCGCTGGGAGCTGTACAGCCGTATAAGCATCCCCATAGCGTTCAAATCGTCGCAATGAGAAGGCCGCCCGGAACCCGTAGCCTTTAGCTTTCAAACAGAAAGACACCGCAGACTAGAATAGGAAAGGCCAGAAGGGATCCCCAAGGTCATCCAGACCAACCCTCTGAAATGCAGGGATGTTAAGAAACGCAGCGGCTGTTTAAAACTTGCGAGTGCGGAGATGGACCCCTGCCAAAGAAAAGGGAAGCCATGCCCAGCCTCTGCTCCATTTTATCTCCCTCCTTTGCGGAGGCCGAACTTGAAAGCCTCGTTATCGCCTCATTCCGCGATCTCTCCAATTCCTCTGGCTGTTTTGGAGCTCTGTTCTGGGCCCACAATGTTGTTTGGTGGCTCTCGGCCCTCCCTGTTTGCTTTCTCTCTTTCCGTCCACGCATCCTGCCAACTTTCCCCTCTCCGTGCCCTCGTGGCGCTCGTCAACTGAGGACAATGCTGGAAGGAATGGACTCTGATCCCCGGAAGCTTGCGCCATGCGTCTCGCTCTGACATTTGCCAAAAGAGCAAAAGAACCGGACCTGGAATCACAGAACTGAGGAGCTGGGAGGGAACCCCAGTGGTCATCTAGTCCAACCCCTTGCAAAGCAGCAATCTCGGCTCAAGCACTCCCCTCTTTTCCCTCGTTATACCTATTCTTTCTCCCTCCAATCATCCATCCATCCAACCTTCCTTCCTTCCTTCCTTCCTTTCCTTCCACCCACGCACCCCCCCCCACCTTTCTCTCCGCCCGTGCACTCTTTTGGCCCTTCCGGCTGCCCGTCCACTGCCGCGCAATGCTACCTGGGGCTTGTAGTTCCCCCTCCTCGTCCCAGGCGGCGCGGATTGGACGGCTTCAGGGGGCGGGGCGGGCGAACCCGGAAGCGTTGCCATGGCGGCGGCAGCGGAGGGCCTGCTGGGCGCGCTGGTGGCGCTGCTGGAGACTCACCGGGGCAGAGACCGCGCGGTGAGCGGGGGGAGGAGGGAGGGGCCTGGCAGGGGGAGGGGCTTCGGGGGCGAGGGGCTTCTTACGGGCGGAGCCTGTCTGTTAAGAGAGGCGGGGCGGAGCTTAATGGAGGCAGGAGCCTGGTAAGGGGGCGTGGCTCAATGGCAGTGGGCGTGTCCTGGAAAGCAGACTGCCTGTCTGACAAGAGGTGGGAGGGCCTGGTGTGGACGTGGCTTAATGGGTAGTGGGCGGGGCCTCGAAAGCAGACCACCTGTCTGTTAATAGCAGTGGGGCGGGGCTTAATGGAGATGGGAGGAGTCTGATACAGGCGTGGCTTAATAGGTAGTGGGCGGGGCTTGATAAAGGGTGAGGCTGTCTGTTAAGAGGAAGGGGCTTAATGAAGATGGGAGGTGTCTGGTAAGGGCGTGGCTTAATGGGTGGTGGGTGTGGCCTGATAAGGGAGCAAGCTGTGGGCAGGACCTAAAGGAGGGTGGGCGTGGCTGGAGGGAGAGGGGGCGTGGCCCCGCTTGAGGTAGAAGCTGCCTCAGAATAGACCCACTGAAAACAATGGAAATCAGTTTATTTAAAGCATATTATTATTATAGACCATTTTCTGTTTTTAAGGGAAATATCTCAACACGGTTTACAACATACTAATACATTAAACGCAGAATAAAACATTTTGCTGAACAGAGTCAAATATGAAGTATCGATTCAGAGCAACAGGAAACTAAAGTGTTATCTTAAAGATTTCCAAAAAAGCCTTGCAAATGAGTTCAGAAGGAGCACTCAACAGCAACAAAGTTTCAAAAGGAAACATTACTGAAGGAAGTCCAATATAAAATGGACATTTAAAACAGCAAATATGTATACTGTATCTATACATACTCATATACACATCTATATATAAAATCCCCAGTCCCCAGCCCCCTATAAAAGGTATTATAAATGATCAAAGAGTATGCACACTCAGGATTGCAATCTAGGGAGCATAGAGATAACCTGAAATTGCCGTAATGTCCGAAAGCGGGCAGAGGCATTAAAAAAAAAACCAAACCATTTCCTCGCCCGGCTTTAAATTTTGACCTCGTGCCTCGCGTGCTAAAAATAAATGAATGCCGTGGTTGTTAATAAATAAATGCAATTGTTCCTTTCTTATCTCGCAGCGGCCTTAAAAAAAGAAACGCAACCGACACATTTTGTTCTATTTAAAACCGAAACAAACTGGATGGAGGAGGGGGGAACTCAAATTTCAGGCGCTCCCATGCCTTCCTCCTCCAGATTTGCAAAAGATGTTGGCTAAACATAAGTTAACCTTCCAGGAATGTGGGGGGCCACGAAGGGATCTCTGAAAGCTGCCTGGATCGGTAGATTTATTAAGACCAGGGTTTTCACGCAAATTTGGGTTTGTTTGAGAAGTGTTTGGAAACGAGCAGCAAAAATTGGACCTATGCAGAGTTTGTGCATTGCAGGGGGTTGGGCTGGATGACCCCCCGGGTCCCTTTCGGCACCGTAGTTAAGCAATTCCAGCATTTGAAAGGTCTGGACAGGTTCTTTGGCAGGCGGCAGAAGCAGCGGAGCAAAAGCTCCTTGCCTGGCACCATCAATCGGCAGGCAGTTCCAGCGGGCCACAAAGAAAAAGGTCGATTTCTTACAAAGTGCAGAACGGGACTCCAGACCGAAGCTGGTTTCCGGGAGGAAAACGATAAAATAATTGCATCGGAGGTGATTTTGTGATAGATGAGTGGTTGATATACGAGGCAACAGGGAAAGGGTTTGGATAAGTCCATTCAGAAAACCAAGATGTTACGTAACTATTTGATCTGTGACATTTTGGAAATCTAATAAAAATTTATTTTTATTTTTATTTTTTTAAGGAGGAGCTGGGTTCATCCAGTGTTGGCCACACTCCGTCGTAGAAAGGGACCTCAAAGTCACCCACTCCCAACCCCACCCCACCCCTTGCAATGCAGAAAACGCAGAGCACAAAAAAACATTAGTCTCGCTTACTTTTCCGTAAGTGTAGTGGCCATTAACGGACAGCTGAATCTGAGATGGGTTTTGATCTTTTCCTCAGAGGTTCTGAAGCAGAGCTTGGACGGCCCTCTGTCCTGGATGCCGGAGCTGAGATTCCCGCATTGCAGGGGGTCAGACTGGATGACCCCCGGGGGACCCTTTCCAAATCTAGGATCGTTTAAATGTGTATTTTATTCCCAATTGTGATGCTTTCTGAAGAACAAGCCCCCGGCAACCATCGAAGCAGCATATCCGTATTCCAAAACGCAGAGGTAACTGCGATCTCGTCTTCCCCCGCCAGGTACGCACCCTTGGTTATGGCTGCCAGCTCACAGGGGGGGCCTTGGCTGCCAGGAGCCACCCCACGGAGTCCCCCCTCGGCCAGAGCCTCCTGGCGATATCGGCTCAGCTCAGCCACTGCCGGACGGTCCTGCGGCTCTTCGACGACCTCTCCATGCTCGCCTACAGCCGCCAGTACGGCCTGGGGCCAAAGGTGGGTGACCCTGGGGCTTGGGGGGGCCAGCAGGGAGGTGTTGGAGGGCCTGAATTTGAGGAAGGATGACAAGCACCTTTAGGAAAGCCCCGCCTGAAACCCAGGAGAGCTGCCAGCCAGTGCGGGCGACACTGAGCTAGCCGTGGTTTCCCTCCCCGGCAGCGGGTTGGGATGGATGACCAGTGGGGGTCCCTCCCAACTCGGCACAAGCACTGCACTCAGAAGCACGGGCACCAGGAACTCACTTCGGTTTTGTGGGGAAGGAGCACAACTCAGGGGTCCAAAAAAAAAGAGAAAGATTCCCGCATTGCTGGGGGTTGGGATGGATGACCTTTGGGGTCCCTCCCAGCTCTATGATTCTGCAAGGTCAGGACCCCCTTTGGCCCTATTCAGCTGCTGATGCAGGGCTCTCAGCATTAAAAGGGGGTCGGAGGAATGGTTGGGGAAGGCTATCGGCATACAAGGGCGATGCTGTCCCTCCCCTGTCGGAGGCAGTATACTGGGGAGAGTCGCTGCTGTAGCACAACTGGCCTGTTTATATTTATATATAATAATAATTAATAATAATAATAATAATAATAATTAATTTTCATTATAACAATGCCAAATTGCAATGCAACTATCAATGCCAATCTTGCAAATGCTGTCAAACCTCGGTTCCTGAATGCCTCCGTTTTGGAACGTTTCGGCTCTGGTTTCCGAACGATTTCCGGAAGCCGAACGTGCCACGCGGCTTCCATTTTTGAGTTTCCCTATTGTATTGAGGCTTTCGGTTTTCGGTTGTCAAATTAAACAATTCAGGCGGGGCCCCCCCCCTGCCTGCTAGAATGGATGGCAAGATGATTTTCTTTAGATCCGCGTTCCCAAAAATCTTATTAGTTTCCATTATGTTCCAATCAAGGTATTAATCCCATATTCGACAGCTGCAGTAACATCTATCCGTGTCAATAGCTTCTATTTGAACAGCTGGCCTGTTAATAATAATAATAATGATTTTTATTATTTGTAACCCCCGCCCACCTGGCTGGGTTTCAGAGGGATATTTTCGGACGGCAAAAACACACCCGCCCTCTGCCCCCGTTAAGATCCTGCCCACGCCGGTTTCCCCTGCTTCCTAGAAGGAGCAAAGTGACTTTCCCCATGTGATTTCAGAGCAAACACTCCTCTTTTTTCGGTTGCGCAAACGCAGGAGGTGCACGGGACTGAACTATGCGTCACACAAAACAGTGGCGTGGCCAAGGGGTTTGCAGCCGCAGGAAAAGGCGCGGGGTGCCCAGCGCCCTTTGATCGCCCGCGGCGCGAGGGGGCAGCTGGAGGGCCAAAATTCGCCTCCCCGCCCACCCAGGAAGAGCGGCAAGGGGTGGCCGGCACCCAAGGGCGAGGAACCTACAGCGGCTGTCCCATCTAGGCGATGCCACCAAAGGGAATCGCAGCAATTCCTGGAAGTGGAGAAGACTCACGGGGGCTGCTGGCCGCATGGGCTGGGCGCTCTGCCCGTGCTCAGAGGCACCAAATGCCTCTGAACTGCTGGGAGTTGCAAGAGGGGAGAAATACCGTTTTGGGGGGGCAGGGGGCAGGAGGTGTGGGGACCTGGACCTGAATGGGAACTGTGCCCCCAAAGGGCCAGGTGTGCAGCCTGGGAGTCATTTTGGACTCCCAGCTGTCCATGGAGGCGCAGGTCAGTCCTGTGTCCAGGGCAGCTCCATCTGGGACGCAGGATGAGACCCTCCCTGCCTGCAAACTGTCTGGCCAGAGTGGTGCATGCTCTGGTTCTCTCCCGCTTGGACAACTGCCATGCACTCTATGTGGTGCTCCCTTCGAAGGTGACTCGGAAACTACAACTAATCCAGAATGTGGCTGCCATTGGGAGCAGCCGAGACCATATAACACTGGTCCTGAAAGACCTACATTGGCTCCCAGGACATTTCCGGGCACAATTCAAAGTGTTGGTGCTGGACCTTTAAAGCCCTAAATGGTGGCCCAGTAGACCTGAAGGAGCGTCTCCACCCGGACACCGGGGTCCATCTCCCAAGGGCCTTCTGGCGGTTCCCTCCCTGCGAGAAGCAAAGTTACAGGGAACCAGGCAGAGGGCCTTCTCGGTGGTGGCGCCCGCCCATCAGAATGTCAAGGAGATAAACAACTATCTGACTTTTAGAAGACATCTGAAGGCAGCCCTGTTTAGGGAAGTTTTTAATGTTTGATGTTTTATTCTGTTTTTAGTGTTCTATTGGGAGCTGCCCAGAGTGGCTGGGGAAACCCAGCCAGATGGGCGGGGTATAAGTAATAAAATTATTATCATTATTAGATAGGCCCCCTTAGGTTTTTTCTTACCTTCTAATGGAACCTCCCAGTCCAGAGGCAGTCTATCTGGATCCCTAGGTTCTTTGGGGTATTTGGTCCCTTCAAGAGCAGGATGGGGTGTTTGGGGTGCCAGGGGAGGCCCTGCTCCTTCTGGGGCAGTTTGGCCACCTTTGGACCCCCCCTCCCTGCACTCAGTCCGGTGGCATCTCCAAAGTCTGCTGCCGGCCCGTGCGGGCAGCCCTGGCCAAGGTGGACCCCGGTCTTCTTCATGAGGACCCCAACCTCTCCCCCTTTCCCAGGAGGAGGACCCTGCTGTCCGCTGGCTCTCGGTGGCCAACAACGTGGCCGACCAGCTCTACTACCCCTGCGAACACCTGGCGTGGGCAGCGGACGCCAAGGTCATTCGGGGCGACTCAGGAAAGTGGTGGGTGCTCAGCACCCTGCTGTGGGCGACCTCCCTGCTGCTGGGAATCGCACGGTAAGGAACGCCAGGGGGGCAGGTGGGGGGGGAAGAGAAGGGACCCCGGGGAGCAACAGCTCTTTGCCTCCAGCCGGATGGCAGAGCCAGAGACTCTTAACCTTGCAAGTTGTGGGTTTGAGGGGCCCCCCATTTGGGGTTGGGCTAGATGACCCTTGGGTCCCTTCTGTAAAAGGCTCATTTCTGACCCTCCTCATTCCAGATCCCTGAGGATTTTGTGCCGGCTGAGAAGACGGCAGCAGAAGCAGACTAGGTAGGAGATCCCTTTTGCCGCAAATATTTCGGGACCGGCCACCTATTTCTGTGGCAGGGCGAGAGGCCACCGCCCTCCCTCCGTCCTGGTTATGGGATACCACCACCCCCAAATGTTGTGTCTTCTGCTCAGACCAGGCTAACCTTAAGCCTCTTAAGTCCAGCTCTACAATTCCATGCTTTGGAGGGGCTGGTCTGGATGGCCTTTGGGGGTCCCTTTCCAAGTGACCCTCCTTCCTTCCGTCTCCCCGCAGCAAGGACTCCCTTCGGAGGGCGAGGGTGAGAGCCCAGGCCGAAGCCCTGACCATCGCCGGCAACCTGGCGGACCTCTGCAACGCCGTCCACTGGCTCCCCCCGGGGGTGCTGTGGGCCGGGAGGTTCCCCCCGTGGCTTGTGGGGCTGCTGGGGACGTCGTCGTCCCTCATCGGGGTGTACCAGACCTACACGGGGGGAGCCGCGTGAGAGGAAGAAGCGTCCTGCCAGGGCTTCGGAGACCAGACGGCACCCTCAAAATTCCTGCCAGCGCCACGGAACGGGGAGCCGGATTCCTTCGTGGCGCTTTCCGTCTTCGGAAACCCTTTTCCCGTGGGGCAGAGCCTGCCCCCCCATGGCCATGGGGCAAGAAGACCCCCTCGCGGGCACGAACCGAGAACCCGTCTGATGCACGCCGTGTAAACCGGTCGTGGGCAACCTAATAAAATGCGGAGAGGAAGTATTTTGTAAACTGAGGTTGGGGGGAGCCTCCTTTATTGCTTGCGACCCCCGCAAATGCCATCCTCCCCTTGACCCATGGATCCTGCATGGGTTGGGGGGCTGGCTTTGCAAGCCAGGCACGGGTTCCGACTCCGGACGCAGCAAAGAGGATTCCGTCCCCCACAAAAGACCCCCACTCCCGCACCCTTAAGCTCTCTTGTTCCTGCACTCTTAATCCCTAGAACCGGGACAGGATTAGGGGTTTGGGGGTCCCTCCTTCAGCCAGTGGGGGATACTCCTGGTATCAATAGGCAGGGAGTCCTAGAGGGTCGGCAGCCTCTTCCCAGCCCCAGAGGTGGGCAAACACTCCTCCGCCAGATTCGTGGAAATCTCGCCGTTTGGCAAATCTCTCGTTTGCGAACAAACCTCAGTCGGGTCCCAAGAGTCGCGGTTTGCCTCTAGTCCCTGGGATTGTGTTGCCAAGGCCAGTTGGGCTCGGGGGGGGCACACAGGACGTCCCCAAACAGCCCTATTTATCGGGGAGCCAAAGGGGGTCGGCGTATCCTCCGAGGAGTCAGTTCGACTGCTCCTTTTTGTTTGTTTGTGGGGCTGGGGGGGCAGCGAGGTGGGTGTTGCAGAGCCAGAATTTGAGGAAGGATGACCAGCACCTTTAGGAATGCCCCACCTGAAACCCAGGAGAGCTGCCAGACAGTGCGGGCGACACTGAGCTAGCCGTGGTTTTCCTCCCCGGCAGCGGGTTGGGATGGATGACCCCTGGGGGTCCCTCCCGACTCGGCACAAGAGCTGTGCTCGGAAGCACGGGCACCAGGAACTCGCTTCAGTTGACCTGGGGGTCATGGCACACAGGGGGGGAAAGGGACGGGGCAGGATAGGTGCAAGGGCACTCGTGGGGAAATTGCAGAATAAAATTGGTATGAGGTTTGAAGCACCAAGGAAGAACTCCCCCGCCAGTCGGAGCTGTTGGGGTTGAAGGTGGTGGGCTCTCCTTCCCAGGAGGTTTCGATGGCCCTCTGTCCTGGATGATTTCGCTGAGATTCCTGCATTGCAACGGGGCTGGTCTGGATGACCCCCTGGGGTCCCTTCTGACTCCACGATTCTAACTCTGAGCAAGTCCCGGGGGGCACAGCTTGCCGCAGGCGAAGCGGAAAGAGGGTCTCTGCAGAAACGCCGCTTGTATGCTAAAGGGCTTCTTCCCACCATGCTCTTCCTGCTGCAAGAATGGTCAGCGCAGGATGCGGCCCCCGGAGAAAGCAAAGGCAGGAGCAGGGGAACGGTAAGAAGCAAGGCTGTTGAGAGGCAGGTCTCTCTGGGGACTTGGCCCCAGGGAAGGGGGGAGCTTGGTGTTCAGCTCCTTCTACTTGCGAGGCTGCCGGATCAGGCCGAAGGGGGGCTCCCCATCTGTCCAGATCCCCCCCCCCAAGCAGGACGTGAGAGGTAAGGTAGACCGGCCCTTTCCAGGGAGGCTCCGCTTGGGAGTCGAAAGAACCCCAGCAGGATGGGTCTCCCTTGGAAGCTGCTGGGCTCTTTCTCCTTGGGGGTTTTTTAAACGGAGCTTTGGGGAAGGGGGGTGGGAATTCCTCGGCAGCGATTCCTTCTTGCTCAACGTGCAAGTCGTAGCAACAAGGCAAAAGGCAATATATATCTATATTTATTCATTTATTTATGCACGGGCCACCTCTCACACCCAAGGGTGTCTCGAGGAGGCTTACACATAGTAAACAAATAAATATCCAAAACACAGAGCAATTTTTCCCCTCCGGGGGGGCGGGGAGTCAGCGGCGTCAGAGGGAAATGTTTGCATTTGGGGGACCTTTCTCCCCCTGCACCCCAGTTGGGGAGTCGCCTGTCCTCGGCCGCATGTGGACTGTGCCTGCCCCCACCGCACCCCCGTGAAAGGCAGCGGGGGGCCCTTTAAATTGCCACTGGTCCCGCCCCGAAGGGAACTCCCCCAGGAGAGAAATCTAATAGGCAAGCGGAGCGTGGACAGGTGAGCATTTGTGTGCAGTAAGAGGGCTTCCCTTTCAAGAAACGCGGTTGGAAATGCACAGTTATTATGAGAAACGGCCCCGCCGCGATGGAAAGGAGGTCGGGAGCCTCTTGTGATGGGTGGGGGCCCTCGCCCTTCCGACGGCCCCCCCCCAGGACCGAGCGCAGAAGCTGCAATTTTTGGGAGAGCGCAGGTGTTTGGGGAGGAGCAAAGAGCCGATCTCACATTGCTGCGAGGCTGCAGTCCAAAACACCCCCCCCCCCAATGTTAAGATAAGCGACCATTCAGGAGGCGAGCATTTGCGGGAAGCCGGGGAAGAGAGTTGCAAAGATCCCTTGGTGGCAGAGAGGTTCTAAGCCGGAGCAAATAAAAAAATCAAATTGGGAGAGATTCCTGCAAAGGAAGCGGATGAGCGTTTGGCGGTGAGGGGAGCGATGGGCGCTCTCCGTTGGGTTGCACGCAGAACAGGCTAGCATGCGAGAAGCCAGATTTTTTTTTGGGGGGGGAAACAAGAGTCGTTTGCCACAAAGCTGGAGGCCCCTGCGTGGCGCCCGGCAGATTAAGGAAGGCACCCCTTTGCCCAAGACGACCCTGTTCCGTATCGCCGCAAAGTTTCTCTTTGCCGGGCACCTCTGCGCCCGCCGAGGCCTGCCTTCGGAGGAAGCGGGGTCCCCCCTCCGACCTGGCACCTCTGTTGGCAAACTCTGCTCTCTCTCTCTCTCTCTCCGCTGGGGAAGGTGCTTAAAAAACGACCGCGATGCCACGACCACAGCAGCTTCTGCCCCAGAGAAAGCGAGGCGCGTGAAGTCGGGGTGTCCGTGTGCGGCCGAACGACTGTCCGGAGAAAGACCCCTTCTCCCCCCCCCAAAAAAAAACCACACAGTGTCCTGGCTGCTGTTTTCCGGCCTCTGTCCTGGCAAGCGAAAGGGGGCACGGTCCCTTGGAGGCCGAGCGTCCCGGTGCGCGTCAGAAAAAAATGACGTCCTCCTTGGCGAGATCGTCCGGGGTTGGCGGGAGGGCGTGGACGCTGTTGGGCTTGAAGAGGTTGGCGGTTGGGGGCAGGGCTTCGGGCTGGGCACCCTCGGCAGGCAGCTCTGCGGGGAGAAGAGGGAGAGGGAGGGTGGGCCACGGGGCGCATGGCGGGCTGGGCGGGGCTCCCTCTCTTGCCCGCTCCCCGACTTACCTGGCAGGAAGGCCACGTTCTGGCTGTGGGCAAAGACGGGGCTCATGGAGCTGCGGCTGCGGGAGAGAGGGTCATCCTTGCCAGCCGACCGGGGAAGGAGCTGCCTCAGGTCGACTGACGCTGGAAGGACAAAGGAGACCCTCAGAGACTCGTGGGGGCGGATCCCTGGAGCTTCCTTGGGTTCCTGCATTGCAGGGGTTTGGGGCAGGAGAGGACCCCCGGGGTCCCTGCCAACTGTGACTCCGTTAACAGAAGCCAGGCCAAATGTCTCCATTCAGGGACTGCAGAACATCGGCAGGTTTTGTGGGGTTCCAGTTGGGTTCTATAACAAGGGTGTCTCCATGAGACCCAGGCAGCAAAAAACAATACAGTGGTAAGTTTTCCAGTTTGCAAACTCTTTTCGGAAGCTGAACGTGCTCCGTTTTGAGTGTTACGCTGAGGTCTGTCTGTTTTTGCTATTTATTTGGCGTTTTTGTTTTGTTTTTTGTGACTGTGGAACCCAGTTCAGCTACTGATGGATGGATGGATGGATTGATTGTGTGACTGCAGTACATTGTTTATCGCTTTCATTTTATGGATCGGTGGATCGTTAGGTAGTAAAATCCATGTTAAATGGCTGCTTTAGGGGTTCGGTTTTAAAAGTCTGGAACGGATTCATCCGTTTTGCATGACTTACTATGGGAAAGCGCGTCTTGGTTTTGGAACGCTTTGCTTTTTTGGAATGGACTTCTGGAATGGATTAAGTTTGAGAACCAAGGTAAAGGGACCCCTGACCATTAGGTCCAGTCGCGGACGACTCTGGGGTTGCGGCGCTCATCTCGCTTTACTGGCCGAGGGAGCCGGCGTACAGCTTCCGGGTCATGTGGCCAGCATGACTAAGCCGCTTCTGGCGAACCAGAGCAGCGCACGGAAACGCTGTTTACCTTCCTGCCGGAGTGGTACCTATTTATCTACTTGCACTTTGACGTGCTTTCGAACTGCTAGGTGGGCAGGAGCAGGGACCGAGCAACGGGAGCTCACCCCGTCACGGGGATTCGAACCACCAACCTTCCAATCGGCAAGCCCTAGGCTCAGTGGTTTAGACCACAGCGCCACCCGCGTCCCACTGTATTATTATTTTTCCCTCATTTTGCATCTTCATCTACCCTGCGTGCTTACAATGATGCCTGTTTCTTCTGGGGCGGCAACCTCCGCCCCCAGTGGCCCCCGTGCCCCCGCACCACTCACCTGAGCTCTCCGTCCGGTGGGAGGCCTTGGCAGAGCCCTTCCCCGCCTTCTCCTTGCTGCCCTTGGTGAAGGCCGCCAGCTTGGTGGGGATCTGCTGCTGAACGGCTGCCTGCTTCTGGATCTGGTTGGTGGCGCTCAGGAGATGCAGGGGCACCTCGGTCTTGAGGGGCAGCACCGGGCGGACCGCCTCCAGCGCGGGCGAGGCAGCGCTGTCTCGGCGGACCAGCTCCGCCCGCTCCAGGTAGTCCATTGCGGAGACGCTTCCTCGCCCGCCCAGCTTGCCCTCCAGGCCTTCTCCGTTGAAGCTGGCAGAGTGGCTCAAGGGGCCCTGCGGAGAGGAGAATGAAAGGATTAGGCCGGAGGCTCCCAAACATATTTCGCCTCTCGCCCCCTTTCCAGAAAACCACTTGTCAGTGTTAAAGGTCCCCGCCTTCCTGCAGCCTTCAAAGCCCTCTCCTCTCCGGGGCTTTCTCGCCAAGCTGTCGGAGACGGCGCACAGCCAACCTCTCCTCTGCCCTTTTCATGCCTCTCCTGATTCTGGGAAGTTCAGTCCCCACGGGTGTCGGGAGCCAGCCGGCAATACATCCCACCATTCAACTCCTTATGAGCAAGAACATCTGCACAGACCTGGCGCTCTCCGTGGGGCTCCCTTTGAAGGTGACCTGGAAACAGCAACTAATCCAGAATGCGGCAGCTAGACTAGGGACTGGGAGAGGCTGCAGAGACCACATAACACTGGTCCTGAAAGACTTACACTGGTTCCCAGGATGTTCCCGGGCACAATTCAAAGGGTTGGTGCTGACCTTTAAAGCCCTAAACGGCCTCGGCCCACTAGACCTGAAGGAGCGTCTCCACCCCGGACACCAGGGTCCAGCTCCGAGGGCCTTCTGGCAGTTCCCTCCCTGCGAGAAGCAAAGTTACAGGGAACCAGGCAGAGGGCCTTCTCGGTGGTGGCGCCCGCCCTGTGGAACGCCCTCCCATCAGATGTCAAGGAAATAAACAACTATCTGACTGTTAGAAGACATCTGAAGGCAGCCCTGTTTGGGGAAGCTTTTAACGTGTGATGTTTTAATTCTGTTTTTAATATTTTGTTGGGAGCTGCCCAGAGCGGCTGGGGAAACCCTGCCAGATGGGCGGGGTGTAAATTATAAATTATAATATATTATTATTCCCCCCCGCCCCCGCACCCAATTCCTCTGCATCCAACCGGTCTGCCGCACTTTGTGCCCCTGCCATCTCATCCTCCCGCCCGCCCAGGAGCCCGGCGCTCACCTGCCCTGCCTCTGGTGGCGAAAAGGCGGCGGCGCTGTGCTTCTTGAGCCGCCGCTGCTGCTGCTCCAAGCGCTCCCTCTCCCTCTCGACGGCCCGCTGGGCCTCGCGGAGGCGCTCCAGGTCGTGCTGGTAGGCCTCCCGCTGGCGCTCCAGCTCCTCGCGCTCCTGGCCCAGCCGCTCCCTCAGCTGGTGGGCCTCGTCCTCTCGCCCGCGCAGCCGGGCCTCGGCCGCCTCCGCCTCCCTCCTCTGCCGCTCCCGCTCCCTCTCCCAGCGCCGCTGCTCCGCCTTGAGCTGGCCCTGCAGCTTCTGGACGTGGGCCAGCTCCTCGCGCTGCTTCTCAAAGTTGCGCTGCCGCTCCTGCTCCAGCAGCAGGTTGCCCCGCGTCGACTGCAGGCGGAACTGGCGCTCCCGGTCGAGGAGGGCGCTCCGCTGGACCTCCAGGTAGCTGTCTTGCTGGGCCAGGACGGCCTGCCGGGGGGAGAAAGGGGTGAGTGAGGAAGGAAGGAAGGGAGGGAGGGAGGGAGGAAGGAAGGGCCTTCTCGGTGGTGGCTCCCGCCCTGTGGAACACCCTCCCACCAGATGTCAAAGAGAACAACAACTACCAGACTTTTAGAAGACACCTGAAGGCAGCCCTGTTTAGGGAAGCTTTTAATGTGTACCGTGGGCTTCTATGCTGATGCTCGTAAAAAAAGCCGCTGGCTGAAATCAGCTGCGGGGCCTTGTTTCTCTCCGCTGAGCGTGCTCCCTGTCGGCTGCCCTAAATCTGGGGGGTGCAGAAGGAGAAGTGGGGGTCACCTTACCTGGAGGCTGAGAAGCAACTGGGAGAGAGTCTGTATCCTTTGGACGAGCTGAGGGAAGAAACAAAAGGCTATCAAGCAGCGCTGGGCAATCCCCAAATTTTAACATCGCAATATACCACCAGCTAAAGATTGCAATACACAGTGGTACTTTGGTACTCGAGCAGCTTGACTCCTGAACAAATGGGCTCCTGAATGCCGCAAAACTGGAAGTGAGTGTTCCGGTTTGCGAACGTTTTTTGGAAGCCGAACATCCAATGTGGCTTCTGACTGAGTGAGGGAAGCTCCTCTAGCCAACCGGAAGCTGCGCCTTGATTTTCGAATCGTTTCGGGAGTCGAACGTACTCCCGGAATGGATTAAGTTTGAGAACCAAGGCACCACTGTATGATATAAGATCACGATGTCTGAAACTAGGATGGAGCTACGGGGAGGCATTGGGTGCAGCATGGTTTTTCCTGTATGCATTGCGATTTTTGCCGTCACCTGATATTGCGATTCACTGCCCCCTGCAAGAGCTGAGCCAGCAGAGCTAACAGGGGCTGCAGGAATCGAGAGACACCTTGGCTCGCTTCATGGTTTTCCCCGCGTTGTGATTTTTGCACAGCACGCAAACACCCGATCCGCGATATATTGCCAGGTCACAAATTACGAAACCGATACCACGATATGGACTTTAAACTGGTTTGGGGCAATCTATCTTTCAAGGGAAAAATCTCGTTGTTGGTTCAGGCCCACCAGAGTTTCCCTCTCCCGTTTGAACACCTGCCTGCCCTCCGCCCAGACCCCAAACCGCTTTGCACATGCCCGTGCGCTTCTGCCAGAAGCGGCTAAGAAACCCCAAGGTTGCCCCAAGGGCAGGAGGGCAGCACCCAGGATCCTGCCCGCACGTTTACCTCCGACTCCGTTTCCAGGAAACCGCCGGGACGCTCCTGCCTTACACTGTCACCCTGCAGAAAGGCAGAAGGAGAAGAGGCATTTAAAAAACAAAACAAAAACCCAGCTTGTTCTATGCTCTGTTCCCAAACGCCGACCTCTTCCGGCCTCTGGTCCTCCCTACTTGTGACTTGCCAATGGTGCCTACCCCCCCTCCGCCCCCTTACCAATCGCAGCCCTTCCTCTCCTCCGGACGAGGGGGGGTCCTCCGGGTTGGCAGGGGGGGTTCGGCGGTCCCGCAGGCGCTGCTCCCCGCCGCAGACCTTCCTCTTGAAACTGCCCACTGGGGAAGAGAAGGCAGGGAGTGGGGTGAGAGGGGGCTGCACCGTTCAAAAACGGGTGGTTACTCTTCGTTGGCAAAAACACAATCTGCCCAGGAGTGCCACAGCAACTCATCTCTGGCAGCTCTCGAAATCAGTGGCCGAGTGTGGAAATCCTTGCCTGCCCACAGCTGCCTAAGTCCCCTTCTCTCTCTCCAGGACTTTCCCCCCAAGCAATCATAGAGTATGCCTGTAGGCAGCCAACCTCTCCTCCACCCTTTTCATGCCTCTCCTGGTACTGGGAGACGAGGAGGAAGGGGAGCTTCTCGCAGCAGGAGGGGGAAACCCCTGGGACTTCATCTCTGCCTCTTGGCTTCCCTCCTCTCCTTCAGCTTCTGCCTCCAATTCTGGACTGCTCTCTGCCACGAATCTCCCCGCTCACGAAGCCCTGTTCCCTCTTCTGCTTCCGACACCTCCTCCTCCCAGGCTTCTCCCTCCCACCACCATTTCCTGGGCTCCTTCCCCTGGGGGTTTCCCTAGCTGGTTCCTCCCACCACCCCTCTGCCTCCAACCGCTCCATGGCAATTAAGCCTTTCTCTTTCTTTCTTTCTCTCTCTCCCCCACCCCCCATTTTAACGGGGCCACTTACTTTTGGCCAGGCCGGCCGCGGCGCTGTCATACCCCCCAAAGGTCTCCGCGCGCCTCAGCAGGCTCGACCCACCGGTGGTGTCCTCGGAGCGGGCGGGGGCCGCAGACCCCCCTAGCTGGGTGAAGATCAGGCTCTGCAGGCCTTCCACTGCAAACGCAAGAACTGGTTTCGGCGGGGAGGAGGAGGAGGGGGGGCGGCCTGCACCCGGCACGGGGCCCAGCCTAGCCTTTGCCCGCCGGGCGCTCCCCAGGCGCTTGGGAGTTGCAGTCCCGAGCACCTGGGGTGTCTCGTGAGCGCGGCACCCACCTTCGGCCACCGCCCTCTTGAGGATCGCCTCCCCCTGAAGGTTCTCCGGGGAGTCTGCCCTGCCGATGAGCCGGGGCCGGGAGCCGGGCGCCGGGTCCTCGAACCCGTTCATCTCCGCCATCTCTAGGTAGATCTGTTGCTTGTCGCTCAGGCTCTGCAAGATCTGCTCGTCCTTTTGGCTCAGGCGGTCTAGAGGCGGGAGGCAGGGAGGAGCAGCTCAGGGCACTGCGGCACCCAGGGGTGGGGTAGGCGTTGGGAGATTCTGCCAGGGTCCTACTTGTGAGTAGGCCATTTCCCCTGACAGTGGGGGCAGCCAACCCAAGAACAACAGGAAAACAAGAGAGCGTGGGCCACTGGGCCAGCCTCCCCTTCCTGGTGAGACAGATTTGAAAATTCGCCTTTCTGGGTGACCTTCCTTGCAGCCCTGGAAGAGCTCGGACCGCAGGAATCAGGCCAGGCCTCCTCCCAAACCCCCGCCAAAGAGTCACTGTAGTCCAAGCCCTTCCTACCTTGAAATTCCTTCAGCTTCACTGCCCTCGCCTCAGCCTGCCTCCGCTCCTCTTCGGGGTCAGCAAGAATCTCCTCCTCCTCGTCGGGACAGCTGAGCAGACAAGACAGAAGTGCCCCCCAAAACCTCTTTAGGACGCCTTTGTTTCCTAAGATTCCTACATTGGCTCCCAGGACGTTTGCAAGCACAATTCAAAAGGTTGGTGCTGACCTTGAAAGCCCTAAACAGCCTCAAAGGCCCAGTGTACCTGAAGGAGCGTCTCCACCCCGGACACCGGGGTCCCTCTCCCAAAGGTCTTCCCTCCCTGCGAGAAGCGAGGTTACAGGGAAACAGGAAGAGGGCCTTCTCGGTGGTGGCGCCCTCCCATCAGATGTCAAGGAAATAAACAACTATCTGACTTTTAGAAGACATCTGAAGGCAGCCCTGTTTAGGGAAGTTTTTAATGTTTGATGTTTTATTCTGTTTTTAGTCCTCTGTTGTGAGTCGTCCAGAGTGGCTGGGGAAACCCAGTCAGATGTGCGGGGTACAAATAATGAATTACTAATATTAATATTACATTCCCAGCAGGAGTCAGGGCCAGGGAGCCCCCTGCTCACCTCTCCACCGCCCGGCGGATCTGTGCCATCCAGAAATTCCTCTCCTCCTTGGAGGCGGTGTGAATCTCGTACATCTCCGGCCCCTTAAGGGAGGCGCTGATCAGAAACATGGCCTTCTCTTCGTTGGCCACTTCCCGGACGATCAGCTTCTGCAGAGAGATCACCGGCGGCTTCGCGTCCTGCGGAGCAACAACAGTGGTAATTTTATTACTTCTATCCTGCCCATCTGGCAAGAGCTGCGTCACCATCATAACACCACAGGGCAGCAAAGGCCTCTGGGAAAAGCGTGCAGCGACCCTGTAAGAATCCTTCGCGGGCAACCTCCGCAAACCTCAAAACGCCCTTTTACACACCTGCTGAAAATCCCTCTTTCCAAATTTTCAATGTCTAGCGTTTTACAATTTTGTGTGTGTTGGATGCTGCCCAGAGTGGCTGGGGAAACCCAGCCAGATGGGAGGGTATAAAAAAAATTATTATTATTATTATTATTATTATTATTATTTATTATTATTATTAATTTCTGAAGCGTCCTTACAAGAGGGAGCCCAGGGAGACTCCCATGTCACTCTTCTAAGGAATACGTCCGACAGAAGAATACAAGAGAGGATGAAGAAATTAGAAATCAACGTACTACAGCACTGACAAAATAGGATTTGTATTTTGTACATACTGGACTTGATGATGAACCAAATAAGCTACATTTTAATATATTATGTCACGTTGTTGATTTTGACATTATGAGAAACGGTATCTAATTCTCGAGAAGTACTTTTCTGGTAAATAATTTTGCAATTGTTATCATACAGCCTATTACGTTTACGTGTTTTTGCAATTAAAGGTAAAGGTAAAGGGACCCCTGACCGTTAGGTCCAGTTCGCGGATGACTCCTGGGGTTGCGGCGCTCATCTCGCTTTACTGGCCGAGGGAGCCGGCGTCCAGCTTCCAGGTCATGTGGCCAGCATGACTAAGCCGCTTCTGACAAACCAGAGCAGTGCACGGAAACGCTGTTTACCTTCCCGCCGGAGCGGGTACCTATTTATCTACTTGCACTTTGACGTGTTTTCGAACTGCTAGGTTGGCAGGAGCAGGGACCGAGCAACGGGAGCTCACCCCGTCATTGCAGGGATTCAAACCGCCAACCTTCTGATCGGCAAGCCCTCCTAGGCTCCGTGGTTTGACCCACAGCGCCACCTGTGTCCCATCGAGAGGTATAGCTGGCAATATATATCGGGAAGCAGGTACCATCGCCCAGCCCTGATGCCCAGCGGTGGGCCACGTACCACAGAGGCGAATGTGTACTTCTGGTCTTTCTCCTGCAGCAGCAACAGCACGTCGGTCAGCAGCACGGCCAGGATCTCTGCCAAAAGTCGACAGAAACGGGAGTGAGACCAAGGCGCTTTATCAGAGATTGGAGGAAAATCTGTGGATTGTTTGAAAAATCATCGCTCCCATATAAGTTCATTAAGCAGGGTCGACTTAAAACCAAAACGTCAAAATGTGTTTTACATTTTAAAGCGTGTTTTAAAAAATTATTTTAAAAAGAAAGAAATGAGGGTGTGAATTGCGTCTTTAAAGAAAAAAGGCATTTTATTCGCTCTCTGAATCCCAGCTGATGGAAACGGCAGGAGGGGAGAGAGTTGGGTTTGAATCCTGCTTTGGGGCACCTGGTGGGCTGCCATGAGGACGTGGGGGGGGCCTGATCCGGCAGGGCTCTTCTTTTTCTGGAGGGGTTTAGCCCTGCCACGTTTAAGGGGAGGGGGAGGAGAATGGGGGGGGGGTTAAACCACCGAAACATCTTGTGCCAGGAGGTTAACGTGACCCCCCTTGTCAAGAACTGTGACGCAGACCAGAGAGATTAAGCAGAGCAATGAACCACTTTGCTTTCTCCCCCTGCAGGAGCCTAGCCAGAGATGATTCAGAGGAGGAAGGTATTTCTTCTTGGGGGGGGGGGAGGTTAATTGGCTCCACTATTCCGCCTTGACTGGGCAGGCCGGTGACATAGAGAGAGCCTTTCCCACACGTGAAAGCCCACGGGGCAAGCCCCTCCTTGGCTCTACACTAGCTACTCTGGCCAGCAGCAGCAACGGTGGTGGCTCCCTGAGGTTTGGGGCTTGCGGGGGTCTTTCTTGGCGCTGCTGAGGGAATTAAGCCGGGGGGAGGGATCCTGCGGGCGGCTACGCTGCTATGCCCCTGAGCTTCGGCCCTTCCTCCAAAGGCAAAACAAGATGCTAGTCCTCATGGCACCGAACTGGTTTAAAGACGCCTTACGCAAAGTCGGACCCTTGGTCTGTCTAGGGCAGGGTGATTCCGAATCCCACATGTGGCCCCCGAAGGCCTTTTTGTTGGATCCCAGAACCAGGAGAGGCATGAAGAGGGCGGAGGGGAGGTTGGCTGCTGGCAGGCAAAGTCTCTGATTGCTTGGGAGAAGCCCCGGAGAGAAGGGGACTTAGGCAGCTGTTGGGAGGTGGGAACTTCAGTCTCTGCAAAGCGCTCAGTTGGCCTGACACTAACCCACATCTGTGGAGAGATTCCATAGCTCATAATGCCTAGTCTGCGGGTTCGGTCAGTGTTGCAGGGGGTCAGACTAGAGGACCCTTGGGGTCCCTTCCAACTTGAAACAGGCCTGAGCAGCCTTGCCGGAAAAGATCGCGCTCTTGCGAATAAAACAGCGTGATTTGTCACCGGCCGGCTCCCGGCACCCGGGGAGGCTGCACTGCTTGCTCGGTCGGCCTGTCACTAACCCAAGTTTGTGGAGAGACTCCATAGCTCAGCTGGTGCTCCTAATGCCTAGTCTGCGGGTTTGATCAGCGTTGCAGGGGGTCAGGCTAGAGGACCCTTGGGGTCCCTTCCGACTCTAAGCAGGCCTGAGCAGCCTTGCCGGAAAAGATCGCGCTCTTGCGAATAAAAGAGCATGATATGATGCTGGCTGGCTCCCGGCACCCGGGGAGGCTGCACTGCCTGCCTGCAAATCCCGTCCTCTGTCCATGAACACCCAGCAAACCTGGGGTGGGGGGAAGTCGAAGGGTCCCACCTTTGAGGCGCCCGGAGGCCGCCTTCCAGCACAGAACGCCGTCCACCAGGAGCCGCCTTTGGAGCATGTCCTCCTTGCGGAAAACCAGGCCGTTCTTGAACTTGCCCGAAGACTTCATCTCCATCTTGGTCACCATCTCGCGCAGGCGCTGCCCCTTCTCGTTCTCGTTGACCTTGGCGTCGACGGCCGTGATGACCTCCTTGATCAGCGCCAGCGCCCGCGTCAGGTCCTCGTACTCCTGGGTGTTGGCTGCGGGGAAGAAACCGGGGGAAGTTGGAGGAAGGAGTTCGCGGGCTCTGTCTATTCAGGGATTGCAAGAAGCTAAGGAGAGTCTGGCTGCGGGATCGTGCCATCGGGGGCCCTTCTGGAGCGGCATTCTGTTCTCAAGGTGGGCAAACAGAGGGCACCCCCCACCGGGAAGACCCCAAGCGGGACCTAAATGCAAGACGGGATGGAGAGGTGGATCTGTGCTTGGGAACCAGTGTGGATAAAGATCAATTTTTAAAAAAAAAGAATTAAAAAAATTGGATTAAAAAAAATTAAATCGGAATTTTTTTTATTTAAATCAGATTTTTAAAATAAAATGCTTTTGGAGGAAAAATCTTTCTAAAGATTTTCTATTTAAGTTACATTATAGTCCAAAGGCTATTCATCAGGAAATAAGGATTTGTTTTAAGTTTTTCATGTGTGCTAAAACTCAGTCTAAGTTTTTTTTAATTGTTTAACCACATCAGTTAACAAACATGGATACATATGCTATAATGTTATTGTTTTAGTTAAATAAATTGTTTAAATTGCTATTAAGGAAATCATTATTTTTCTCCTTCCAATAAAGTGCAGCAGAAAAGTTGTCCGAATATAAACAGTTAACTTATTAAACCTCACAATAATTTCATAATTATCTGTCTTATGTAGTTCTAACAGCAGAACCAAATCAGTAATTCTTGATACAGCTGTAAAAACTACTCTGAAAATTTATTATTCCATAAATGAAACCTTCACCTGGTTGTAAATATTCAGATTATACCAGCAAGAATGAGTCATTCTGTAAAAAAGTGATTTAAATCAAACCTTACTGACTAGTATTAGGGTTCTCCTCACACCCAAATGGGCCTCAAAGTTCAGTTGAGAGGGGGAAAGGGATAAGAGCCGTTGAGCCGGGAGGGATCTCTAGAGGTCCTCTATCCCACCCCCCACAAGACGAACCTTCCGTGTTCTGAATGATGCGCTCCACCAGGACGGGGTATTTCATGATGCGCTGCGTCACCAACAGGTTGCACTCCTGGACCCCGAGCCGCCGCACGATGGAAGAGTTGCTAATTCTCTAGAGGGCAACGGAGACGAGAGATGTGGGCGGGAGGGCTTCGCCTCGTGGGAAAGCCTTTGCGGCCCCCAACCTTGCCAAATCGGACCCCCAAATCTCGCTCTCCCGAGATAGACTGCCACTGAATGCAGAGGCTTGGTTATATACACACACAGAGTGGAACCTTGGTTCTCGAACTTATTCCGTTCCGGGAGACCGTTTGACTTCCGAAACCGTTCGAAAACCAAGGCGCGGCTTCTGATTGGCTGCAGGAGCTTCCCGCACTCAATCGGAAGCTGCGTCGGAAGTTTGGCTTCCAAAAAACATTCGCAAACTGGAACACTCGCTTCCGGGTTTGCAGCATTTGGGAGCTGATTTGTTTGGGAACCAAGGTACCCCTGCAATTTCCTTTTATTCTTCTATTTATATGCTGCAGTTTTTCTTCTAAGGTTCTCCTCCTCTCCCTCCTCCCTTTTCCATCCTCACAATGACCCTGCCGAGTGGGGATTCGAACCCAGGACTCCCAAGGTCATAGATCTGTTCCTCACTGTTACGCCCCACTGGCTGGCTGGGCTGGAGTCCAGGGCCATCTGGAAGGGTCCCCCACCCCCCCACCCCCGCTCTCTTTCCCTGGCCCCCTTACCTTGATCAGGTTCTGGAACTTTTTGCTCTGTTGCAGGAGCTCTTTGTAGTGGGCGACGGCCTCTCCGTGGCTGCTGCAGAAGACGCCGTACTTCTCCTTCACTAGCTCGCCCGTCTCCCCTGAGAACTGGAAACCGGGGAGGCAGAGGGGAAATGGGGGGGGGCGGTTGCATCTCAGGACCGCAATACCTCAAGGGCCGCATTTTCCCATATGAACCCACCCGGACCCCTCCTTTGTGCGGCCCAATCGCCTTCTCAATCCGGCCCATGGATGGTCCGGGAATCAGCGTGTTTTTACATGAGTAGAATGTGTGCTTTTATTTAAAATGCATCTCTGGGTTATTTGTGGGGCACAGGAATTCGTTCATTCCCCCCCCCAAAATATTAGTCTGGCCCCCCACAAGGTCTGAGGGACAGTGGACCGGCCCCCTGCTGAAAAAGGTTGCTGGACTGCTCTGGCCTAGAGCAAAGCCCGGCCATCGTTTCCGGCAGCCTCTGCAGGCTGGGGTGAGGGGAGAGCCCCCCCCCCAGACCCACCTGCTGCACCAGGAGGGCCCCGATCCGCTGGACGACGTAGTTCCTCTCGCTGCCTTCCTCCAGCGCCTCCTGCCGCAGCTCCTTCAGCTGTGAGAGGAAGGCTCCGTGCAGCTCCAGCAGCTCGTCCGCGCAGGGGAAGAGGCGGAGGATGGTGGCCTGGCCAAACTGGAGCTCCTCCCGCATGGCTCGCGAGTAGACCTTCAGCATGATCTTCAGCGTCCGGACGTGGTGCATCTCGGTCTGCATCAGCTCTGGAGGGGGGAGCACATCGTCCTCATTTAACCCTAACCCTTTCCCTCAAATGCAAAGGTGCCTCAGCTTCTTCGTGACAGAAGGGCCTGCAGGATCAGGCCAGTGGAAGCATCCTGTCCTCGCAGGGGCCAACCAGATGCCTCAAAGGGAAAGCTGCGAATTCAGGAGCCCGCTCCCCTCCTGCGGTTCCCAGAAACCAGGATTTGTAAGTCATCCGACAGCCCTCTCCTCCTCTGTGAATTTGTCTGCTCTTGTTTACCAGCACCGCTCCCAGTGGCAGGGAGTTCCCACGGCCCCACGAGTTTGGAGGGCCGCTGCCGCCCATCCCAAACTGGGCTGGCACATACAGGCCCAGCTTAGATGGCTCCATTTGTGTGAATGGGGCCCTGCGTGCCAGCTTTCTCCCTGTGTCTCTTACCCTTGCAGAAGGCCACACAGGCAGGCAGAGAGTGGAGACAAAGCTGGGACCGCAGGGCCTCCCTGCCTCCGGCGCCACCTGCTGTCGGGCTGCACGCTTTCCTCCCAACCGAAAAGGAAGGGGCCCCGGCCAGAGCCGCCGCAGAGAAGGCCCTGCGGAAGCGATTCTGGGTTCCTCACCGTAGATGACGTCTTGCCTCTTGGCGACCTCCCTCTCCTGTTGCTTGGCGTAGGCCGGCTCCACCGCAAGGCTCCACGACGGGGCCTCAAACTCCCGGGCGTCCGTCTCCAGCTCGTTCCGCAAGGAGGCGTACTGAGCATCTGGGGCGGGGAGGAGAGGATGCAGGGGAAAGGCTGCTGCAGGCAAAGTGCTCGGCGGAGGGTCTCTTCCCGCCGTCCCGACGCATAGCTCTGGCCTTTTCATGGCTGGAAAGCCAAACCGTGCCAGGGCCTAGAGGTGTGTGCTAATTCTGCTGCTCGGTTGTCTCTAGCTGTGGCTCCTGCATCGTAGGGGGTTATTTCTAAAGCATGGGTAGGCAACCTAAGGCCCGGGGGCTGGATGCGGCCCAATCGCCTTCTAAGTCCGGCCCACAGACGGTCTGGGAATCAGTGTGGTTTTTACATGAGTAGAATGTGTCCTTTTATTTAAAATGCATCTCTGGGTTATTTGTGGGGCATAGGAATTCATTCGTTTGTGTGTTTTTTCCAAAATATAGTCCGGCCCGCCACAAGGTCTGAGGGACGGTGGCCTGGCCCACGGCCGAAAAAGCTTGCTGACCCCTGGCCTAGATGACACTTGGGGGCCTCTTTCTGACCACAATTCTGATTCTCCACACACAAACACACACACTCTCTCTCTTGAACACAAACATCCCCTGTCCCAGCGCACTGTGAGTGTCGCCACAATCCCCACCCCTACGGCACAGGATTCGCCCCCCCTTACCTTCCACAAAGACCGATTCCGCCGTGGAGGGGGCCACGGAGACGACGTCCTCGGAGGCCGCTTTTGGCTTCAGGAACCCCGAATCCCCCTCGTCCATCTCTCCCCCCGTGAGCCTGAACAGGGGAAAACACAGAATTGGTTTCAGGCACTTCCACCCACTGTCAGACCGTCTAGCCGGGTGTTACACGGTGGGGGGGGGGGCTCACAGCTTTGGGAACGGGACTGTGGAGGTCACGAAACAGGAAGAAGCATTGTAGGATTGTAGGAAAACTTTCTGGCCTAGGGGGCTCGAACCCACAACCCTGAAATGAAGAGTCACATGCTCTACTAAAACTATAAGAACTGGGGTAGGCAGGGGGCTGCTTCAGTTTAAGAGCGGGGGGGGGGGCAAAAGTAGCATCGGGGAAGGGATCTAAAAACGCCAAGTCTGTGGAGACCATTCAGTGCTGCAAAAAACAAACACGACGACAACTCTGAAAGGTGGTAAAACCACAAGTCTCCCTCCGTCGCCGGAGGCCTGAAGCAGGTCCAGAGCTCAATGACTTAAGACGAGTTTGCTGGATCAGGCCAGATCCTGTTCTCACAGTGGCCAGCCAGATGCCTCAGTCGGAAACCGGCAAGCAGGATTCGGACCCAAGAGCCCTCTTGTGGTTTCCAGCAAGCAGAATTCAGAAGCATCGCTGCCTCCGACCAGAGCCAGAGCTGTCCTGGGCTAGGAGCCCTCAAAAGCCCTCTCCTCTATCAAAGCCATGCAAACTGGTGTCCCGCCCCCCCCCGCCTCTTGCGGAAGGGAGTTTTCTGCAGCTTAACTCCACGCCGAGAATAGGAGGGCTTTCTTTTATCTGTTGCAGGGGAGAGGGAAAAAACTTTCCCTCTGCCCAGCTTGCCTTTTATCTAAACTAAAAAAAAAAAAAAAAAAAGCTCTCTGGGTCTGCAAGGGGTTGGGGGGACACCGCAAGCCCGTCCCGGCCCAGCAGGAAGATTTATAAAAACAGGACGGAGGAAGCCATCAGTTCAAGACCTGCGTGCCGAGATTTGCTTGCATGCCGAGAACGGATTTTGCAGGGACCTGTGTGCCAGTGTGTTTTGAATAGCTGGCGTTTCGGTTATATAATAAACCTCCTTTCTCTGCCTCGCTCCCCCCAGCGGCAATACTTCTGCCCACCCTCCTTGTCCATCCCCGACAGCAAGCTCGGGCTGATCTCTGCCCTCACCCCCCCTCTCCCTTGCACAGTTAGCCCCCCGACCTTGCAAATTCCAGCCCCCCGGAAATCTCGCTCCCCACTCTCGAGGGCTTGCCCTCAGCCTGCCGGCTCCAAAGGGAGAGCTGTTCCTTCGCTAGGAAACCTGAGCAGAGGGAGACCCACCGCCTCCCCGAGAAACAGACCCGCATCAGCTCAATGGGAAGCAGCCCTGAATCGGACGTGGGGCGCTTGGTCCCCCTCTCTCCGGAACAGAGAAAAGGATGCACAATTTGAGATTCTGACATACAATTCGAAGTTCCTCTCTTGCGCATGCATTTTCAACGCAACTCTCACCCCGAGCCGAGCAAATATTGAACTAGACTCAGCGACCCGATGCGGCTGATATCCTTCAACCAGGGCTCTGCAGTTTTAACCCCCGTGCAACTGGACTCAGCCTACATGCCTGTCGGATAGCTTTGCTTCCCATCTGATTTCCACCTGTTGTTCTAAACGTTCTCCGTTTTACCTACAGCGTAGAACCGCAGAGTTGGAAGGAAACCCCCCCCCGCCCCCACGGCCAACCCCCTGCAATGCAGGAATCAGAGCTAAAGAGTCATACAGTTGCTCAGTTGGAAGGGACCCCCGAGGGTCATCCAGCCCAGCCCGCGGCAATGCAAGAATCTTCCTGCCCTAAGTGGGGCTCGAACCCACTGCCTTGAGATTAAGAGTCGCATGCTGAGCTAAGAAATAAAACGAAGGAAGGAAGGAAGGAAGGAATTCATATTGACAGCAGCCTCGTGCTACAAAATACCAGACTGCAATCTCCTGGTGCTGCCCCCCTCCAAATGAAACAGAAATATTCCAATTTTAAATCATGTTGAATGCATCTGTCACAAGTCCGGGGTGGGGGGAGAATCTCCCCTCTTTCGGGGGTCCTTTATGACCCATGTTTTTTCTGCAAAAGGGAGGCAGGAGGAGAGCTGTGCCAAAGGAGGGGACGCTCTTTCCCGCTGCAGAAAGGGGGTCTCTCCCCCCCCTCGGAGCCCCCAGGGCAGGCTTGCCTACTCACCGGGGCTTAGCGGCAGCCCTGACGGAAGCTGCGTCGGCCAGCGGCGTGGGCGAGCTCCCCCTCTGCGCGATCGTCATCCCGAGGGCGCCGCCATCCGGGCCCAGGAGGGATCCGTGCGGGTGCTCGCGGAGGGCGGAGGCTACGGAGGCAAAGGCAGAGTTGGTGCTCAGGAAGCGGGCGGCGAAGGGCGGGCCGGCCGCCCGCAGGAGCCCCCGCCCGTCCGAGTGCGGCCGGAGGACGGAGAGGATCCGGGAGGTCAGGAGCTCGTTCTCCAGGAAGACGTTCTCGTTCCAGCGGTTGGAGAAGGAGCCGCAGAAGAGCAGCTCGGAGGGCGCCGCGGCGCCGCTGCCACCCTTGGACGTGGCGTTGCCCATGCCTGCGAAGCGGCAGTGTGGCCCGGGGGGCACGGCAGGCTTTTATGGCGCCCGCCCTGCCCTTCTAGAAATGTCCAGAGAGGCAAGCGCTGCCGCTCAGCTGCAGGGGGCGTATTGGCGGAATCAGCAGGCAAGTCTGGAGGGGAGGAAATTGGGCCCCCACTGCGTGCTCTGGAAATTGCTAAGTCCCTCGTTTAGCGGCCGGAGCCTGCAATTATTTACACCTCTGCTCCCAAAGGGAGAACATGCTCCCATGTGTCAAAGCAGAGAATTATCTTACAACCACGAGGGAGGGGGGGAATGGTGAGCGGCTCACAGCCGCCGCACCAAACTGGGACTCTGAGGAGCTGGAAGACGAGCCGAGTCGGCCAATGGACAAGGGGCATTCGCCCTCCGTGGCGTTTGATGCACAAAAGTGAAAACGGCTCCGGTGTAAAATAAATATAATTAGGGGGAGAGCGTGTTTCGTCAGCTAGAGACATTAGCAATTAATTAAGGGGGAGGTGGAATCAAATTAAGAATTGCACGCTGCTGCGGCCAAGAAAAGAAGGCGAGAAGACACACAAACACATCACATACACAGCTACACACACCCAGGAGGGGAAGGGCCAGCGGTAGGCAGCGTTAGAAACTCACAATATTTTAAGCTGGCTCCCTTAAACCAAGGTGGCAGTTGCCAAAACGGAATGTCCAGATGCCATTTTTGGGCAAGACGGCTCTAAAGTCTTATTTTCCAAAGGATGGATTCTCAGTTAAACACCCGGCTAGTTCAGAGGACTACCTTGAGCCGGGTTGAGAGCTTTGAGAACTAAAAGAAGGAAAGTCCCTCGATCCAGGGACAGTCCACCAGTATATTGGTCGTTTGCTTGGGCTGCCCAGAAAAGGCATTTTGGTTTCCTGAAATTCATTCCCGTTGTGTAGATGAATTGCCACGGATAGAATTCAACAGGATGGGGTCTGAGCTTGTGGAAACAGGAATGATCCAAGGATTCCCAGATGGCGGAGATGTCACCGGGTCGCAAGCGATTGAAAGCCAGGTGGAGGTAGAGCTGGCTCCAAAACATTGGGGAGCTGCTGCCAAGCCCGTGCAGGCAATTCCAACAGACCAAGGGCCTAACTTGGAATCGCAGGGACTTTGGGGGGTGGGTTTGCTTCATTCGTAAGGCAAGCACCGCAGCTGAGCAGAGAAGCGCCGCCTTTGGCTGCAGACCGCCAGGGAAAGGCCGAGAATGTCCCCCGGCTGAAGCCCCGAGAACTGCTGCTGCCGGACAGTGCTGGCAGCACTGAGGATATTGGGCTTCCGGGAATATTGGGTTGGAAGAAGACAGCAAGGCTGGCCGGCCTCTCCGCACGGGGGTCTGTTTACTCCTGACAAGCCTGCTTTGCTGGAACGGAGCTCTAGGAAAAACGCGGGAGCGGGAAAATCTCTCCCCGGATCCAAGCTCGCTTCATTCGCCCAGCGCGGAAGAACAGGCCATTCTCGTCCGCACAGCAGACCCGAAACAGATTTCCGAGGTGCTCCGGGGAAAGCAGAGGCCAGAATGCGGTGCGGATGAGGCCAGGGAAGAAGCTCCGCCAACCTCTTCTCCCAAACCAGACGCTGGGAAGATCAACGCAGGTTTTATCCGCACGTGCGGAGCTTACGCTTTTGCCCTTCCGGGGCGAAAAAACGAAAGGAGGAAAGCAGCTTTAAGCAGCAAAAGTGAAAGCTCTTAAAAAGGAAGGGTTTGCTCATGTAGTGCAAGATCTGAACTGCGGAACTCACTGATGCAGGAGGCCACGGTGGACACTGACCTTATGTGGCTTTCAAAGAGACAAATCCATGGAGGAGGAGAGGGCTGTCGAAGGCTGCCGGCTGCAGCGGCTCGGCTCGAGGCAGCCATGCTTCCGAATCCCAGTTGCTGGGAACCACAGGAGGGCAGAGGGTTCTCGCACTTGGATCCGGCTTATGGTTTCCCATTGAGTCCTCTGGTTGGCCACAGTGAGGAGGCTGAGCTAGCCCAATGCTGTGGCAGCCAGACGTCTTGCGTTCTTATGGAGCCTCCAGCTCCAGAGGCAGTCTATCTTGCCACGTCCGCCACGGAAACGATTCTTGCCGCACAGGCCCATGACCATAAAGACGCCATTGAAGCGGCTGCTTTAAGCAGAGTGACTGAGCTCTTAAAAAGAAGGGTTTGGCACAGCGGCAAGATCCGCTCTCCTGATGCCAGGCCACCTCCAACTGAGCTTCTTCTTTTTCAAATTTAGGAGGAGTGCGTCGAAGCCGGCCGGCACACATGGCTCAGCAGCCGGTGATAGAACCACAGGATATCTAGGGTTCTCGCAAGCAATCTTGGGGGGAAAACAGCGTCCATTTTTCAGTGAGGAGATATAGCCCAATCCCTTGGCAGCCAGACGTCACAATTCTTATGGAGCCTGGAGCAGAGAAGCATTAAAAGGCACACACAGGGCAACTGGCCGCACAGGAGCGTTCTAGAGCTTTCCCGAGCGAGGAAAAGGGGGAGCCACTTTTGGGGCTGTCGAGCGCCCCCCCCCCTTTGTAGTGTTCGATCAGGCCAATGGCCTATCCTGTAGCGTTCCTGATCTCACAGCGGCCAACCAGTTGCCCTTTATGGGAAAGCACAAGAGCCCTCTCTCTCCCGGCTGCTGCGAAACTGGGATTCGGAAGCATTCCCGGGTGGGTGCACAGCCATCGCGGCTACTGGTAGCCCGATTCTCCTCCACCAAGTTGTCCAGTCCCTTGTTAAAAAGTTGGTGGCTGTCACTGCCTCCTGTGGCAAGGAGTTCCATAGACAAACCATGTGCTGCCTGGCAATATTTCCTCCTGTCGGTTCCGGGTCTTCCAACACCTGGGTGCCCGCGAGCTCCTGCGTTGTGGTAGAGGGTGGCAAAACTTTGCTGCACCCGCCTGCTGTGTGCCAGGCGTGATTTTACTTCAAGCAGGCCGCCTCTTCCTTGCCTCTCCTATGAACTGAGAAGGCCCAAACGCTTCTGCCTTTCCTCGTAGGGGGAAAAGCCAGAGCCCAGCCTGCAAGCATGGTCAGAGCTGCAGAAACAGATTATTTCGGGGTACGAACCTGGGCTGTAGCTCCGGAGCGAACTGGGCGGGGAACTTGGAGGGCGAAGGAACGAATCTCTTTGCTGCAAGATAGAAAAGGGTTGGGGCGGGGAGGAAGAAGAGACACAACACAATGAGAACAGCAGGCTGGACTCGAAGGGCTTCGCCGTGGCAAGATATCGTGAATCGTGACGTTTGTGCGCCATGCCAAAATCACAATACAGTCGTACCTTGGATCCCGAACGCTTGCGGGTCGAACGTTTCGCCTCCCGAAGTGAGTGTTCCGGTTTGCGAACGCTCTTTGGAAGACGAACGTCCGACGCGGCTTCTGATTGGCTGCAGGGGCTTCCGGCAGCCAATCGGAAGCCGCGCCTCGGTTCCCGGGTGTTTTGGAAGTTGAACGGACTTCTGGAACGGGTTCCGTTCAACTTCCGAGGTACCACTGTATGGGGAAAAGCATGAAGTCGGCCAAGGCTTCTCCCGATTCCTGCAGCGCCTGTTAACTGCCGGCTCAGCTCTCTCACCGAATCGCAACAATAACAATAACCATAATAATAATTATTGTTATTTATACCCCACCCATCTGGCTGGGTTTCCCCAGCCACTCTGGGCAGCTCCCAACAGAATATTAATAAATGATGATAAAAAAGCGATAAAACATCAAATGTTAAAAACTTCCCTAAGCAAGAGCAGGCAAGGCAAAATTCAGGGTGCGGGGGAAACCGTAAAGCCAGCTGAGCCCCGTCCTTATTTCTGACGCTATGATCTATCGCTATATCGCAATGTTTAGCTGGCGATGAAGAGCTCCTTCTGTGTCTCCCCGCCTCCCCCCCGCCCGAGATGTAAGAGGAGGAAGGTGGCTTACCTTGGGTCGGGTCCCGCTGCATTCAGACAAGAGGGTCTTGCAGTTTTTGTGAACGTTTACGGCACAATCTGAGGAGGGGAAGAAGAAAAAGAAGCATGGGTGTTCCTTCTCGCCGGGCCGTTCCCACAAGTCACAAGCCGACGCCAAGTGCCACAGAGATGACTTTGAGCACATGCAGAGCTCAGCCCGGCCTGCAGGAAGCCCTTCTAAGCGCAGGGCATGGCTCAGCTGTGGAACTCCCGGCCACAGGAGGCAACAGCAACTGCCAAACTGTCCCAGGAGAAAAGGACTTTTCTTTTAAGTGCTCAAAGCTCTTAACACAGCTCAAGGTCCTCTCAACCAGCCAGATCTTCACGGCAAGTCCATCTTTTGAAAAATAAGACTTGAGAGCCGCCTGGCCCCCAAACGGCAACTAGACGTTCCATTTTGGGAACTGCAACCTTGGTTTAAGGAGCCATTTGGTGCCTGGCTTATATAGGGTGAGTCCTTTAAAAGAGGCCCTGTGGATACAGATTACACAGGTTCACGGGGCCTCTTTTAAAAGACTCACCCTGTATATCTGAATTTCTGATTTCTGTGACTCTTCATCCTGGGGTTGTGGGCTCGAGCACATGGTGAGCAAAATATTTCTGCGTTGCCGTGGGTTGGGCTAGATGACCCACAGGATCCCTTCCCACTCCAGGAAGCTACGATTCTAATAATAACTGTTTGTAAAAAGGGAGAGGGGTGGCGCTGTGGTCTAAGCCACTGAGCCTCTTGGGCTTGCCGATCGGAAGTTCGGTGGTTCGAATCCGCACAATGGGGTGAGCTCCCTTTGCTCTGTCCCAGCTCCTGCCAACCTAGCAGTTCGAAAGCACACCAGTGCAAGTAGATAAATAGGTACCACTGCGGCGGGAAGGTAAACGGTGTTTCCGTGAGCTCTGGCTTCCGTCAGGTGTCCTTGCCAGAAGCGGTTTAGTCCTGCTGGCATGACCCAGAAAGCTGTGGACAAACGCCGGCTCCCTCGGCCTGAAAGCGAGATGAGCGCTGCAACCCCAGAGTCGCCTTGGACTGGACTTAACTGTCCAGCGGCCCTCGACCTTGACTTTTTAATTATTATTATTTATACCCTGCTGGGTTTCCCTGGTCACTCTGGGCAGCCCCAACAGAATATTAAAAACACGATAAAACATCAAATGTTGAAAAACTTTAAAAGCTAGGCCACGGGTCCATCATCCAGGCCTGTGCTCAGTCTGGCTCTCAGGCCAAGATGCCAAATCCTTAGGTCTGCAGTTGGCAGAGGATGACCCTTGGGAACCTCCAGAGACAGTTTGGCTACTCCAACAAGGTTCCTCAGATAAGGAGGCTCTTTGCTGAAAACACACCCACCCACCCATCCCAGAAGGGGGTGGGGAATATGGCAGCACACAGAGCTGCATTCACAGTGTATGCCTCCCCCCCCCCGCCTCTCCTCTCTCTCTCTTTGGCTTTGCCAGCTCTTGCTCAAAGCCGGCAACCGCCAGTTTTGTTGCTGCCTTCATCCTGCCACTGCCGGAAGCACAGAAGACATCAGGATTCGGAGGCTGCCGTCCCTAAGACAAGCTGAACCGGCTTATGCAATTCACGCAAGATAGAGGACGATGGGAAGGGGGTGGGGAGCCCACAGCAGGGTGTTCCCAGTCTGACCCTGCTGCAGACTGGGTGGGGCAACTGCCCCACATGCGAACGAGGGCAATGAACGTTCGGAGCTGCTTAGAAAGTGGGGGGGGGAGAGACAGGGGTTGCCGTCTGCTCAAAAGCCCCTAAAAACAACCCCCCAATTCCAGAGGTGCGTGGTCAGGGGGTGACCAGCTTTGCAAACCCACAAGCACTGGGGAATTAAGCCTCCTTGGCAGATAAAAACAAAACTTCCATGTATGCCTGGGCACTCGGGGCCCAAGAAAGAGAAATGAGAGACTTCTGTTCATCCCCAAACCTGTTCGCCTGGAGGAGATCTCCACTCGCCACAGGGGAGCGGCTGTTTATGAGCCTGGCGGCAACGCCCATAACCCTAAGAGTAGTTTAGTCCAATCCCCCGCAATGCAGGAAACCTTTGCCCAACAGGGGGGGGGGCTCAAACCCGCAACCCAGAGAATTAGAGAGTCTTGTGCTCTACCGAACGAGCGGGCCAGATGTTTTTCACCTTTTAATTTTCATCTGTTATAACTGCTCTGTTTTTTATGCATTGCTAAAAGGGGTTGGGATGTGGTCTAGAAAGAGCGAGGGGGAGGCAGGTGAGAGTCACCGAGCTAATCTCTAAATGGCCCCACCGTCCAAAGCCCCCACTCCACAAAAGGCACCTCTTTCTACCTGCACTTTGCTCAGCAGGGAGAGTAAAGGCCCCTTTGCCTCGTTCCAAGGCCAACAATCCCAAAGGTGAAACACGTTGCAGCCCCCAAACCAGCTGCATCGGAATGGGTTGTTTTTTTAAAAGTAGCAAGGAAAGGGTGAAGGAAACCAGGAACTCCCGTGCCTAGGATGACCTCACCCCGAAAGGTATTCCGAGCATCTAGGAAGTGGGAAAGGGCAAAAATAAACAGAAACTGAACAGGCAGGGCTCAAGCGTTCCCCTCCTGCCTGTCTTGTTTAAAAACACAAACTCCTGCAGGGGCTTTTGGGGGCGAAATCTGGGGAGGATCCATGGAGTGCAGTTAGTGGCTTTGGGTGGGGAGGGGACAGGCCCCAGCACACGTGTCCGAACGGACAGGTGTGGCGAAGGAAGCGATGCCCAGGTGAGGCCTGCATGTGCAGAACTGCAGAGCTGGAAGGGACCCTCTGGGTCATCTAGCCCAACCCCCCCCAAAGGCAGAAGTCACAGCTGAGGAATCCTTGGCAGGTGAACCCCCAATATCTGCTTGAAAACCTCCAACGGGGAAGAGTTCACCTTCTGGGGGAGTCCAGCCCCCTGTCGAAACCCCTCTTAACACTCAGAAACACCTTCCTGCTACTGTGGGACCTCGGTTTTTGAACGTAATCTGTTCCGGAAGACCCTTTGACTTCCAAAACATTTGAAAACTGAAAGCGGAAGCCTCAACACAATAGGGAAACTCAAAACGGAAGCCGAGCGGCACGTCCAGCTTCCGAAAACCGTTCGGAAACCCGAATCATTTACTTCCGGGTTTCACTGTATTTGGTTGCAATCTCCTTTCTTGTCATCGGAACCCGCTGGTTCGAATTCTCCCCTCTGGAGCGGCAAAAATAAAAAAAAAATATATAAATGTGAATAGCCCTTCCGATATTTGAAGATGTTGCATCTGTCCTCTTCTCCAGGCTAAGCACGCTTGGCTCCTTCAACTGCTGCTCATAAGGTCTGGTTTCTACTAGAGCAATATCTGGTTTTCAACAACGCGATGCATCATCAGCTAAGCATCGCAATATACAGATCTATTTCCCCCGGACTTTAAACTGGTTTTGGACGATTTATCGATAAATGGCCCTGCCTAGTTCCCTTAGATTTGGACGCTAGACTTCCGTGGATGCAGCCAGGAAGTGCATCGGCCTTGCTTGCTGCTGCATCACACGGCTGAGCTTGGAGTTCAAGAGCGTCTGGAGGGAACGACATGGGCTGCCGATGAAGGCACCTCTGGCCATGCATTGCTTGCGAAAGAAAACTCCAAGAGCAGGAAAAATGGGCAGCCAGAGATACACAGCAGGAAGGTCTTTCCTTGAGTGTGGCGCTGGTAACGCCAAGGTTTTGGGTTTGATCCACACAGAGTCCCTTCCAACTTGACAATTCCATCCTCCTCTTCCACATGCCACGGTCTTCGTACGACCCCTGGGGTCAGGGACCTAATCTTCATGCTGCTTAATATAGCACCATGCATCTTAATGGAGCCATGAAAATGAGAAGGTATTAAGAATTTAAATTTTAACAGAGAAGGGTGACCAAGATGATCAAGGGTCTGGAAGCCAAGCCTTATGGGGAACAGTTGAAGGAGCTGGGTATGTTTAGCCTGGAACAGAGGAGGCTGAGAGGAGAGGCTTCTCTTCAACAGCAGTCCTCCCAAGGCCTTCCTGGGATTCATCCAACCCCATAGCATATAAACAGCGAGGCAGGGTGCGTTTAGGAAAAGGGATTAACAGACCACCAAACCTCCCTGCCAGAGGGAGGTGGGGAAGGGAGGGTGGCCGCGGACAGGAATTGAACTATTTGCTGTTAATTTTATTGTGCACTATTATATTCTAACAGAACAAAATAAAATAAAAATTCCTTCCAGTAGCACCTTGGAGACCAACTAAGTTTGTTCTTGGTATGAGCTTTTGTGCATGCACACTTCTTCAGATACTTCAGGAATTTTTTATTTTATTTTGTTTTGACTATGGCAGACCAACACGGCTACCTACCTGTAACTGGAAATATTATTGAATGTTACTTTATTTGATACAAACCGCTCGGTTTTGAAGATCTGCTTCCTTATGACTTTTAGTATTGGAACAGATTATTTATTATAAGGTGCAGCCAATCGGAAGCCGCATCTTGGTTTTCGAACGTTTTCAGAAGTCGAACAGACTTCCGGAAAAAGATTCCGTTCGACAACCAAGGTACGACTGTATGCAAAGGCGGTTTCTACAAATTAAAAGTGTCATGAAATTAAATACCACTGAGCTACAGACCCTCCCCGCAAAATACGAGGATTCTAGTCCTCCTGGCTATTGTTGTTGTTGTTATTTTTTATTATTATCCCCCTTTAAGGTCCACTGGAGCCATTTTTAAACTCAGTTTTAAAAAGTGTTCTTATAGGGTGGCTCCTAATGTGTCAAAAGTCCAAGTTAAAAGAGGTGTGCCTTAAACATACAAAGGAAACTATATAATTAAGGCGTTCGGTGAGCCTGCAGGGAACAGTAATGTCGTGACAACTGCAACTAGTTTCGGGCCTAACTCTAAAACTAATAAAGTTTTGCTTTCCTTTAACCCCCCATTACAATTGTTATAGTATAATACTGTCATACTGATAACATACCACGTTGTCTCCAAATACTGTCATACTGATAACATACCACGTTGTCTCCAAAATTAAAGCTGTAGAAATAATCTAAATCTGATGCCTAGAGAGCTCAGCCGGTTAGAGCTTGGTGGTGCAGGTTGCCATGTTCGATCCCCGTATGGGCTGTTACCACGCAGTGGATTATACAACCCAGCCAAATGGGCAGGGTAGAAATAATAATAATAATAATAATAATAATAATAATAATAATATAAAGATTCAGAAGGGGAGGAAGGAGAGCAAATCAAAAAGGCAAGCTATACAACTTTTAGAAGACATTTCTAATGTTTGATTTTTTCATTATGCTTTTTTATTTTTTGGAAGCTGCCCAGAGTGGCTGGGGCGACCCAGGCAGATAGGCGAGGTGCAAATAATAAAATTATTATTATTATTATTATTATTATTATTATTATTATTATTATTATTATGGCAGGTGGTTTGGGGTGGTATTTGCAGAAGCCTCTGGGTGACATGGCCCTCGGCCACAAACACAGCCGTCCCAGCAAGGACTTTAGACTTTGGAGCAAAACTGCAAATCATCCGCTGCGTTTGTCCTTCGCAAGGTCGGCGTTCGCTCCCTTCTTCTTCCCCTTCGCCCAAAACACTCTTGGACAAAACATCCGTTGAAAGGAAGCGGCCAGAGGGAATCGACCAGAGGCAGGATGCCAAATCGCACCCACGGAAGCTGCTGTAGGGAGAGGCAGGGCTTTGCCCGTCCCAGTCAAAAGAGGCGTCCGTCTCAGGCAACTCAGCCAGCAGTCAAAGACAGTGGGAGGGTCCCTCACACAGCATATTCTTAAACAGTGGAACTCCCTCCCACTGGAGGCAATGGTGGCTACCAAGCTAGGTGGCTTGCAAAGAATATCGGACAAATCCACAGAACAGGGCTACAAATGGCTGCTAGTCACTGGAGGCAGCAGCAATGTTGCTGCAAACTACAGGAGGGGAGTTGCTCTTGTGTTCGAATCCTGCTCTGGGGCATCTGGTTGGTCACTGTGAGAACAGGATGCTGGACTAGATGGGCCCTGTTGGGCCGGATCCGGCAGACTCCTCGGATATTCTGTTCCCACAGGGACCAAAGGGAAGAAGCCCCCAAACAGGATCCAAGCAACATGGTAGCGACTCTCCCCACTAGGACCCAGTGCCCTCTTGCCATGCTCTGCTGGCGCAAGTCCTAAGGACTGTGACGGGGTGGGGCAGGCCTCTCCCAGCATCACAGGAGCCCCCTCCTCCCTTTCCGGGGTGGGGCTTGCACTCTGGATTTGAACCAGGGACCGACATCCAGAATTCCACCTGGCCAGAGATCTTCCTACAGCATCCCCACCCCGATCCCGGCATACATGCTCTGGGGTCCGGAGGCCCCATGGTGATGGAGTGGGAAGTCTCTTCTTGCTACAGTGGCTCCCCCACCCTCGTTTTAGATGCAAGAGGACTAGGAACTTGACTTTCTACATCTCAGACGGCCATAGGCTCCCCCCTCCTCATTTTAGATGCATGAGGACTAGGAACTTGACTTTCCACATCTCGGACGGCCATAGGCTCCCCCCTCCTCATTTTAGACGCATGAGAACTAGGAACTTGATTTTCTGCAAGAGGACTAGGAACTTGACTTTCTGCATTTGGGAGATCCATAGACTTTCCAATCCTCATTTTAGATGCATGAGGACTAGGAACTTGATTTTCCCCATCTGAGAGGGCCATAGGCTCCCCATCCTCATTTTGGATACAAGAGGACTAGGATCTTGACTTTCCACCTCTGCGAGAGCCAGTCTCCCCTATCCTTGTTTTAGATACAAGAGGACTAGGAACTTGACTTTCCCCATCTGGGAGGGCCATAGGCTCCCCCGCCCTCGTTTGAGACGCATAAGAACCAGGAACTTGACTTTCCCCATCTGGGAGAGCCACAGGCTTTCCAATCCTCATTTTAGATGCATGAGGACTAGCAACTTGATTTTCTGCAAGAGGACTAGGATCTTGACTTTCAAGACACCCAGCTCCACGCAGCTCTACACCACAGTCAGACACACACAGACAGTCACGGCGGGGGAATAACCCCCCACTTGTTTTGAGGGCGCACATCGCTTGGCATAAGAAGTTGACTACCACTGACCTCTGACGTCATCAGAAGGGGCCCGGGGCCAGACGTCATCGGGAGGGGCCCGGCAGTTCAGGCCCGTGTCGCCTACCCGGCTCTGTCTCAGCGGCAGGCGCTGCTTCTGCCGCCCCGATGAAGCCCGACCGGCGCAGCTTCTTCTTCTTCCTCCTCCTCCTCCTCCTCCTCCTCGCTAAGCCACTTCCCCCTCGGCCCTCCATCTCGCGAGACTTCCCCGCCCATTCCCGCAGGGTCTCGCGAGGCGCGTCTCCCCTCCGGCAACGGAGAGCAGGTATAGGTCGATCACGCCCCACTACCCGAGATCTCGCGAGATTCCAGGGCGAGAGACCCGGCTACCCTTTCGAAAGCTCCCGGGCTTTGGCACAGAAAGGAGCAGAGGCGGCGCTCAAGGTATCGCGAGATCTCGCCTCTCCTCCTCCCGCGGTGGTTGGTCGCCATGGCAACCGCGTCGGCCTTTCGAGACCTCGGTCCTTATTTTTTTCTTGGCGGGCAAATGTGTGGAAAATAATAATAATAATAATAATAATAATAATAATATCGTGATAAAACAACACGCGCTCCTTTCTCTCACTATAGGGTTTTATACCCGCCCTTCATTTTATTTTATTTTAAAAAAAGTTTAATTGCATTAATTTTTTCCCTCAGTGCAAAATAAAGGGGGGGGGAGAATACGTTTCATTAATTTATTTATTAGTGTTTCGATTTGATTTCATTTATTTGTATTTTAATCTGATTTTCTACTTTCCGCCGACTGTTTATTTATTGAAGTTATATATACCCTTTAATTTTTATTTATTATTTCCGCACACCGCCTCTTTGTAAAGCCGCTTTAGAGACACTTTAGAGATGAAGCGGTACATAAAACAGCTCGAATTGAGTGAAAATCCACGTGGGAATTAATTCGTGGGGCGTGATAATTTGATTCACAGTTAAATTTAAAGTTTAAAAGCGGTTTGACAGGCTGCCTTTGAGACACTAAAGAAAGCTGAGGTAATTTTAAAGCAGGGTTGCGAATTTTCCTCAGTGTCCTCGTTTTATCTTCTCACAAAATGCTTTAATGGATTTATTATTATTAACAATCAGGCCGTGAATAAATTTATATTATATATATATATATATATATAAACATAGAATTCTACTCTGAAATTAATAATGGTCATGATCTTTAATCGTAAGGGGTTTTTGCTCCGAGTATAAATCCTATTTCCCCTCTGCTTTAAATTAAATTCTATGATGCTTGGTGTTTTGTGTTTGAACTGTCCGGTTCACAAAGTCTGATCAAATGTTTAAAAAACCGCTCAATTCTTTAAAAAATAAATGTCTGGCTTGGCTAACAAACCTTTTTCTATTACTTTTTAAATCAGTATTAATAATTGTATTATAAATTGGTATGTTATAATGAGGATATTATTGGATGGTAATTGAAAACTAATAATTTTTTAATTTTGCTATTTTTATTTTTATTAATTTTATTTTTCTAATAATTTTTATTAGATTTTACAATTTAATATTCAACACATTTAACGTATAAAAGAAGAAAATAAAACACAACTCCCCCCCCCATTCCATGACTTCCCTCAATTTCCCCTTTTGATTTTTTAACTATTTGCTGCTTCTGCTTAATTTTTGTCTTATTTTTCATCTTTAAACTTAATGCTCTTACCTTCTTATCATTTTTATACCCAATTTTCTTCAAATTACATCTGATGTTTAATTAATTTCCATATTGTTATTTCTTAACCTTTACTCTTCTTTTCTTAGTTGTAAGTGTTTACAAAAATAATATTATTTTAAATTTTATTTAAATCACTTTTAATTCGCATTCAATATATCCGACCTACGTTTACAGCCATTGGTTTCATTGAGCTGTTTCAAATTGTTTCCAGTGCTGTGGCCTTTGGGCAAACAAACAAATAATTTTATTTACATGTCGCAATGTTTGGGGGTTGGACTAGATGACCCACGGGTGTCCCTTTCTCCCAGCCCTATTCCAATTCCACAATAGAATTTTCAATTTATTTGCCCTTCTTTGTCTCCCTAGGTGCCATTCCCACGACTAGAAGTCGCCCGGATGAAGGACAGATAACAACAGAAAGGCTTTAAGATGTGGATTCGTGGTGGAAGGTAAGCAGGCTGAATAAAAATAATAATTAAAAAATCTGTTTTTTTCTGGTTTAAATCGGATTTTTTTTAAAAAAAAATTAAATCTGATTTTTAAAATAAAATGTTACACTAGCTGACCCGGCCACGCGTTGCTGTGGCTTATTTGGTGAAATGGGAAAGGAGAATATAAAAGTGAAAGCACATGTGTTACATTATAGTCGAAAGGCTATTCATCAGGAAACGAGGATTTGTTTTAAGTTTTTCATGTGTGCTAAAGTTTTTTTTTTAACCCGTTTAACCACATCAGTTAACAAACGTGGATAAATCTATATATATAAAACGCAAGTGTCTCTGCATCCAGTCCGTGTGTCTCTGGGTTTGCGCTACTGAGCATGTGCCCCACGGACACAGGGATTGGAGCAGAGATACGGCAGTTGAAGCGGCGGTTGAAATGGAACGCTGGTGCACCAGAGGCTGAAGGGCGGCCGAGAAGGGAGGACACGCTGCCACTCTCGCCGCTGGGCAGAAGGAGGAGGAGAACCGGGGGGGCGAAGCCTCCCGGGAGATGATGCCGCCGCCTCACCCCCGCCTCACCCCCCCCCGCCCCACACTCCGAAAGGGGCTGGGAGCCCCACACATCCGGAAGGAAACCTGTTCTACCTTCGTGCAGTAAGTATGTTTAGGACAGGAACAATAAAAGGAAACACGCCGTCATTTCTCCCTCAGGAATCTTAATGCCGTGTAGGGAGCGCATGGTTTGCCCTGCTCCCTGCACTTCAGGACTTTGGGTTTTGTGTCAGAAATGTTCTAGCGCCCGTTATTTTAACGGGTTTAAACCACTAGTATGCTATAATATTATTGTTTTAGTTAAATAAATTGTTTGGATTGTTATTAAGGAAATGATTATTTTTCTCCTTCAGCAGAAAAGTTGTCCAGATATAAACAGTTAACTTAATGAAACCACGCCGTAATTTCATAAATGTCTGTCAATGTATTTCTAATAGTATAACCAACTCAGTAATTTTTGATATACGGTAACTGTAAAAAAAACTGCTCTGAAAATTTATTATTCCAAAAATGAAACCTGCATCTGGTTGTAAATATTAAGATTATACCAGCAAGGCTGAGTCTCCGTTAATGGGCAACCCCGAAATTCTGGGCGCCCTGCAAACGGACGCCAGAATTTGGCGCCTGTTTTGTGCTGAAAACCTTGCATTTTGGTGCCTCCCCTCCAAACTGAGAAATTGGCGCAGCAAATCGGGGTCTCAAGTTAATGCCGGGGGAAAATCCAATCTCCTCCGACCGACTCTGAGCAGGTGCTAAAGTTTTGTGTCATTTTGTACTTCCAATGTTTTGCGGATTCGTGGCGGATGGTAAGGCAATATTTCGACAGCTGCCGGCTTGTTAACATGCAACCCCGAAATTTCAGACGCCCTGCAAACGGACGCTAAAGTTCAGCACCCGTTTTGGAGTGAAAAACTTGCATTTCGTGTGCCTCCGCTCCAAATGGCGTAATTGGCGCGGCAAATTGGGGTCACAAGTTAATGCCGGTCCTCCGACCGACTCAAAACAGGCGCCAAATTTTTGTGCTGATTTTGTACTGCCAACCCCACATTTTGCGCTGCCTCCCCCCCAAAACTGAGCAATCGACACTCAGTTGGCCCCCAAACCCAACCTGGCTCCAAACCGGTGCCAGGGTTTTGTGTGCTGGGTTTGGCGCTGTTTTGTGCCGCTTTCCGTGCCGCCCCCCCAAAACAGAGTAATTGATACCCAAACTAAATCTATTTCCAATCGGCTACAAAATTCGCAGCTTTGTCCGAAAGCAGTTATGCCCATGGCTGGGAATCGCATGCAAAGAGGGAGAGGAGTTTGCAGGGAACAGGCGCCAAGCCAGAGTGCAACGGTGCCCGGGACCCACCTGCCCCACCAAGCAGGCGTGTGTGGGCCAGGGGAGCCCCCGGTGACCTCGGGGGGCCGCTACTCACTCAAGCACTGCAGCCCAGCTTTGTTCAGCAGGCTCTTGCCGCAGAGGGAGCAGCAGGCGGCAACCGAAAAGGCGCCCGGCGTCAGCTCATGCCCATGCAGTGCCCGCGGCCGCTCCTTCACCTCCGCCACCTCCTTCTTGCTCTTACCCTGAAAAGAAGAGCGGAAAATTCAGACCGTGGGAACTACCCAGGCTAAACACGGGCAAGCTCCGGTCCAGGGGCTGGAGGTGGCCCTCCGCACCTCTCAGCCTGCCCCCCCCCACCTGCTCGCATCCTTGCTTACATTTGGTCAAGGGGGTGACCCTCCTCCAGCTCATTGCTGCTCCTGAGGGCAAAGCTTGAACTAGTTGGCTCCGCCTCTCCTTGCCTCTGGCTCCGTCTCCTTCCCAGGCTCCAATGGGCACCAGCCACCACTGCTCTTTGGGGAAGCCTTAGCTCCGCCTCTCATTGTTTCTAGCTCCGCCTCCCTTCAAGGCTTGCTGCTTTCCCAGTGGGCACCTGCCACCGCTGCCCTTTGGGGAAGCCTTAGCTCCGCCTCTCCTTGCCTGGCTCCGCCTCCTTCCCAGGCTACAATGGGCACCAGCCACCACTGCCCTTTGGGGAAGCCTTAGCTCTGCCTCTCCTTGCCTCTGGCTCCACCTCCTTCCCGGGATCCCTGCTTCCCACCCCGCAAATCTCCTGTTGGGTACCCACCTCCACTGGTCGGGGGTGAAGGAGGAGCAGGAGAGAGCTCTCGCTCCCAAGCCAACCAGCAAAGGCCACCTAAACCTCACCCAGCTCTGCCTCTCACCTTCTCCTTCTGCCATGATCCGGTGACCCGGTTGCGGAGGTTGCTCAAGCGGCGCCTCACCTTGGTCCCTCTCTCGGCCTTGTCGCTCTTCCCGCTGTCTTCAGTCCTGGGTTGGGAAAGAAAGAGCGGAGAGTGGTTCAGGGGGCTGGGGGCTCATGTGCACTTTATTCAATTCATTTCTTACACCTTCGGAGCACACTGCCCTCCCCCCCCCCCCGCAAGAGTGGCTCACTCACTCGTTAGACAGGAACTCAAACCAGGTCAAGTTCTGCGGGGCTTCGCCGTTGCCTTCGGGGGTGCACAGCCCGTGCTTCGCCCTGGAATGGGAGCCAGGAGTGCAAATATGTCAGAAGGAAGGTGGGTGTGTGGCTTCACTGAACTGAGTGTCAAAATAGTGGGTACGAAACAGAGATGCTTCAGGGAACAGGCTCAGCACAGGAGCTCAGAAGCTGGGGCCTTTTGCATTCAAAGCAGATGGTCTGCCGCCACCATTTTTCAGCCACCACCCTGTCCCACTCTGAGATGATGATTCATTCCCACAACCACCAAGACTCACCCGTGGTACTGAGTCAGCTCCTTCAGCACCTGTTGCACCATCAGCCTGTTGTTGATAGAAGAGATGACGTCAGAGACGAAGGCGGGGCGGTTTGAGGCGAGAATTGATGCCCGTGTCATGTCCATCTGCCCCCCTCCCTGCCTTCATCAGGAGTGCAGCTATGTCCCACGGGGAACCCCCAGCCCTGGATCCTGGGACCCATGGGGCAGCTCAGTTGGTAGAGCACAAGACTCTTTGTCTCAGGGTCGTGGGTTCAAGTGCAAAAAAGATTCCTGCATTGCAGGGGGTTGTACTAAATGACCCCCACGGTCCCTTTCAACTCTGCAATTCTACGATGTAAATATAATATATCAGGCCAATTTTCCCGGCGGGAGATTCCTCAGCTCTGTTTCAAACGGACCTGGATCCTTGTGGGAGGGGGGCTCTCCAGTTCTGCACTACGCAGCGCTTCAGAGCAGGCAGTGGTGGAAGTGTTTGGGGGGGGGGCATGTTCAGAGTCTGTGGGGTGTGTGAATTGGGGGCAAAGAGCAGAAGCCACTTACACTTGCTCCGGGGCTACCTGGTCCTTTTCAATCAGCTCCAGCACAGGTGGCGCGATCCCTGAAACGCAACACCAGAAACACCAACATTTATTTACCGTACTTTTCCTTGTAAAAGATGCCCCCTATTTGGGGGGACTCAAATTTAAGAAAATGGGGTGAGATGGCACAGAGTTGTTGAGCTTTTTGGGGGGGATTGCCAAAAATCACTCATCTGCACGCGTCTGTCCCCTCACCAGCAGAAGCTGTTGATTGCCCGCCCAATCGACGTAGCATCAGCCAATTGATACCAGCCATTGACGCAGCAACCTGTAACAGGCCCAATAGCTGCTGACAGCTGTGGCAGCAACCGATCAATCTTCCACCCTGGGCACTATCCATGTATAAGATGACCCCCACTTTTTAGCTTAGTTTTTAAAGAAAAAAACCTAGTATTATACACAGAAAAGTACGGTACTTGTTATTTAAAAAGATGGATAAATTGGTCACATTGTAAAACAATCAGCCTTTGTGTTGTTGTTGTTTTTTTAACTACAACAGCCCCACATACTGATTTGTCTTTATAAAAGTTTGTGACGGTGGGAGGCATGTGGATTAGACGACGTCTCGCGCTTCTTGAGCATCCATTCCAATTTATTTGCACAGGGAGGTTAAAACAACACGGCATCAGAGCAAAGTGCTATCACCCCCACATTTTCCTGTGCATCTTCTTGGCAAAAGAGAGAGGGAGGCTGATAAATTTTTGGGGTGGGAATGGGGGGGGGTTATTATGCCAGATGGCCAAAGCAGCTTTGATGAAGCAAGCCAAATTTGCTGCTGTGTGATTTGCACCCCCATCCACAAACACAGTTTGGTGTTTTCATACTGCAAACCGCCCTGTGTTCCTTGGATGGAGGTGCGTTATATAAATAAAATAAATGAAATAAAATAGCAGCAGTCTCCAGAAGGGCCCAAGAATTCCAGCTCCAGGCCTATAGACTCCCTTGGATGGTTTCCCTGTAGGGGAAACTCCAGCCACCTGTTCCAAAAACAACATCTAAGGAAAAATGGAGAGTTCCCTTCTCTGGGTGTGGACCCATCAGCCTGCATAAATGAGTCCCACCAAACTTGGGACTGGACAAGAAGCCCCACCCCTCCTATCATTGTGCCTGCATGCAATAAAGACTCTATCCCACAAGGACTACTGACCCACGGTGACTGGAAGCGAGACCTCCAGGCTGCGGGACATGCGCAAGGAGGAGGCGCCATCACAGGGGGCCGGGACGGACTTGGACCTCACCCGCTTCCCTCCGCCACTGCTGAAACCCTGGGAAAAGCAAAGGAAGAGGAGAAGGAAGGAAGGAAGGAAGGGAGATTCTGTTAGCATGGAGTGCCCTGTAGGGCCTTGAATCCTATTCCAAGACCTCCCCAAACCACAAATCTGGTTGAATCCCTTTCCATAGAAAACATTATGCTGCAAAATAACATCATTATTTATTATTATTATTATTATTATTATTATTATTATTATTAATATTATTATTATTATTTGTATGTGCATAATTTCAGTTATGCACATGTCTCAGAGTGATTTTTTTGCAGATCCATAGGATATATATAATATTAAAAAAGCAACAACAACAACATTGAAAATTACTGAAAATCCAGAATTTCGTCTCATATGCCAGATAAGTCTCTCCATCATTGCTACCACCTAAGGCGACTCACGGCTTTGCCAGGCTTCTGGATGAGGCCCAGGTCCAGGCACAAGGGCTCAATCTCCACTTTGATCACGGTGCTGCTGCCGACGCCGCTCCAAGCTGCTAGTCCTGCTAGAGGTGCATGTGGCTCAAGAGGCGGCTTCTCCTTTTCATCCTCCTCCTGCTCTATGTCGCTTCCCATTTCGGAGGCATCCAGGCTGAACCTGGTTGTTTTGGGGGAGGAAGGAGAGGTTTGGTGGCTGTGCATCACAACTAGAGAAACTCTGCAGTTAGGAGTCACCAATGTCCTCGGGTTTGTCTCATCATCTGTTTCTGAAGCCATCCTAGTCAGAGGTTCCCTGGAGGAAGTGACAAGTCCCAAAACGAAACAGGCCCTGATTCTCTCCCCGCCCCAAGCTCCTTGCTCAAGTTTTCCTCTAGAAATTTCAGACTCAACACCCAGGGAGGCAAAACCCTCTTTGAAATCAATGGGCATTGTCAATTTTGGCCGTTCTCTAATGCTGGAGAGGAAGTGCTGGTGAAGGACGGGGAGGAATCCGACCCTGTTCACATTTAAAGCTGGAATGATCAAATCCACTCTTTCCAGAACACCGTGAGGACCAAAATGCAGGACTCCCTCCACAGTCCACGCTCCTCTGAAACCTGCGAGGCCGTTTTCCAAGCAGAGAAATGAATATATTGTTAGTGAAAATAATATAGAACAGCGCATGAGATGAGGAGGGATTGCTTGCATATAACATGCATCAAAGGAAGTGCTTTTTGGCAGAATTTGCCCTAAAATGAGGACTTAAAAAGAATTTATAAAGAAATGCAGGGAGCTTGACAGAAACTGACAGAAGGAGATGTACAGATACTTCTACCCCTTTGTGCTCGCTGGTGAGGGCTGGTCAGATGTGGGGCAGGGAGGGGTTCCAGCCCCCTTACAAAAAAAAACCCATCTATGCTCAAGTTTGGCTCAGGTTGCCACCCCTATCACCCTGTCTGCCAGGCCTCAGAGACAAGCAGCACAGCGCCTGCCCCTTTTTGACAAGAGAGCCCTGCCAAGATCGCCAGCGGAGATTGTTCCCCCCACCACCCTGCCCTGGCACCTTATAAGGAGGGAAGAGTTAAAAATAGCCCCTCTCTCTCCTGGCTGATCAATACTGCCCCTTCAGAGCCACTGGGGAGGGGCATCTCCCCACGTGAGATCTGCTCAGCAGCAGCCTTAAAAAGGTTGGCCGCCCGGCATCAGTTCCGTAGCCCTGTGGAACAAAATGTATTTTTAATTCTCCTTTGCAGGCCCTGCCAACGTTTCCACTCTGCAGAAATGACAGAGCAGGTTTTAAAGCCCGAAAGCTGTCTCTGTCGCTGGCGCTTGGCACCCTAAATGAGATGGCTTTCAAGTGGTGGCACTTCGGGAACAAGAAATAGGAGCCAAGCAGGCTTTGCGAGGCCTGGGGTCACCGGAGCAAACTGGGGGCACTTGGCAGAATATGCAGGCCTTCGCCCAAGGCGGCTGAATCAAGGGCACAAGACAGGAGCTGAGTAACGGCATAGGCAGGGGTGGCCAACTGGAGCGTCAGAGAGGCTGCTGGATCAGGCCAGGGGCCCATCTAGCTCAGCAGTCTGTCCTCACAATGGCCGACTAGATGCCCCCAGTCACAGCTAAAGCGCAAGAGCAACTCCCCCCTCCAGCTGGTATTCAGAGCCATCCTGGCTAGCGGCCACTGATAGCCCTCTCCTCCTCCAGGAATTTGTCCCATCCTTTTTTAAAAGCCATCCAAGTTGCTGGCCTTCCCTGCCTCCTGCAGCAGGGAGTTCCGTGGTTTTTTCTCCGTGCTGCATGAAGAATCCCTTTCTTAACTTTCCAAAATTCACCTCCACGAGTGTTATGAGAGAGGGAACAAAGGCTGTACTGGAGGTTGAAGAGGTTGCCCCCCCCCCCGCCAAGCACGCAGGCCCAGGGGTGCAGAACAAAATCCTCTCCTCTCCAAGGATGGATACAAGGAAGTCAGGCAGATGGACCAACAGTGGAGGAGGAGGAGAGCAAGCCTGACTCCAGTGGCTGCGGAGGAAGTCACTGACGGAGTGCGACAGGCAGCCAAAAGCAAACATTTTGAGTTTCCGGTCTCTCTTAGCTTTGGAGGCGCCGATACAGCTCCTTGCTTAAGGAGCCCAGGTACACCTCTGAGAGGAAGGAGACATACCTCTCTCCACTTTCTGCATGCCTCGCATAATTTTATAAACTCCTGTTATGTCGCCTTTTCTCAGGTGGCTTTAAGAGGAAGGGACACGTTCGTGGTCATCGCTCTGCCTTCCGCAGTTAATGCTTCTGGATAACAAACTCTGGAAACCACAGGAGGGGAGGTTTCACGGAGGCTCTCCGGTCCTCCTTGCGGGCTTCGTGTCAAGGCATTGGGTTGACTGCTGTGAGAGCAGGACGATGCGTGGGGTGGTTCACTGCCCTTCTCATGCTCACAGATGGGGAGTTCAAGAGGGGCTCAGACGCCATCAGGGATCCCCATTTCCCAGCTGCAAGCTCAGCACCCGACCGGGATGCAGCAGGTGTTCAGCCTCCCCTCCTCCTTCAAGTCAACTGCCTTAGGTTAAAAGAGTCGAGCCCAGAAAGGGCCAAACCGCCTCCCATTGGTCGTGGGTCCGATCCCCACGTTGGGCAAAAAATCCCTGCATTGCCCAGGACTAGACAGCCCTCACGGTCCCTTCCAACTCTGCAATTCTGTGATTCCCCATGTTCTTCTGCTTTGACGTTCTCCACCAGAAGGAAGCCTGGGATGAGGGCTTGTTTGCACCAGCCTGGCTGTGAGGCTATGGAGACGGGGCTGTAGACCCATTGACTCAGAGCAGACCCATTGACTTCCATGGAGAGATAACTTAGGCCTATTAACTTCAGCGGGCCTGTTTCCAAGTAGATGCAAAACCATGGAAGGAGGAGGCCTCTTCCCCCCCCCCTCCACTGTTTATTTTTTGTCTGAGTGGAACTATTTTCCCACAAGCGCACAGCGTCCACAAGGCTCTTCAGAGTGATGAGAAGCAGCATCTTGACAGCAGGTCAGAGAGAGTTGGGGGGAGAGAGAAAGAACAGAGACCGTCTCCTTTGTCAAGGTTGCCCCAGAAAATCTCATGGAAAAAAGAAACAGCCAACAGAGCCAAAGGCTTGGCCCAGGCAAGCCTATTCATCTGAACACACGCAGAGTGTGTCCCTGAGCAAACTGCAGGGTTCCACACGCTGCAGAAGGCTCCAGTAGGGTTGCTTTCCCCCAACTGTTCTGACTCGCTGAATGGCTCCTTCAGGCCTCGCTATAGAGGGCAATTTCACACTTGGGTAGCCACTACCAAAAAGGCCCTGTTGCAAGTCAAGGCCAACCGGGCTGCCCCTGGCGGTGCCACCCCCAGCAAGGCCTCACCAGCTGGTATGGGGAAGGGGCTCTTTTGCATGACCCTAGCCAGACTCACCTGCGCTGACCGTCCGTCGGAGACATGGGTGCCTCCCAGCTGTGCCTCCGAGAGGTGGACATGGACCGGGCCAAAATGGGAAAGGCTTCTGTGCCCTCTGGGGCAGCTCCTGACTCCTCCCCGGAGAAGACCCCCTGGCCCCTGGCTCCGCATGAGCAGGCACAGTCGGCATCCAGATAGTGAGGTGTCACGTCCAAGCTGGCCTGCCCCTCGGGGCCACAGGGGCAGGGGGCCTGGGGAAGCACTCCACCATGGCCCCTGGGCCTCTCGGCCAATATGCAACAGCCGGCAGCCCCCTGCGATGTCCGTTCGAGGGACAAGGCTGCTGCGGAAGCCACACCGCCAGCAACAGCAGCCTCCATGGGTGGCCAGGAGAGTCCCAAGTCTTTGTAATACTCTGAGCCCTGCAGAGCCGAGTCTATCGAGAGGAGGTCCTCCGCACTGCTGTGGATCGTGCCCGGGGAGGCGTCCTGTTCTGGAGAGGAGGTGTCCTCCTGTCGAGAGAGGGAGGGAGGGGTCAGAGTGGCAAAAGGCCTAGCCTATCTCGCAGGGGTGCTGTGAAGGTACTGCCACTCTTGAGCTCCCTGGAGGTATAGAAAGGCAACAGATAAATCAAATGAGAGGCATCATTGTAGCCCAGAGGGACAACAGGCAGAAACTCTCAATGAGGGCTGGCAAGCGGGAGGCCGAAGGGTCTGGCAGAGGGGGTTTTGAGGGCTGCATTCCGCTCCCAGGCCCAAGGCTCCTCACCCATGCAATGCAGCCCACTGCTGGGATGGATCCCACGGTGCTTCCTTACCCTCTCCTCTGCCATGCTGCCGAAGAAGACCTCATCCTCAACAGTCAGGGACGGGGACAAGGTGTCTGGGCTGCTGCAACCCGAGGCCGAGATGGTCTGGCTGCCGGGGAAATCCTGCGCTGCCGGCTTGCATTCAGACCCTGAAGAGGAAAGAGGAAGTTAACTGTGGCGCCCCGTGAAAAAGAATTCCGAAGTCCAACCAGGCGAGGAGTTTGTGTCCTCCATCCGGGCCAGAAAGAGACGTTCTCAATGTTCAAGAGCACTTTCCTGGAGAAACACTCCAGGAAGATGGGAAAAGGGTCTCTGGCCTCAGGAAGGTTCTGTGGGCCAGAAAGAGCAGCCTGGGGGCTGCATTCAGCCCCTGCAACTGAGGTTTTCCATCCCTGGATTAAGAAAAGCACAGCAGTTCATACATCCCACGAAGTGTGCTCACAAGCTCCACGTCACAAAGATTAAGACTCCAGAACCTTTGTTCCAGACCATCTCTCTCTCTACATATTTTCTTCTTTCTGGGCTTCAACTGTACTCCATTGCCATGCCAAGCAGTCATGACTGGAGGCAGGGCCGAGGGCCACGTTTTCCACTGCAGAGGGGCCGCTTCCCAGTGCCAGCCTCTTCTCTACACCCCCTCCTCTCTGTCTGGCTTCCTCCCCACCTAGCGAGCCTCCAAGGGAGAGGGGCTCCATCGCTCTCCCACTTACAGGGGACCTTTCGGCTGCCCTCTTCCCCTCTGCCCACCCAATCAGCTCTTGTCTGAACTGAGACCTTTGGAGAAACACAGTGCAGCACTAACTGTAAGCAGGACCTGAGCCCTCTCCCCTACTGTCTGTGGCCAGCAGCCATTGACAGCCCTGTCCCCTGTGACTCGCAGTAGAGAGGAAACAGAAGCAGGGGCAAGATGAACCACCCTGGAACTCTTGCAGCATGGAAAGTTGCAGGGTTTCGGCAGGAAAGTTCGGAGCATGAGATCCACCGTGGATTTGCCCTCTCCTCTTTAGAAGCCATTCAAGTCGGTGGCCATCCCTGCCTCCTGTGTGAGGGCGTTCCGCAGCTCAACTCTGTTCACAGAAGTGCAATTGCTGCTATTTCAAGTGAGACTGACCCCCTCCCCCCCCCGCCGCCCTTGCAAGGTGGGGAGAAGAGAAACACCCAGATGTTTTGCAACCCCAGATGTGCTATCCTAGGTTCACCCAGGCCCTCTCTAACATTGATCCATAAACCTGATCCTCCCCACCCCTGTGAGATGGGAGATGCTCCAGCCTCAACACACGATAAATCAGGCCCTGTGGGCTCTGGGACATGCCGTGCACAGGAGGGGCGGCCACTTCAAGGGGAGAGGAAGCGCCTGAGGCTGCAGGGAGACCATTTTAGGCAATGTGCAGGCTGCCATGGATGAGAACACCAGGCGCTCTAGTTGGCTCGCTCTCACACGCAGCCCCAACAACAGACACAAACCCCTCTCCGCGTCTGGTCTGCTTGGCAACCCCCAGTTAGTACCATGGAGAGAGGCAGTGAAGGAGCATGAGAGGCAGGAGGGGATGGGGAGACCCTTCCCCCATCAAGAAAGGCCACAGTTCACCTCTGGCCTCATCTGTCCCTCCAGACCAGGGGCGGAAGGAGCTGTCAAACTCCAGCTTTTCCTTTTTCCACATTTCTGCAACAAAATCCTCCTGAAGATGCATTAGCATTTTAGTGCTAAATTCTCCCAATAAGCACCCCCCCTTTTTTGGCAAACTGTTTTGTAGAATCACAGGACTGTAGAGTTGAAAAGGAGTCCCCCAAGGGTCATCTGGTCCAACCCACGGCAAGGCAGGATTCACAGCTAAAGCACCCCTTGACAGGTGGCCACCCCAACCTCTGTTTAAAACCCTCCAAGAAGCAGACCCCACCACCTTCCGAGGGAGTCTGTTCCACTTTCGAATGGCTCTGGGAGACACTGTCACCGAGAAGGCCCTGTGCCTGGCTCCCTGTAGCTTCACTTTTTCCAATGAGAGACCCGCCAGAAGGCCCTTGGAGATGGACCCCGGTGTCCGGGATGGAGGCGCTCCTTCAGGGATACAGGGCCGAGGCCGTTTAGGGCTTTCAAGGTCAGCACCAACACTTTGAATTGTGCTCGGAAAAGCACTGGGAGCCAGTGAAGATCCTTTAGGACCGGTGTTGTATGGTCCCAGCAGCCGCTCCCAGTCACCAGTCTGGCAGCCACGTTCTGGATTAGCTGTCGTTTCCGAGTCACCTTCAAGGATAGCCCCATGTAGAGCACATGGCAGTAGTCCAAGCGGGAGATAACCAGAATACGTACCACTCTGGCCAGGCAGGTAGGATCTCAAATGGAGCTGGTAGACAGCTGCCCTGGACGCAGAATTGACCAGGGCCTCCATGGACAGCTGTGAGTCCATAATGACCCCCAGGCTGCACACCTTTAGGAGCACAGTTACCCCATTCAGGACCAGGGAGTCCCCCACCCCCCCCCTGTCCCAAACAGTACTTCTGTCTTGTCAGGATTCAACCTCAATCCATTAAGTTGCCATCCATCCTTCAATCACCCTCTCCCATCTTTGGAAGAACTATACAGTTCCCGCTGCCTTAAAAAAGTAAACAATATTTTACAGGATCCATCTCATCCGGGATACAGTCTTTTTGCACCACTGCCTTCGGGCAAGAGATATAGAACAATTAAAGCAAGAACAAATAGATTAAAAAATAGTTTCTACCCCAGAGCTATAACCATCTTAAATGCTGTAACCAGATAATATGACCTTGGAGAGTTGTGATGGGTGTGTATGTATGTGCATGTGTGGCTGAAAATGTGTTTTTTTGTTTTTGTCTTGTTTTTATGGGATGGCATTCAATTTCATTGCACTTGTACAACATTGTACTTGTACAATGACAATAAAGAAATCTTATCATCAATCACCTCCTGATACTCACGCCGGACCTTCACCGCCTTCACTGGTTCTGATTTAAAAGAGATGTAGAGCTGGGTATCATCCGCATACTGATGAACACCCAGCCCAAACCCCCTGATGATCTCTCCCAGCAGCTTCATGTAGATGTTAAAAAGCATGGGGGAGAGGATGCAGCCCTGAAACACCCCACAAGTGAGAGCCCAGAGGTCTGAACATTCATCTTCCAACACCACTTTATGGACACGGCCCAGGAGGAAGGAGCGGAGCCAATGCACCACAGTGCCCACCCTGGTTCCTGTTCCAGACTGCCGTTGTTTCTCAGGAGGGAGTCAGGCAGAAACCAGAACCTCGGGGCTGCACATTTCCGGCGGATTGTCACAGCAGATCCGCTCTGTTTAAAAACAGGCGTGCACAAAGAGAAACAAAGCCTTTGCAGCTGAGAAAGCAACAGGGAAGTAAACGCATCGAAAAGCGTCCAGTGGCTTCAGGACCGACAAGAAGAGCTCTAAGCAGCCTGCAAGGCAATCAGGATGAAATGCTCCTGCCTGGTGACCTCCTGCAAGCCAGCCACAGCCTGCAGGGCATTAGGGTGGAGGGCAGGTAATAAATGGCAATGTTGGTAAAAATAAGGATGACAACAAATGCTGGATCAGGACCAGACATGGGAGGACGCCCTTATTGTATCTTTCGCTTCACAGGCCAGCAGCGAGCTCAGGTTGTGCAATTGGGGGTGACGTGGGGACGCCTTGTGCAGCAAAAACCCACTTCCTCCAAAGATCAGAGGTCCTTCTGAGGGTGGGGGTTGCGATAAGGAGGGTGGTCGGGAAGTTGCTCCGGCGGCATTGCTTGCTTTGCAGCAGCCAGCGCCCCGTCATCTCGCCTCTCCGTTGCGTCCTCTAAGTTCCCCATAAACAAATGGGAGATGGGGAACGTTCCTTAAATAAGTGGACATCGCCCTGCAAACAAATCCTGCTCAGCAGCCTACTCAACAGAAGTGCGCACCCCGCCCCCAATAAGTCATGGGGTCCTCTAGGCAACCCTTCCCACCCAACTTTCAGTACTGTGTTGTCCAGGGCCGGATTTAGGTTTGATGAGGCCCTAAGCTACTGAAGGTAATGGGGCCCTTTCTATGCCCAGCTGTCCTTGTTGCTGTTTTTTTGTGCTGAATATATGCTATATGGCAGGCATGGCCAAACTTGGCCCTCCAGCTGTTTTGGGACTACAACTCCCATCATCCCTAGCTAACTGGACTTTCATTCCCCATCGCTGCTGACTTCCTGAAACTTCCCACGCCACAAGAGTTCCAGTTAACCTGAATTTAATTTTGTGCCCCACTTCCTTTGCCGTGTAGCACAAGAGTTGAACCCCTCCCCGGATAGCAATAGCGTGGCAACCTTGGGGAAGCAATTCACAAAGCGGAACAGCTGTGTGGACAGCCCACAGTTATTGCACCAGACATTGCAGAATGCGGATGAGGATCTGGAGGGGAGAGAAGAAGGGCGGGTGCCCATCTCCCCTCTCAATGGGGAGTTTTCCCTCTTTCCCAGATTCCTGCCACCTTGTCCCCGGGCTGCCAAGAGGGTCTCCCTCCTGGCCGAGACATGAGCACAGTGGAAAGCTCTCCCAGCACAGAAGGCCTTCGCCTCCTGAGATGCGGACTGCATACCCAGGAAAACAACACACTCCCAGGCCCGCTCGTTGGTTTACTTCGGTTTATGAGTCACTTCCCATAAAAGACATCCCAAAGCAATTAGCAATAAAAAAAACCTTAACAACAGATGCATCTATATCAACAGTATAAAACTGGGCATAAAAACAACCTGAACCAGACAGAAACCAGGACGAGAGCCTCAGCTTTTGAAGCCTTGTTGGAAAAAGGACAGTCTCAAAGGGCAGAAGAGGATCCTCAACACACACCCTGAGGCAGAATGTGGCCCTCCAAGGCTCTCTGCGGCCCCCAGAAAAGGAATGCAGCCCACAGACTGGAAAAGGGCCCACTCTCCTCCCATCCACAATCCAATTCAGCAATGGCTGCAGATGGGTGTCTGTGCTCAGGTCAGCATTTGAATTCAGCCAGGAGCCCCAGTGAACAACGTTCAGCCCCTCTCCCCAGTCTATTGTGAGAATAAAACTAACGGGGGGAGAGGCCCCTTTGGAGGAAAGTGTGGGGTGTGGATCTATCAGGGCACCTTGAGCCTCTCCAGAGAAGCAGGGTGCGTGAATTGAGAAGGCGAAAGGGTCAAGCCGGATGGCTTCTCCCTGAAGGAACTGCGGTCCTCTGACCACCAGCCCCACCCAGCTGTGTACTGTCCATGAGACGCATGCAGCTGAGACATGGTCCTCCCCTTTACAATTAAGCAAGTTCTCATGACTTCGAGCAAAAGTCTGCTTTAAACGCAGGAACTCAGCAAACACCTCTGAATAATACCAGTTGCAGGGAACCTCAAGTGGAGAGAGTCCCTGCTGTTGTATTCAGGCCCTGCTTGTGGGCTGCTTCCCACTGGGACTCCTGGTCGGCCACTGTGAGAACAGGGTGCTGAACCAAGCCCCCCCCCCCCGGCCTGACCCAGCTGCTGAAGGACTCTTCCTAGTTTCTTCTAGGAAGACCATTTCTGGGTGCCACAATTTAAGCAGGACTTTGACAAGCTGGAAGGTGTGCAGAGGGTGGCATCCAAGAGGATCAAGGGTCTGGAAACCTGATGAAGAACAGTTGAAGGAGCTAGGTATGTTTAGCATGGAAAGGAGGAGACTGAGAAGAGATACGAGAGCCAACTTCCAATATCTGAAGGGCTGTGTCACATGGAAGAGGGAGCCAGCTTGTTTTCCCTTGATACAGAGGGTAGGACTTGAAAATGGCATCAAGTGACAAGGAAGGAGATTCCAACTAAACATCAGGAAGGACTTTCTGACAGTCAGAGCTGTTGGACGGGGGAATGGTCTCCCTTGAGAGGTTGTGGGTTGGATGGTCATCTGTCATGGATGCATTAACTGAGATTCCTGCATTGCAGAGGGTCTCTACAATTCTGTGATTCTGATTCCTCCACGGAGCCTCCATGGGCAGAGCCAGCCTACCTTAGAACAGTGGAGAACCAGAGTGAGAAGAGGCTGTTGCTCTCAGGCCCTGGCTTATGGGGGCTTCCCTTTGGGGGCATGTGAGGACAGGGTGCTGGAATAGACAGGGCCCCCGTGGCCTGATCTGGCCGCAGGGCTGTTCGGAACCACAGCCTTAAAACGGTATTAGAGAAATTTGCAGAGGATAAGACCGGCCACGGCGGTCGGAATCGCAAGCAGTGAGAGTTGCTGCTGCTGTGCTCAGTCCTCTTTGGGGACCTTCTTCCCCTGGGGACTCATGTCCAGCCACCACGAGGACAGCAGGCCGGACCCCATGGGCCCCCTTTGGCATGACAAACATCCTGCTTCAGGGCGCTTCTGATGTTCTTAATAAGCTCTTGGGGACATGAAGCAGATCCTGCAAATTGCCCACCTCCAACGGTGAACCATAAAAGGCTATGGCTGCAGCACGGAAGCAGAACAGCCTCTGCCCCAGGGCCCAGGCGCCAGGAAGCCAAGTCCAAATTGTGGGGCACGGGGGCGAGAGGTAGGCAGAAGGGATACTTCCTACCCTTGGCACCGGCATAGAAAGCAGCCTTAAACTGAGTCAGGATATAGAGCCTGGCTAGCTGGTAACAGCTCTCCAGGATTTTGGGCAGGGGACACAGGAAAAAGGTGCTGGTTTAAATAGAGCCGTGGGGAGCTGCCCTCTGTGGAGTCAGAGCCTTGCTCTACACGGACTGGCAGCAGAGGCTCTCCCAGAGGGTTAGGCAGAGGGTGGAGATGCCACCATCAGAGACTGAGCCTGGGACCTTCCTGAGAAACAGAGCCTCTTGCCAGCAAGTGATGGGCCTTTCCTTGGAGGTTTCAGCCCTTGCAGCTGCAACAAAAGGATCGGTTCACTCAGGAACAGAGGAAGCTGCCCTGAACTGGTGCCAGAGCGCAGGGCCGCCAACACTGACTGGCAGCACCGACTCTCCAGGGAGAGAGTATTGAGCTACGACATCTTCCTTTGCAAAAGACAGTCAAGATTTGGGGGCTTCAAGGGTAGGCTAAAATGGGGTCCAGGAAAAGGGGTTGAGGCACACGAGGGGTTCCTGGCACCTGGAGAGGTTGGCCCCTGCCTCAGAAGCAGCTGGTCCTTTGAACAGGGCAGGTGGAGGTTCAACAGGCACAGCCCAATCCTGGCACTACATCCAACCACATTTTATGCACCGGTTATTTATTACTGCAATATCCAGGCTCAAATACCAAACCTGCTACCCCTGCTACCCCTGCATAACTGTAGAACTCCAAGCACAATGTAAAAACCACGCGGCATGTCGAACCAACCTCGCCCCTAATTAAAACCTTGCAGGCAGAAATAACAGAGCAGGTCGACAATGGATTAATGGGGTTGGATCAATTCATTGAACGGAACCCACTTTAAAGCGAAGTCTCCCGAGGCCCGGAGGACCCTCGCTGCGCCGCCCCTTCCTCCTCCCTGGAAGCCCCGGGTGCTGGCGGGGGTCAAAGCAAATCCTAGCACCGTATTTCTGAGGGGTCCAACCACCCCCCACTCTGCCAACCTTTGCAAAGGCAGCCTTCCCCCCCCCGCCCCCCGCTTGGCGTTGCCCTTTGGCCAGGTTACCTCGCTTGAAGGACCACCTTTTCATCCATCGCCTAGAGAAAGACGGCCAGGAGTGGTTGAGGAGCGAGTCGGCCATTGGGAGGGGGGGCTTTGCAGGGGAGGCAGGCGGAGAAGAAGCTGTGAAAAGAAAGAAAGAAAGAAAGAAAGAAAGAAAGAAAGAAAGAAAGAAAGAAAGAAAGAGGGAGGGAGGCAGCTTCTTCCCCGGGAAGCCAGCGAGGAGGACTGGGAGAGAGGAGACAGGCAAGGACTTTGTCAAAGGCATCAGCTGATGATGGAGGAGGAGGAGCACAGGAGCAGAGGCAAGCCGGGCGCCTTGGCACCTGCTCGGGCGCGCCCACCGGAGCGCACAGGCAGCTCTGGAGAGGCAAACCGGGACGCTCGCTGCCTTGGCATTTTGTTTAACGCCCTCCAGTGAAATCCTGCGTCTTTCTCGCCCCCGTGCACGGCCGTCGCATTGTGAGGATGGGATTTCCAGCCTTAATTCGGAACCCCGTTTCCCTCCTGGCACGAAAGTGGCTCAGAGCGACTAGGCGGAGCCTCGAGGATCAGCGCACAGCCGAGAAATACCTGAAAACACACACACACGCGACGCACACCCCGAGCCCGAATACTGTAAAAGGCAGGCTCTGTAGCGGCTTCCCCACTTAAAGGGGGCACTTCGAAAGCCAGACGGTGTCGCTGTCACTTTGGAAGCGGGGCCGGAGGGGTCAGGAGACGACTCTGTGGCACAGAAGGGGAAGGTCTCTCTTCATCCATTTGTCAAATTCGTGCCCCGCCGTCTCCCTTCCCAGGAGCTCGAGGTGGCCTACGCAATTCCCCTCCTTCCCATTTTATCCCCCCCCAACCCTGCGAGGTAGGTCAGGCTGAGACTGAGCGCCTGCCCCCCAACCCGGCCAGGCTACCACCCAGTGGGGATGTTGTTCTGTCTCGTGGAATAGAGCCTCCCTCCCTCTTTCAAAACTTCGGTTTGGGGTTTTATGGACTTTCTTTGAGACTGAGGCACTTGGTGAACCTGGAGAAGGGCGCTGGGAGGTCTGCTGCGGCGAAAGGGGGCCCTGCCCCTGCCCCACCCGACCTCCTTCTGCCCCCAGCTGGTTCCCCGCATCGCCTTCTTCCTCCCTCCTGACCTTCCTCCCTTTAAGACCCCGGCAAAACTTGCAGGAGGACCAGAAGCATCTTCGCTCTCTCAACCCCGCTTCCCTCTGCGTTTGAACGTCCAGGCTGAAGAAGCGTTCTGCTGAGCTCGGAAGCTTGCTCTCTCTACTAGCGGAGACTTACCCAGATTCTGTTTCTCTTGCTCCAGCAGCTTCTTCTCTCGCTGGACACTCGGAGCAGCCAAAATAAAAATAAAGGCAGTTGGCTCGCTAGGGTAACCCGTTCGAAACCAGCCGCTTCCTCTTTTCTCAAGAAACCTCCTCCCATCCTCCGGAAGATGAGACTTTCTCGCCCCTTCTTCATGCCGCTCGCTTTCTGCTAATGGCCCCCCTCCTTTTGTGGGGACCACAATATACAGACAGCACCGTGTACGGAGTCTTTGGCGCCCACTTTGCTCAGTATTGCCTGCATGAACTGCTCTCCAGTATTTCCGAGAGAGTTTGTTTCCAGGAGAGCCGCTGCCGGCCTGTGCTGACAATCCTGAGCTCGATGGAGGGGGGCGGTCTGCCATGGTTTAAGGCGGATTCCGATATGGAATGCTGTTTGGTTTCAGTTAACAACGTCTACATACCGCTCAATTGCAATGGAACTGCTAGGTGGTTTTTCAGGGAATATTAAAACCATCAATAAAAACCAGCCAGCAGCACTTAAAGATACTCAATTAACATTAACAGGCACTTATGGGGTACTAATAGCAACATCTTGAGTAGCTCAGTCAGGGGAGCATGAGGCTATTGATCTCAGGGTTGTGGGTTCGAGTCTTACTGATCTACGATTCCATGAACTTGGCCCGGCAGCAAATGTGCAGATCTTTGAGCACAGGGGTTACAGGCCAGCAAGACCTCACTGCTGCCAGCAGCAGCACTGCATCTAGCTACTGTTTGTGGGAAACATAGCTCGGGGCCACTTTGACTCGTCAAGGCGCCTGGCAGCCGGCAAACGTATCTGGGCACACAGAGCAACTGCTAGTGTGCCTCCTCTTCCCCCTTGTGCTAAAACTCACAGAAACAGCCTTTCTTCAACCAGACACCCTCCAGAGCTTGGGAGCTACAACATTACACAGGCTGCGGGGGCCAATGGAAGTTGTAGTCCCAAGGCACCCGGTTGGGGGAGAGTCGCTGAGGAGGATTGGACTGAGATGGCCAAAAAGGAGGGGGGGTTGTATGTGCCACATTTCCGAAGGGTGTCCAGAAACGCATTCCTGAAACAAAACACTGGCAGGGCTGGGAGTTCCTCCGGCTCATCTCAGGCACCCGGTACTTGCGAAGGAAGTTGGGCAACCTGCCTCTGCTCCCAGCGAGACAAGCAGCCGCTTCCCAGCCTCAAAGTCACAGGCTGACGCATGCAGGGCAGGTTCCCGAAAACTAGTGCAGACAGTCCTTAGCGAGATGGACCAACAAGCTTCTATCACATCATCCTTGAAGAATCACAGAGTGGGAAGGGACCCCAAGGGCCATCTAGTGCAGGAATCCAGAAGGCTGCTTCGGGGAGAAGGGTGCGCATACCTCCCTGGCAGAGCACCTGCTTGGTGTGCAGAAAGAACCCCGCTTCCAGATGCAGGTGGAGCTGGCAGAGACCCCAAGGTCTTTGCCTCTGCCGCGGTGCACCTGCATGGACAATACTGGTCTAGGTGGAGCAAGGGTCGGACTCTGGACAAAGAAGGCAGGTGCTGCACCCCTAACTCTTGGCAGCATGGGCAACAGGAGCTGGGAGTCCCAAATCGATCGCCAGCTGAAAGCAAGACAGGTGCCCATTGCCAGGCTTTTAAAGAAGAGGGTTTTAAACTAAGGTGTGACCCAGCTGTTTATGGGAACATTAACTGCATCTGTGCGATTGGTTTGCTTTTCCGAGTTTGCAGGAGCAGCTTTTATAAATCATGGACTTCACAGAATCCTAGAAATGTAGTTGGAAGGGAACCCTGGTGTCATCTAGCCCAACCCTCTGTAACTAAAGCACCCATGACAGGTGTCCATCCAACCTCTGCTTGAAACCTCCCCAAGGAAGGAGCGCCCGCCACATTCTGACCTGTCAGACTGTCAGGAAGCTCTTCCTATGGGGTCAGAATCTCCTGTCCTGCCATCTAAATCCACTGAGTTGGCAGTGGGTTGCCTCCAGCGAAGTCCTACTCAAAGTAGACTCACCCAAATTAAGGGCTTAAATGACTCTTTAGTAGGACAGTGGCTCTGCACACAAGCCTGCATTTCTGTATTACAGTATTGTTGTTGTTGTTGTTATTATTATTATTATTAGTAATCCATTTTTATCTTGGTCTAATGCAACACCCCCTGGTATCTTCAGGCTGGGAAGAGGTTTTGTGAGCCTGCAAAGGAGCCCAGAAACAGTGAAGGAGGAGGCAGCAGGCTGGGATTTGCAAGGCTGGAGAACAAAGCAGCGTTTAGCAGTGCAGACCAGGAACCTCGGGAGTCGGAGGCATTCTTGGATAATTTATTCAGAATTTTGTTTTTTGTTTTTTTTTAATATAAACAGTTAATTGTTCAATATTTTACACACAGCAAAGAAAAAGAAAAATCCGTTTGATATTCAAAGATACTCTCTGTACACATCACTGCCTGGGCTCTGATATGAAAAGCACTGGCAAAAGAAATAAAAATCAAGTGGGCCTATTCTTTTTCTATTAATTATTCTCAAAACCATGGCACATATTGATATTGATCCTTTTATTTTAAAAACAAGAGGTATTTTCTTTTCGCGCTCTCTTTCCCCAACGCCGCCCCTTCTCAGTGTTCAGGGACCATTGTCTGCACGGGTAGAGAAAGTGGGGCAGTGGGGTTTGGGGGGGGGCTGGCTTCTCAGGCACTCCACGGCGGGCTTGGGGAACCCGGCAAGGCCTTTGCTTCGACCTCGGTGGGACCCAGGAGGCGGCCCCACTCTGCCTGCCTGCCTGCCTCCGCCTCGCAAGGGGGAAGCCAGCCCAGCTTTCTCTGTGCAAAGATCCATTAACCTTTCCAACGTTCCAGCAATGGGGCAATTCGAAACGTCCCTAGAAAATGCTTGCATTGCAATTCTTTTTTTCTTTTTTTTAATAAAAAAACAAAACACATTTTAAGACAGCTGGACCAGTCCTGAACAGCAGCAGCAGCAACAAAAATCAACAAAAAGCAGCGTGTGTTGGTGGTGAGGTGATTTTACCAATGGGCAAGGCAGTGGAAAAATCCTCCTTCTGCTTCCGGGACAGGGCTGAGAAGCGCTTGATGGATTTCCACAGAAATAAACCGGGGCGAAGTAGCACACACAAGAGAGATGGCTGCATCCAGCAAAAGTCCTAGAGAACACGCAGAGCTGACAGAATCGTAAGGGACCCCTGAGGGCCATCCAGCCCAACCCCCTGCAATGCGGGCAAGAGAACTCTGGCTGACTCCGAAGCGAGCTGGAGTCACCTCTGTGGGTTTCGCTTGGCAAAACGGAGAGGGATGCTTCTTCCACCCTGCAGGATCCTCCACGGGGTTCGGACAGAACAAAAGGCTGGAACTCAAAAAACAGAGCTTGTGACCTTAATGGGAAACAACCTAAACAAAACCCCCCGTGTGACTTTTAGAAAAGTCTTGCCGGTTGCTTGCAACTATTCTGAACGGAGGCAAGGCACAACGGAAACTCCCCTCCGTCCTGGCCGGAGGAACCGCACTGGAGGGCAGCTACTTGATGGTGGCTGCGGGCAGAAGGGGCAACTGGGAAGGCGAGGGAGGGAGAGCAGGCTGAGGACACACAAGCCGAGCAGCTGCCTGGTTCACTTCCAGCTCACAGCGCCACATCCACAATCCCGGCACGAAGAGGTCCAAGGCTGCGCCCGGCCCTTCCTTTATGACAGCGCGAGGCCCTTGCCTCAGGGGGCAGCAGCGGGATGGCAGCATCAGTTAAGCTACAGTGGCTGTGCAAGAGGGGGCCCCTGACCGCCTAGCACCCCAATGCCCCCACTGCGCCAGCCTCACCCCTCGGCCAACGTCTAGGGAGCTGCTTCCCTACCCCACGAGACTCGCCTATGCAGCTCTGCACCCAACGCAGAGCAGACCCACTGAAATGGTGTCCGTTGATATCATCGAGGAGCTGGACTCCGTTGGAGATGACCCGGTTTGCCCAGGGCACAAAGAGAGCTTTTGAAAAGCCCCGCTGCCAAGGAGAGGTTGCTGGGGATTGCAGTAGGACAAGCCCCTCTCTCCCCACACGAAGCAAGTGCTCAACCACTGAGCTGAGGTTCTCAGGAGGGGAATCTTTTTGAAAAGGGTTTTTTTCAGTGTGCCTTTCTGCTCTCCCTTCCAGCACCAGCCCCCCACCCCCCGGCCGGCTCCCCTCAAACGGACAGGCACTCTGGGCCCTTCTCCCAGAAGTGCAACAGGCTCCGCAATATGGATAGCACCAAAAACTTTTGAACAGTAACGTGGCACGGCACATCTCTACGCAGGCCGGCAGATGTGAGGCCTCCTCTCTCTCTCTCTGTGGAAACCGGAGCCAGAGGAGTCAGGAGGGACTGGAAAGATCTTTGAAATGGGCACAAAACAAAATTGCAGACTGGCAGGAGAGACTATGGACCCCCCCCCCAAGGCATCTTTACACGATGGCCTTAGGGGTGGGTTGACGCCACCCTGCAAAGGTTTCTGGGCAGACAGAGAAAGCTGCTTCGTTCCCAAACATCACACTTCCCGCTCTGTCCCACCAAGAGATGCCCCTGCAGGTGGCAATAAGGTGGCAACATTGAGGAAGTGTCGCAGGAAGGCCCAGGAGGAGCCCACCATGAATGTGCTATTAATTGTGACCACGGCACCCATGAAAAACCTCACTGCTCTGGGAGCGGGGCCCTTGAGGCAGCTCCTAACAACGGCCCTGCGGTGAAGGGCTGCCCTCTGCTTTCCTGGGAGAGGCACACAACCCCAAACAATCTCCCTCTCTCCCTAGCACACCCCCCCCACTCATCAAATTCAAACCTCCATCCTCCTTGTGCATAAAAAAGAAGATAAATCAAGGTGCATTTTCAACAAAGGCAAGCAGAATGGATTTGGGGGGGGGCACAGAACCAAATATGTGCAATTAGTCTGTTCAGTACCCACAAGGCCTACGGATCCACTTATTCCGTCGACTCGACAAGATCCACATCGGTTTCTTTTTCTCAGAACGATTCACATTATATGGAAATACGGTTTTTTTTCTTCCTTTTTTTCTTTTTTAGAAAAAGCTTATTTGAAATGACACTGAGGTAAGAGAGAGGTTTTGGCGATGCAAATTTCAGCAGGCGAACAATCGCCTGGGACTGAAGAGGAAATGTGAACTGGGGGGGGAGGAGCAGAGGGCGGACCTCACAAATTCTGTGGGGCCCACTGACTGGAGCAGAAAAGCTCTAAAGTGCAACACTGGGGAGGTTAGCCGGGGGGGTGGGGAGAGAAACCCTAAAAAAGAAACCCCCAAGGGCTGAAGAGGGTGAAGTTCTTGCCCCCATCTCAGAGGCAGGAGACACACAGGCAGATTGCACAACTGACCGGGTTTAGCAGGGCAGAAACATTTCCCCAGCTGCCTTCTCCTCCTCCTCCTTGGCAAATAATCACAGCGTTTGGGCTTACTTCCCCCCCCCAAAAAAAAGGGGGGCTGAGGCAAAGGCACAGGGGGCACAAGGCCAGAGCAAGGCCGTTTGCCTACCTAGGCTAGTGTTGTCTGCACAGACCAGCAGCATGCTCTCCAAGCGGGGAGCCCTTTCGCCAGTCCTGCCTGGAGATGCTGCCAGCAGGGTGCGCGCCTGAGACCTTCTGCATGCCAAGCAGGAGCTCTGGCGGCAGGGCTGTGGCCCTTCTGGCAAGATGCCAGGCCTCATGGTTCTCGGCAGAAGAACTACAGCCCTCCACCCGCTGGCAGGCGGCCCCTCAAGAAGGGGGTGTCTCCACCCCCCGGTCTATCTGGACACCCTGCCTGCAGGCCAGCGGCTTGGCCAAGGGGCTGCAGGACCCTAGGAGGCCACAATGGATCCTGTGGGAACTTTCTACCAAAATTTCCTAGCGCCGTCTGCCAACTTTGCCAAAACAGAAACACAAACACTTAGCGAGTCTCCCTGTCAGATCCACCACCAAGCAAGGCCCCCCCCCCATCCTAGAAGGTTTTCGGGTGGGGGGGGAATCAACAAAGGCAACAATAATTTATAGGGAGGTTGGCTACCTCAGACTTAAATATGTCACAACAAACATATATATATATTTATGTACACACAAACACACACGGGACGCTAACCAGACAGGGCCCAAAGGAAGGTGGCTCACTCTGTGCTATTTTTAAGCCACCAAAAAGCACTCCGGGGGGGGGGTAATCCTAAAGGGGGTGTTGGCTACTGCTTTGGCTACCTCGCTTTGCTGGGGGGCAACGACGGCGGGGTGGGGAATCCCTCACCCCAAAAGTTCTTCAGTATAAAAATAATCTCTTGAGAATTCATTCACTCCGGGGCGGGGGCTGGCTCTCACGCCCCTCCGTGGCTGGAGAAAACGGTTCCGTACAAAAAGACTCGCTCGCTCACTCCCCCCATATAGCTCCGCGCACACATACGCACCGATTAACCCATTGAGAAAAGCAGCAGCAGTTGGTCAAATCGGGACAGAAAGACAGATCTGTGTGGGACATGCCTTAAGAGATCCTTCAGATCCTAATTTTTTTAAATAAAAAAAGGAAAGAAAAAAATGGCCAAGGAATCCCCTCCAAAAGAGGCGGACAGGCAAGAAGAGAGAGAACAAGTTTCTGGGTTCTGCTTGGCAAGGTGGTTCTGGGCTGTGGGCGCACTAAAGAGCCCCATCACCCCCATTACCACCGTGGGACTGGAGGCAGGCGGAGGGGTCTCCCCTCTCCCTCCTACTCGCGAGAAGCCCCTTCCCATCTCAAAGCCACAGCGTTGTGCAAGGGGATCCGGGCCGGGGGGAAATGCAGCAAAACAGCCGCTTGCGTCTTTCACAGATGAAGGCTGCTGACGGCGAGTCGACATTTGCGCGCCCCTAACCCCCCCCTCAAAAGAAACCACCACGACCCAGAAATATGCAACAACGTGATTTGCCCTCCTGCCCCCACCCCCACCCCCGGGGGAAATTCGCTGTCCTAGTAGTAGTAGTAGTAATAAGAATAATCTTCCACAATGATTAAAAAGTCCGTCTTTTCGGTAGAAAGCAAGTCCGCGGTGTGTCTGCAAAAATACTGCCAGTCCTGAGATTTGTGTGGGAGAGGAACTGCCGGGGCAGGGGGGGCGGGAATAAAAGGAGATAAAAGCAGAGGGCGCCCCACCCCCCGCCATTAGGAGGGGCTGGAGCGGGGCATGGAGAGGATGCGCCCGTTCTTCTTGCCGCCGTTCATGTGCGTGTAGGGGACGTGCTCCTCGTAGCTGCCCTTGAGCGCCACCGAGAGGCCGTTGTCCCTGCCCAGGACGTCGTCCCGCTGGGAGTAGGAGGCCGGGTCCAGGGGGATGCTCTCCATGTTCTCAAAGTCCATCTCGAAGTCCTCCGTCTCGGGGGGCTTGTTCTCCTCACTGTAGAAGAAGGAGACGTCCTGGAAGGAGGGGTGCAGCTCGTCCTTCAGCATCTCAATCACCTCCGTGAAGGTCGGCCGCATCTTGGGGTTGTACTGCCAGCACAGCTGCATGAGGTCGTGGCTGCAGAGGGATAAGGGGGGCATGGGCATCAGTTGGGCAGCTCCCCCAAACCCTCTTTCTGGGGTTGCCACCAGCAACCCTGGGGCAAAGAAGGCTGAGACCTCCCCCCTCCCCCGTTAAAAAAAGGACCAGTGTCCCCCTGCCACTCCTTTGCACCAAGGGGGCAGGAGAGGTAAGGTAAGGTAAAGGACCCCTGGGCGGTTAAGTGCACTCAAAGGCAACTTATGGGGCTGTGGCGCTCATCTTGCTTTCAGGGTGAGGGAGCCGGCGTTTGTCCACAGACAGCTTCCCAGGCCATGTGGCCAGCAGGACTAAATCGCTTCTGGCACAACGGGACACCGTGACGGAAACCAGAGCAGCGCACGGAAACGCCATTTACCTTCCCGCCGGGGCAGTACCTATTGATCTACTTGCACTTTGACGTGCTTTGGAACTGCTAGGTTGGCAGGAGCAGGGACTGAGCAACGGGAGCTCAACCTGTCACGGGGATTCGAACCACTGACCTTCTGATAGGCAAGCCCAAGAAGCTCTGTGATTTAGACCACAGTGCCACCCGCGTCCCTGGGCAGGAGAGACCTTGCCTCGGCACCACATGGCTGCATGGCATTAATTTGCCACCACTTCCCGAGACCAGTGGGCAGCAGGCAAGAAGCTTGCCAGCAGGTGGCGCCAAAGCCTGCTTCTTCTCCCCATTGTGCCCTCCTTCTTTCTCTCCCCCCCCCCCCCCCAAATTCAGTAAGGGACAAGCCTGAGAAACTGGCTGGCAGGGCAGAGGGAGCCTGTTCACCCTTATGGAGTGGACCCTGGGCTGTCCACACCTGGGAGTGGAGAAGGGAGAAGGGGCAAAGGAGTTGCCTGGTGCCCCCCACCCACCCGGAGGGGCACCCAGAGGGTGGCACCCGCCTCCCCTCCCCGACTCACAGCCTCTCAGTGCAGTTCTCCGGCTGCTCCAGGCACCCGCCGTCCATGACAAACTTGAGGACCTGCTCGTTGGAGAGGCCTTGGTAAGGCTGCTCGGCCAGGCTGCTGATCTCCCAGAGGACGACGCCAAAGGACCTGTGGGGGGACGGGGGGGTGAGGGCCAAGAAACAGAGGGGACTCCCCAGGCAGAGGCTGTCCCCTATGCAGCCGCTCCAGGGTGTGTCTCCCCTGCAAGGCTGGGGTCCTAGGCTCCCCGAGGGCACTGCTGGAGGAAAGGGCGCAGAAAGACCCCCGGCCTTAAAGCTTGCAGAGCTGCTGCCAGTCAGTGCAGACTCGGGAGAAGGCAGCTCCCCACACTTCCATTCGAATTGGTGCTTTGTTCAGAGCCGTGGAGATTGGAACGAGCTGGGCAGTGGCGGCACAATGCCCGCTTCGCATGCAGAAGGCCCGGGTTCAGTCCCCAGTGGGGGCACCTGTCCGCCTTGAGAGACAATGGGGCGCACCTCTGGGGGTGAAGCCAAACTGCTGTGTTAGCAGCACTGAAGTAACTTCCCTGGGGCACAGTCTGGGGGTCCTGGGCTGCTCAGATGGCAAGTCCCCCCTCTTCGTCTTGCTGATGGGGGGGGCCAAAGGGAAGCAGAGTGAGGTGTTTGGCGCCCGCTTGGCTGCAGGAGTTGCCGGAAGGAGCCGCCCAACTGCCTTAGGGACTCCGCTCTGGATTTGGGTGGGCTTTACTTCTGAGCCTTTTCTTCTCCCAAAATATCCCACAAGGCAGCAGAGGCTCGGTATCAGTGTTTCCCTTCTCCCCGATGGGCTCCCTTCCCTGCCTAAAACTCTGCAGAGCTGCTGCTGCTGACAGCCAGAGTTGGCAATATTGAGCCAGATGGCCTGACTCAGGACAAGAGCTGCTTCCTATGGCCTCTTAGGCTCGCAAGGAGAGCCAGCGCCCCTCTGGCCCAGCGTCCTCCTGCATGCGGCCAGGGAGCGGGGGTTGGGGATGCTCCCCACTCACCAGACGTCAGAGCAGGCGGTGAAGACGCCGTCCTTCAGCGACTCGGGGGCCATCCACCGCACGGGGAGGAGCCCCTTCCCTCCTTTGCGGTAGTAATCCGTCTCATAGATGTCCCTGGTCATGCCAAAGTCTGGGCGTTGCGGGGAGAGAGAAAGAGTGGGCAGAGCTCAGAGGCGTGGCTGGGGGGATCCATCCTGGGGGGGGGCCACATTTGGAACCCGACCCAGAGGCCCCCACCACCCCTGAAACAGATACACGGGGCTGTCTTGACGCTCGCCTGCCGTTGGGAGACCTCCGTTATTCGGTGATCTGGGAAAAGGCCTTCGGAAACGATGTGATACTGAATGGTTTAGTTTATGTAAAATACGCAGGGATTTATGCTACGCAAAATGAACCATGGAAAGTGAAGAAGGGATATTTTAAGGTTGTCGAAATGACTATTCTAAATTGTAAAATTGTGTGTTTATTTGTGTGTGGGGGGGCTTGCTATTGGGTGGTGGTTTTATTTTCATTAGGTATTTTGTGGTTTTATATCTTGATTTTATTCTGTGAACTGCCCTGAGACCACCGGGTATAGGGCGGTATATAAATTTAATATAATAAAATAAAATAAATCATTTATATATGTAAAAGGTCTTCACAGTGGGGGCGCCCCGACTGTGGAATCCCCCCCCCTGCTGCGTTTGGCCTGGACCCCTCAACCCCAATGCATTTCTTGCAGGATATTGTGAGTTCAGTGAGTTTTACTTGCTCTTTCAACAAGGACACGCATCTTTCTGACTCTTCCTTTGGCCGTTTCATCCGCGCTCTTTATAAGTGGGGCTCGTGCTGCACTCCAAGAGAGGTTTGGAATAAATCTCTTTTGGGGTCCTCCCCCCCCCGGGGGAAAGCTGCCTCACCTCCGATCTTGACGGTGAAGTCCTCAGCCACCATGCAGTTCCTTGCAGCCAAGTCCCGGTGGACGAACTTCTTGGCGTTCAGGTAGGCCATGCCATCGGCGATCTCGGCAGCCATCTGGATCATCTCCTGGAGGGTCGGTGGGGGGCGGCCTGGGTTGTTCTGGGGGAGCCAAGAGGAGGCGTTGTGAGCAAAAGGGCCCCCCAGCTTCTCTGCCTCGCTACCCCCCAAAAAACCCATACCCAGCTGTTACCTCTGCATCCGGGCGCAAGGACCTCAGGTAGCTCTTCAGGTCTCCGTGAGCCATCAGCTCCATGACCACCAGGGTGGGCTGCCCTTTCGACACCACCCCTAAGAGGCGGACCTGGGGGAAAGGAGGGTGAGAGGGAAGGGCCTGTGAGCCAATGAAGAACCCTGCGGCAAGCCTGTCCCCTCGGTGGCCAAAGGAACTTAAGAGCCAAGGAATCTGCTTTTCCCGTCTGCAACTGCCCCGCAAGCGCCTCCCACCGTGGTTCTCCAATGGGTTGGTTGAGCTGCGACCCCCCTGCGGAGCAGTCTTCTCAGACTTCTGTTCCCACCACCCCCTTATTGCAGGGGGTTGGGCTGGATGACCCTCAGGGCCGCTCACCACGTGGTGGCAGCTGAAGCCTTTCATGACGGACGCCTCGTTGAGGAACTCGATGCGCTCCCGCAGGCTGGCCGACTCGTTCACCGTCTTGACGGCCACCCGCATCTCCGCCTCGCCCTTCACAATGTCCTTGGCAATGCCCTCGTAGACCATCCCGAAGGAGCCCTGGCCCAGCTCCTGCAGGAGGGAGATCTTCTCGCGGGGGACCTCCCATTCGTCGGGGATGTACACTGCAAGTCGGGGGGCAGAGAGAAGCGGGTTTGCGAGCATCGCAGGGGGTTGGGCTAGATGACCCTCGGGTCCCTTCCAGCTCCACGACGGCATGGCAAGGCCTGGGTTCTCTAGGGCCGGGTTCAGAAGGGGGGCAGGGGGCTCAGGAGGGCAGAGGCCAGCCCAGAGGGGGAATGGTATGGAGCTCAGCTCTGTGTCCCAGAGGATTCTCTCCAGCTCGGTTCTGATCCGAGTCCAGAATGGCTGCATCCGCCTCCTTTAATGCTTGCAGCCAGAAGGGCAGCGGAGGTACCTCAAAGCTTCCGAAGGGAAGGAGTATCTGTTTCTTCCCAGTGGATCGTGCCCTCCCCGAGCCAAGGAAGAGTAAGAGCAAAAGCCCCGCTGCCTCGGCCTGCCACTCACCATCGTTGGCACTGAGATACTCCGGGTTGGAGGATGCGTAAAGCGGCCCCGTCGGTCCTTCCTTTTGCCTGGGGGGGGGGAAAGCAAGCACAGGAGAGGAGCCCGTCACCCGTCGGGGATCCCAAAAACCGGAGCGGCGATGGCTGTGCGGGGGGGGGGGGCGTGCATGGGCACGGAGGGGCCTGCGTAATCCAAAAGGACTCGAGCAATCGCCTTCGGAAGGAAATACCCAAAGGCGCAGGAAGGTTTCTAGTCCTCAGGATGGCGCATGTGTGTTTTGTGGCTCAAGCAAAACCAGGGGATAGGAAAAGGAAGGAAGAAAGAAAGAAAGAAGAAAACCCCAGGACAACAGTTTCGTATTTCTTACAGGATTCTTAGCTTCATAATAAAGCCTTGAAAAGAAAAAGAAAAACCAGGTGAGGGCATGTGACCCCACACACCCAGCCTATGGAACACTTAAGTTGTTGTTCATTATTATTATTATTAGTTAATTGATACCTCGCCTTTTCCACTACCAGGGACTCAAGGCATCTAACAGATAAAATAAGAGCAGCTAAAACCTGTTTTTTGGGGGTGGGAAATGTTGCTGCCCGGTCCATGAGGGGGGAAGAAGGCGCTACCCCACCAGCCGCAGTGGGGGAAGCTTTTTGTGGATCGGGAGGGGAAGACGGTGTCCTTGGTTGCGGCCGCAAGCATCTGCCAGCTCCGCCCCCCTTCTCCACCGCTAGAAGTCCGGAGTCTATGGGGAGGGAATCTGCAAACGAGGGGCAGCCCTGAGAGACCCCACCTTTTCTTGATGAAGACGTAGGCGCCTCCGATGACCCCCAGGAAGAAGACGGCGAAGATGATGGGGACGATGATGCTCACCAGGTTATTGCTGGGGGTGACTGCGGGGGGGGGAGAGGGGGGACCAGGTCAGGTTGGGTTAAAAAGGACTCACCTCCCCCATCACCCCCCCCTAAAGCATCTTGTGCCCTGCCCCTCTCTCTCAACCCCACAAAAGAGCACACAACCCCCCTCACATATAGAAGAGGCTCCGCTGACAGCAACAAGCAAGTCCTGCTTTCATGGCATCCCGCCCCATCCTGAGGAACCCTCTGCCACTAGAGATCCCGCAGCAAGCGCCTTCTGCTCAGACTCCCAAACCCCCGCTGAAAACACTCCCTTGCCACGTCAGGCCTCTGCGGGCAATTTAGGATTCATCTTTCACCCGATTGTGACTTTTCTACCTGGCTCTGTCGCTGCAAACCACTTTGATATATTTGATATTTACATAGATAAATGCTTTATCTATGTAAATAGCTAAAATCGGTATGTACGCACATGCCACAAACACAGACGCGCACACAGTACGAAACACCCACATTGGGGCTTCCCAAACTTGGGTCTCCAGCTGCTTTTGGACTACAACTCCCATCATCCCAGGACTAGTGGTCAGGGATGATGGGAATCATAGTCCCAAAGCAGCCAAGTCTGGAAAGTCCTGCTCTACAGGCGCATGACCACCCGCCCGCCTGCAGAGAGGACCGTGGCCCCTGGGTGGGTGACTATGGGAGCCAAGCTCCTTCTCCGTGCCCCCCTGCCCCCCCCAGGATCTTACAATAGTCGTAGACATAGAAGTAGATGGGCTCCGTCCAGGAGCCGTTCCCTGCCAGGGACGTGGCTCGCACCCGGACGCTGTAGTTGCCCGTCTGCAGCCCCGTCAGCTTGCAGCCCTGCTGAGTGGCGAACTTCAGGCGAGAGAGGCAGTAGCGCTGCTCCTGTGGGGAGACGGCATGCTCAGTGGGGGTCTCCCAGCGCACCCCGCCCCACATCCTTCCGAGCAGCGGCTTGCACAGCCCTGGGCAGATCTACACTCGCGGAGGATCACAACGCTGAGGGAGCGCCAGGAAGGGTTTTCATAACCTATCGGGGGAAATGGCGCTTTCCTCATCACGCTGCAGAGAAACCGGCTACCGGGAATCAGGAAAGGTTAAGGAATAGTATATCGCATGCGGCTCCATATAGATCTGGCCCTTCCGGGATGCTCGAAAACCGAGGTACCACTGTATTAACTTTATTCTGGTGTATTGCAAAAAAACAACAACAACCACCTTTGCATTGGTTATGAACGTTTGAGCATCTTTGGATCAGCACCAATAAAAATAGGCCAAAAAAGGTAACACAACGGAATTCAAAACTGGAACTATTAGTTGCTAGAATCAGATGTCAGAAGGGGCTAGAAGACAGTCAGGGCATCCTCTAGGGCGGAAAGCCAGAAAAGGGAGAGAGGGGAAGAAAGGGGTTCTCACCTCCGAATCTCCGAGGCGCCCGTAATTCACCTCGTAAAGGATGATCAGCCCGTTGGGCTCCCTCGGCTCCTGCCAGCGCAGGTGGACCACGTTCTTATCCAGCTCGTGGGTCACGGGCCCCACAATGTCGTCAGCTTTCGCTGGGAACACAACCAAGAGAAAAGGCTTGCTCGGTGCAAATGTGGACACCCGGCGCAAGGGCCAGCGGTTAGGAGAGTCAGGAGACCCTGGTTCAAAGCCCCACTCCGTCACAAAGCCAAGCCTACCTTGCAGGGTTGTTGGGAGGACAGAAATGGGGGGGGGAGAGAATCTCGTGTGCCAGCTTCTCAAGAGGGATAAATAATGGTAATAATACTACTAATAGTTTTATTATTTGCACCCTGCCCATCCGGCTGGGTTTCCCCAGCCACTCTGGGCGGCTTCCAGCACATATATAAAAACACAAGAAAACAAGAAAAGTTCAATAGCTTCTCCATACAGAGCCAGCGCAGTGTAGTAGTCGAAGTGTCAGACCTGGGAGAGACCAGGGTTCGAATCCCCACTCGGCCACAAGGTGACCTTGGACGCCAGTCACCGCCTCTCAGCCTACCACGCAGGGTTGTTGAGAGGATAAAACGGGGGGGGGGGCGATCTGCATGTGCCACCACCTTGAGCCCCACAAGACGGAAACATGACAATCGATGAGGAAGACGAGGGCGCAATGCATGCGCCGTGTGACCCGTAAAACTGGCCTGGCCAGGTGCCCCCCCCCCCGTGCTCACCTTCCGGCATGGTCCTGGCGCTGACGTAGGCCTCGCTGCTGCACTCCTGGGGCACCTCGTGGTTGCAGGCCTGGATCTTGATGCGGTAGCCCGTGAAGTGCTGCAGGTTGGAGATGACGATGGACTCCTTGAGGACCACCTTGGAGAAGGGCTTGGGCTCCGGGGGGCTGGCAGGGGCCACTGTGGAGGCGTTCCCAAAGGCCGGCAGCGTCGGGGACGGGGTGGTGCCGTTGGCCGGGGCGCCCAGGTCCCTCCTGCGACGCATCACTGATGGCCTGCAGAGAAGGGGAGAGAGAGGCGTCGGTTGGAGCCCCGCTTCCGAAAGCGGTCGGCCAGGCAGCTCAGAAACAAATTGGAGCCACCATGACAGTGTCTCCTCCATTCGGGATTCCCTTTGGGGCAGGAGTGGGCACTGGGGGAGAGGGGCTTTTCTTTGGCCCTTCTGGGGGTCCCCCCACTTTTAAAAAAGAGTTCTCAGCTCCCGGAGCTCAGACATTGCCCATTAATCTTAATTGGTTTTCCTTTTTTTAAACATCAAATTTAATACAACTTCGCCCCGAAGTTGACTTCCCACTCTTTGTCCCGGATACATCCCCATTCCCACCCCCCACACTATCCCTGCTCAATATTACATTCTTTTTTAGCTTTTTATTTATACTTTTCAAGGGTATAAATTTTCATTCGTTTTACAATCAATTTAACATTTCAAAACTTGACTTCCCCCACTTTCTGCAGTTCCTTAACTTTTTTTAAAAAAAATCTGCATATGCAAATTCCTTTTACTCGCTCATTTAATTATCTGCTGTAAATACGCCGCTCAATATTACATCTTTATCTCCGATTCACAATCCGCTCCTCGTGTTCGGTCAAGGGATGTGTGACCCCTTTGGTTCTTTAAGGGTGCATGGCCTTGTTTTGCAGACGCACGGGCAGAAATGGATCCATCGGCAGCCTCGGCTCAGGCTCTGGGTTTCAAAACGTTCCCAGGAAGGGGCTCCGAGAGCAAAGAAAGGCTCCAGGGCCTGGCTCCCTTTCCGGCGGGATTACTCATTAATCCTGGGGTTGTGAGCCGCACAAGCGCCCGGCTGGACTGTGCCCCCTTCTGCAGCGGGGCAGGGTTCACAGGCTCCGTCACGCACCCCACTTCCCCGGCCCAAAGATCCAAGGGCACAAACACACACACACACACGTTTGTTAGCACAGCAGGCCTGCCCACCTTTGGGTTCAATACTGCCTGCACAGACTGGCAGCAGTGGCTCTGCAGGGTTTCAGGCTCAGGGCTGTCAGGGAGACGCCACTGGGGATTGAACCCGTGCCCGTCTGCTTGCAACACGGGGGCTCTAACCGCTGAGCCGCAGCAGGTTAAGCGCGGTTATCATCCTCTTGAGTCTGACCTGACACAGGCCTACAGATCCATTTAACCCAGCATTGCCTGCACTGGCCGGCAGCAGCAGCAGCAGCAGGCTCTTCTTTCACTTACATTTCCTGCTCCCACGCCTGAGCCAGAAAGTGGGGGGTGGGGTGGGGTGAGGAGCCGCGCTCGGCCTCTTACTTGGGGACAAAGACGATGTCGTGGAGGTAGTTCTCGAAGACCTTCCGGAAGGCGGACTCCTCCGTCTCCTTCATGATCTGCGACTCGGTCTTGGGGCAGGGGCAGCACTCCAGGCTGGGCTCCTCGCTGTCGCTGTCGTTCGGCTTGTGGGGGGAGTCCTCTGACTCCAGCGGGGGGGACCACGTCCGAGAGGGGAGCTTCAAGCCTGCAGGGAGGGGAGCTGGTGAGGCCAAGGAAAGGCAACGGGAGAGCCATGGAGACAGCAGAGGTCACCCCCACTCCCTCTGTAGCAGAGATGGAGAACCTTTTTCTTTAGAGATAGATATAATCCTTTTCTAACACATGACAAGCAGCAGCAACAATGCTCAAGAAGAAACAGATCGGGGGAAGAAAAGAAAAGAGAAGAGGGGGCGGGAGGTTTATCTGGGGGAAATTCCACCACCCAAGGCCCACACTGCCATCCTGGGGGCCAGGAGAACCCTCTTGAGCTTCCCACAACTCCTCTGCCCAATGTTCTCCCTCTGCCCACTCGTCGTCGCCCCATTCCCCAGGCTCTGAGCCTTCTTCCCTTGGGGGTTCCCCAGCTGGTGCCCCCCCCCACCATTCCTCTGCCTCCCACCTGTCCATGACAGCCGCCTAAGTCCCCTCCTCTCCGAGGCTTTTCCCAAGCAATCCGCGACTGTGCCTATGTGCAGCCAATCTCTCCTCCGCCGTTTTTATGCCTCTCCTGGTTCTGGGAGACCCGAGGGGAGGGGAGCTTCTCGCAGCAGGAGGGGGAAACCCCTGGGACTTCATCTCTGCCTCTGGACCCCCCTCCTCTCCAACCTCAGCTTCTGCCTCCGATTCTGGACTACTCTCTGCCACAGAATCTCCCCGCTCACCAAGCCCTGTTCCCTCTCTGGTTTCCGACACCTCCTCTTCCCCATCTTCTCCCTCATCGCCGCCCCCTCAAGCTCTGACCCTTCTTCCTTCGGGGGTCCCCCAGCCGGTGCCTCCCACCCATTCCCCGGCGCCCTGCCAGTCCATGACGCTAGGTGGGGCCCACGCGGGTGGAGGCCCATACAAGAGGGCAGGCACTGCCACAGTGCCAGGGGCTCACCCTTCAGGCAGTAGTCCAGCTCGTAGAGCTCGCTGTCTTCGGGCTGCTTTTCCCAGGAGACCTTGTAGTGCGTGATGTTCCCGTTGGGGTCGGATGGCGGCTTCCACTTCAGGATGATCTGTGACGAGGAGTTGGACACCGAGATGGGGTCCAGGGGGACGGTGGGCACTGTGGGGGGCAGAGAAGAGAGACAAAATGTCACCCCAGGGCACGGCGAGGCGGAAACCCCGCAGCCCCCTCCTTCCAACCGTGGACAGCCTCTCACCCGAGGCGTTGGTCTGGATGTAGATGATCTCGCTCTTGGCCCCGTAGGACTTGCGCTCGTCCGAGTGGGTGATCAGGGTCTTCACGAAGATGGCGTACTGCGTCCAGGGCTTGAGGCCGCGCAGAAGGTGGCCCGGCTTGGTGTCGCTGTTGCGGGGGGGCGGTTCAACGTCCATCACCGTCCAGCTGTTGGCGCCGCAGACGTCCTGCCCGTCAAACTCCGTCACGTTCCGGAAGGGGCTGGGCGGGAAGAAAAGGCCAAAAAAAGAGGAAACGGCTTTTATTTCAGAAAGGCAATGCACAGACACACCTGCAGTGGGAATTTCGCTTTGGTGGAGAGATTTAAAAAACAGCAAAAGGTTGTGTGAAAGCCTGTTGCAGAAATGAATTAAGGTCACGGAAATTTTTAAAAACTGAGCCGGTTGGGCTGCGGCTGCTCTTCCCAAGTTCTTGCTTTTATTTCAAGCGCTGCCTCTACCGATCCTTCCAATCCCAGCTACAGAAATGGCAGAATCTACTTGACAACTTTATTTCAGGAGGCAGCCCTCCAAACTCTGCATCGCCCGAGAGACAAAGGAGGAATAGGAGGGCCTAATCCGAAGTTATTTTGCAGAGAGGCCTTTCGACTTAAATAATGCATGTTCTTAGCGATTCGCCGGGGATCTCGTAGGTTCAAATGAAATCGTTCCGCACCACTCCTTCAAATAATGCCCAGCCTTTTATAAATCCTTCTTGGGTGTGGATTGGGAAAATACGCAGTCTCTTTCTTCAGTTGACTTTTAGGGTATAGAAGAGAGCGTGTTCACATTTAGTTCGGTGTGCATCCCCTTTTATTCCTAGACTGGACCATCTGCCCTTTGGCAACTTTCCTGTGCCCCGGCTGCAACAAAACATGTCTCTCCCACATCGGTCTCTGCAGCCACAGCAGGCGCTGATCAAGCTGGGGGTGTGTGTTATAGAATCCTGGAATGGAAGGGTTGCAAGGGACCCCCCAAGGCCATCTAGTCCAACCCCCAGCAACGCCGGAATCACAGCCAAAGAATCACTCTCTCCCCAAGGCCCAAAGTGCAGAAAGGAGCTCCCCGCCCCACTTTACTCACGCTTCCCTATACAAGAGCATGAAGCCCAGGAGGTCGCGGAAGTCCAGCGGCCAGTACGGCTCCCACTTGACCATGATCTTGTCGCAGGTGGTTTTGATGTAGGAGAACTTGAGCACTTCACTCTCACCTGCAGGAAGGACGGAAAAGGCATGTTGGAGACGGGAGAGCCTGGCTAAGGACCCCCCGGGGGGCGGAGGGGGGCTCATTTCATTTATTCATTTTTATCGTGTAACTTTATGTTGTGAACCACCAACCACGTGGGAGGCGGTTAAGCAGGACCCCAGTCCAAGAGCACGCTCCCCCCTCCATTTCTCCCCCCCCTTTTCTCCTTCTCCTCTCCCTCCTTCTCTCTCCCTCTCCTCCTCCCTCTTTCTCTCCTTTTCTTTCTCTTTCTCTCTTCCCCCCTCACATCCACGCACACCCTCCTGGAGGCTGTCGGTGCCAAGGGAGGCCTCTGGGAGGACAAGCTGTCCCGCGTTCTGCCAGCCTGGCAGGCGCTCCAGGAGGGAGGGAGCCGAGACTGAGCAAACATATAGATTGTACACAGAGAGGAGGCGCCGGCCAGGAGGGAAAGAGGGCCGGAAGACAACCCTGGAAACGCTCCTCTGGGAGAGCAGAGGGAGGGTGTCAGGGGTGTGTACAGGGTTCAACCCCACCTCCAAGTGGAACAGGATAGGCTTCATGGGGTTTTATTATTATTAATATAATAAAGCACAGGCCCAGGAGCTTGAAGAGCAGCCCTTCAGGTCTCAGGAAGCCAGCGGCGCATGGGGTGCCCCCCCACCCTTGGGTCCTGCTTGGGGGTCTTCCCTCTGGCCTGATCCTGCCAGTGCTGCCACCGGGCTCTTCTACAGAGCTGGACCGTCTACCTCACTGTTGTGCACACTGACTGGCAGCAACAGCAGCTGTCCAGGGCCCAACTTGGAGATGCCCCCCTGGGCGGAACCTGGGACCCGCTACTTGGCCGCTGAGACAGGGGCCTTTCCTGCAAGTTACTCCAAAGAAGAAGGCAAGGCTCCAGTCCTCGTGGCTGCTTCAAACAGGGACACAGGAAGCCGGCTGCCTTATGAGGAGTCAAACTGCTGGCCCGCCCAGCTCAGAGCTGCCTGCACTAACTGGCAGCAGCTCTCTGGGGTTTAAGCCAGTGGGGGGGTGCCTTCCCTAGATGCTACGGCCCTAACGCTTAAAATAAGCCAAGACTCCAGTCCTCAAGGTTCTAGATGAAGAAGTGATTCAAACGGGGCACTAGGAAGCTGCCTGCTACCTCTCCCTCTGAAGCATCCACCTCTGTATCTCCTGCTCAGACTGGCAGCAGTCCTCCGGGGTTTCAGGCAGGAGCCACTGCCCGGCTGCACCCGGGGAAACTGCCACGATTCGAACCTGGGACCTTGTGAGTGCAAAAGCGAGGGCACCCTCCCCGCCTACCCCTCGGCCGCCCCGCTTACAAGAGGCCTGGTCGCCGTTGGTCTTGAGGGCGATGTCGTTCTTCTCCTGGCGCCCCTTGGCCCCCGAGATCTCCTCCATCTTGTCGATCTCGGACAAGCAGAGCTTGGGGTTGTAGTGGAAGAACAGCTTCCCCCGGGCGATGGTGAGGTTGTGCTTGCTCCAGTCCCACAGCTGGCGCAGGTTCTGGTTGTCCAAGGCGTAGAAGGAATAGTTCCTGGCGGGGAGGGGGAAATCACAAGATGAATACAGCCGGGGGGAGAGGGGAGAGAGATGCTCCTTGGCCAAGGTGGGCAGAGCAGGCTCAGCAATAACTCACAAGGGGACTCTTCCTTCCAAGACAAAAAGACCCCCCAACTCATCCCCAATGAGGCACCGGGGGGGGGGGACTGAAGGCCCCTGCCTTCCCACAGCTGCCTCAATCTTGTCCTTCCCAAGCAACCTGAGACTTCTCCTCCTCGACTGCCTTTGCTCTGCCCTCTTCATCCCTCTCTTGGTTCTTCAGCAGCCGGACTCCTCTCTGCCTCTTACTTCTTTAGAAATTTATTTATTCGATTTTTCAGATTAAAACTTTACTGTCACATCTCCAACATACAACATGAAAACAAGATTCCAAGGAATCTCTTGCACTTCCCCCCTCCCCTTTGTTGGTCATTTGGGGCACAAAGCTCTGCCAGCTGAGCTACAGCTTCTCGCCAAGCAAGCTCCCTTCCTTTCAGTGGGTTTACTCTGAGTAGTGCTCACTCGGCGACGCCAGCATTTGTTCCTTATCCATTTTTTGACATGTACAATCCCCCTTTTCCTCCAGGGGGCTCAAGTCGGCGTGCATTGTCCCCATCTGATACCCACAACGACCCTGCGAGGCAGGCCAGGGTTGAGCCGCACAACCCAGCAAGCTGCACAGTCAAGCGGGGATTGGAGCCCTGCTCCTAGCAGTCCCTTCCCAACTCTGCTGCCTTCCGGGGCCCCACTCACCCTGCTTCCAGGGCCTCCCCTCGGATCAGGTGGAGCTTCCGGAAGAACGAGAGGGAGACCAGAGCGTAGGAGCGTCGGATCTTCAAGTAGCCCGTGATCTCCTCAATCAAGCCGAGGTTGGCCTCCAGCTCAGCTGCAATGTTGCCTGCAAGGGGGGGGGGTGCAGAGGCATGGGCTCAGCCTGCCTACAAAGAGGCCCTACTGCTTCACAGACTCAGGGAACTGTGGAGTGGGAAGGGAGCCCCCCAAAGGTCATCCAGCCCAACCCCCTTGGCAATGCAGGAATCTCAGCTGAAGAATCCTTGGCAGACAGCTCCCCAAGCTCCGCTTCAAAACCTCCAAGGAAGGAGAGTCCACTACTGACCAAAAGAGCCCATAGAAAGTTCTCCAAGGGTAAGGCAGGAAGTATGAAAATAAGTCTTTTTCCATTTTCAGAATATGGATGGACATCATTTCAAAATGAGAGCGTCAAGCGATACGGAGGCCGATCCTTGTTTTGGTTTTCCCCCCAAAGGGATTTCTTATCGGTAAAAAGCTTGGTGTGGTGCGAACAAATTTTCTGCCTTAACTTTTAGTCAGAATCGCCTTTTTTTGTAATTCAAAGCCATTGGTTCAAGTCCTGCCCTCCAGAGCAACAGAAAACCAAGCTTGCTCCCACTTCCATGGGGCAGCCCTCGATATATCTGGAGAGGACTCTCGTATCTCCTCTTTTCCAGGCTAAACACCCCTAACTTTGTCATTCTAGATGTATGATCTAGTTGGGATTCCTGCATGGCAGTCGCAGGGGGTTGGACTAGATGACTCCCGGGATCCCTTCTCACCCAATTCTATGGTACAATTCTACCATTCCAATTCCCTCCTCTGCACACCTTCCAGCTTGTCCGTGACGTCCTTAAGCTCAGAACTGGACAAAGCCCTTGTCTCCGTTGCTCTGCCGCCTTTTTCCTCTGGCCCTCTCCCTCCCCACATTGGCACGTGGCCCTCGGAAGAAGGGAATGCGGCCCTCTGCTGAAAAGGCTCCCCCAGAGCTGAAGCCGTGAGGTTCTGGACTTGAGAAGGAAGCCCCTGTGTCCCAGAGAGAAAGACCCGCTTCCTGGGTGACCGGCTTGGCGTGGGGCAGAGAGAGGGGCCCCTCTGGCTCCCCCCACATCCCACACCCAGCGGCCCCCCCCCGGGGAACTCACTTCCTCCGCGGATGTTGATGGTCAGGCTTCCGTTGACGACGGTGCACCCTTGGAGCTCCTGGGCTGCCGTCACGGAATCGATGGTCTTCTCCTTGACGGGCAACTCGCAGATTTTGGGGCACAGTCCCTCGCAGGGCGTGCACAGCAGGCTGCAGAAAAGACATGCGTCCAGTAAAGCTCTGGGAGTTTGGCTTGTGCGCAGAGGCTGCAGAGATGCACCCGCAGCCTCTCGGGTGGCCCTGTGGGGCCTGCAGACCCAACAGGGGAGAGGAAAGGAACCTAAGAACAGCTTGCTGGGTGAGACCAGTCGCCCGTCCAGCCCAGCACCCTGTTCTCACAATGGCAGACCATTCCAGTGCAATCTGAGAACAAGAGCCCCCTCCCCTCCCCTGGTTTCCTGCAACTGGGATTCACGGAGGCAGAGCAGCTGTCGGCAATTTGCCCAGTCAGTCCTCTTTTAAAGCCATTGCCGCCTCTTGTGGCAATGAGTTCCACAGGTTTGCGATGTGTTGCTTGGGGCAAGGAAAGTGCATTGGGGGCTGTGGGGCGGCACAGAACGAAGCCTTGTTTCAATCTTTCTCCCACTGGCAAGCAAATCCAGCTCAAACAAAACAGGACGGCTGAAAGGGTCCCTGCTGCAAGGTCCTTAAGCGCCCTGCTGGTCGGGGGGGGGGCCATGTTGTGGATAGGTCTACCTTCAAGGTTCTGCTTCCTGCCCCCTCCCTTTTGCAACCCCGTGATAGCAAGGAGGTTCCCGAAAAGAGCATTCGGAGAAAATTTCATTGGTTTGAGAAAATTCATCCGGTGCAGGAGGAACGAGGTCTGCTGCCGCCAGCCACAATTAGAGGCCAATTAGCTGCCTTTTCCTGAGAATGATCAGAACAGGCCATTTCCTCTCCTCCGCTGGGGGGTCTGGCTGGCTCCTGGCTTTGCCCAAGAGCGTCAGGAAGCTGGTTTGCCAAGAAGAGGGAGGCAGAGACATGCCCCCCCCCCAGATCTAGATGGGGTCTAGAACGGGCGACAAGAAGGGGACGCTGCCCTTGCTTTTGGAGGGGCAACAGCCCCCCACGCAGCCTCTCACCCCGTCCCCACAGTGGGCAAAATTCAGAGACCCCTGTGACCCTAAACTGCCTCCGATAAATGTACAAGTAACTCTGTTGATATCTTAAATATCAAACATACATTAAGCATGGATTAAATTCCCTCCCGTGGCGTTATCAGGCAGGGCCGCTTCTGCTGCCTCCTTGGGACCGACTGAAGGTCTGCCTCTTTCAGTAAGCGGCGGTCTGGAATTGTTCGAATTGTTCTCACTGGGCTAAGAGAAGACCCACTGAAACAAATCGGCCAAAGTCAGCAGCGCCTGTCCGTTTCAACGAGTCTACTCTGGGCAGGGGCGCAACCTGCTGTTTTAAGTCTGCGAATTCGCTTTTCGCCACTTTTTACATTATGAAATTGCTCGGTGGTTGATCCCCGACCCCATTTTTCGTTCATTCCTTCATTAATAAATAAGATAAACCAAAGATAAAGAGCAGAAATATTGTCACAGCAGGTCGATAGCCACCTAAGACTGGGCATTATCACTGAACGTGTCCCAAAGCATTACCCGAAACGGCCATTTCCCCACAAACCTGCTAGGCTGCATTGCGCGCGTTCTTTCGTAACAGGTGAGTTTAACCAGAGGTCCTACTGACCAGTTATCTCTCCATCCATCAGCTAAGCTCCCCTCAGCTCCGTCTTTTAGCCAATTATAAATCTTATCGGCCGTTCTAAGGCTGGACACTATTTCTCGATCGTTTTCCAGAATGGTTTCCGAAACGTCAATCCCTTTGGGGTGTTTCACAGGGAGGCATTTTTCGGACAGCGGGAGTGGAGGGGGCTCAGACGCCCCTGAAATAAAAGGGGGGATCTCTGAGACTAGGGTGTCCAGCTCCCTCCACACCACAAGAGCCCTCAGGGATCGGCACCTGCCAGAAAAAGGGCTTTAAATCCTCATCGCCTTTCTCCTCAAAGGGTTTGGGGACTCCCTCTGCGTTGCGCCGACGTTTCTCTTCCCCAAATCATCATCACATTATTATTATTATTATTACTCTGTTTCAGGGTGTCTCGACTCCCGCAAAGCGGTGAATTGAACATACCCACGCAACCGGGGCAGGGGGTCAAAGCAAGACCCCGATGAGAAGAGCCCCCCTTGGTTTCTCCGTCCCCCTCCCTGGTGTGTGTGTGTGTGTATTGCCAACTCACTTGGTGGAGTTCATGGTGTAGCCGGAAGGGCAGCCGGGGGCACACTCTCCGTTGTGGATGACGGGGCAGTCCGACTGGCGGGCGGCCTTGCACTTGTTGTGCAGCTCCTGGCAGAAGTCGAAGGTGACGCAGCGCCACCCGGCGTAGCGGTAGGACCCGGCGGGGCACCTCTCCACGCACTTGCCCTCCAGGCTGAAGTGGCGGCAGGCCAGGCACTTCTCTGGGTCGCCGGGCTCCAGGCAGCTGCCCAGGCACTCTGCGTGGCAGCAGATGCCCTCCGGGGTGCAGCCCTGGGACTTGCAGGCGGAAGGGCACACTGCGGGGAGCAGAGGAGAAAGAGAGAAACGGAGAGGGATGAGGACACGCCCCGCAAGGCCTTCTCGGTGGTGGCGCCCTGCCACCTGATGCCTGCACAGCTCTCGGAAGACACCTGAAGGGAAGCTTTTCACGTTCTCTTGTGCTTTTATATGCGTTGGAAGCCGCCCAGAGTGGCTGGGGAAACACAGCCAGATGGGAAGGGCACAAATAATCAAATTATTATTATAGAGCAATGCCTGTCCATGACTCCGCCCTCCCGCCTCCCTCCCGCTCTCAGAGCTGGGCCACCCCATTACCTGCCCTCCAATTTGGGGGGGGGGGCGAGCTGCTTCCCACCAGGCTGGCCTGCACACAAAACAGGGCCTCCAGTGGGTGGCTCCCCTAGTTAACGTCGCTTGAAATAGTCCGGAGCGGCCAAGAGCTATGGTCCTTTCTTTTTGGACTGCAGTCTCCACAGTTTTGAATAATGGGAACCCGGGAAGCTGCCTTGCCCCAAGTCGGACCATCAAATCCAACCAGCTCAGTATCTTCGACTCTGACCGGCAGCCGCTCTCAGAGTTTCAAACAGCCTTGGAGATGCTGGGGTGCGTCTGTGCTGTACCTGGCTCCCCCCCAAAAAAATGGGTGCTCTAATCACTGAGCTGCAGCTTTTCATTCTACTTCTCCCCCCCCTGTATTCCGAGAAAGATCCAGCCAAGGAAGGGATCACTTGCACAACGGGATCTCACGGTGTGTGTGTGTGGGGGTGCGAACTAGCAAGTTGGTTGTCACTACCGCATAGGAAGAACAACCCGTGGTTTTCTTTTGGGAGGGGGCGATCCCAACAAAGCCCTTCTCAAATGCAAAATGTGACCCACAGACACACACCCTGCCCTGTCTGGGATTCAGTATTCATTTCATATTGCATTTATACCCCACCTCCAAGGAGCTTGAGATGACGCCCCTGGTTCTCCCCCTCCTCATTTAACCCCCACAACAACCCCCCTGCGAGGCAGGTTAGGCTGGGAGGCACTGACTGGCAACCAAGGTCACCCAGCGAGCTGCACAGCTGAGTGGGGATTCGAACCCTGGTCTCTCCCAGGTCCTAGTCAGAACACTCTAACCACTACACCACACTGCCTCTCCGTTCAAGGTTATTTTTCAACATTCTTTTTCGATACCTAATTGTGTCAGTCTAGGCCAAGGAACGTTACCGTTACAACTGTGGCAAACTGCAGAGCTGAATCCTGTTATTTCTTTACTGGGAGCTGTTGCAACTAATCTCGATTTCCCTTTCGTTTCTTTAATAATAATAATAATAATAATAACATTTGGAGTAAAACAAACCAAAACACCTGGTGTGAGTCCAGACCGCAAGCCACGGGGAGGAGGAGGAGAAAACGTATAAACATGTATCTATGGATATGTAATATGGCTGCAGATCCTGAGAAATGCAGGCTGGGGGGAAACCGCTCCCCAGGAGAACCGCCCTCTCCCTTAACCAATGTGTTGGCTGCTTGGAGTGGCGAAGGGAGGGGGGGGGCCTCATTCAAGACATTTTTTCTGCCTCTGCACAAAGCAAACAGATCCTTAACCCCTTCGGCCTCTTCCCCCGGCTGATAAAAAGCCTCCAGCTGAGATCCGGCACTGAAAGCCACGTTGCATCTGTGATAAATAACATGCGAGGTCCGACAGCAGAAGCAGCGGCGGCCAAAAAGAAGAAGAAAGGAACTCAGCGAATGGCGTCGCCTGGAGACGCATGCAAGGAGGGAGCTGCCTTACAGAGCCAGGCACTGGCTGGTCAGGGTTTCAGGAAGAGCGTCTCTCCCCAGGCCTTGCTCACTGCTGCTGGCACGGACTGGCAGCAGCAGCCCTCTGGGTTTTCAGATGGGGTTTCCTCTACCAGCGACTGCCCTTCGGCATTTGAATCATGCGCCCATCTGCCAAGTCAAAATCCTTCCCTTAGAAATGAAGTTCAGATTGACTGTTATCGGGAAGTTTATTATGTTTTCATTTTTTGCTGGAAGCTGCCCAGAGCGGCAGGGGAAACCCAGCCAGATGGGAAGGGGTATAAATAATAAAATTACTACTACTACTACTACTACAGCCCTCGTTGCTCGGAAAAAAAGGCTGGAGTGAATGCAAAATTGAATATCCAGTCATATAGACCCTTGGGGTTGCTGGAAACCGCAGGAGGAGAAGGGGCTCTTGTGTTCGAATCCTGCTTGTGGGAGTCCCTCTGGGGTGCCTGGCTGGCCGCTGTGGCTGGGACAGATGGGCATGCTACAAATAATAAAATCACCACCGTTCTTCTTTAGGGTGCTGCCTTAGATGGGCCCCCTTTGGCCCGACCCGGCAGACTCTTCTTATGCTCTAAGATCTCAGTAATGCCTGCACTGAACGGCAGCAGCCCTGCCCAGAGATGCCCCTGGGGCCTTCTGCATGCAGAGCAGGTACCTTAACCGCTAAAGGTGCGCCTGCTGGAAGGGACCCAAAGAGTGATCTAGCCCAACCCCCTTTGGAAAAGCCCAGGGCGCAGTCCTGAACAGAAGGTGCCAACAAGCGCACGCCTTCTGCACGGCCAACGCCGACTGGAATATGGGTGTGTCAGATCCACTCCTGAGCCAAAGTCGGGACGCAATCGAGTCCCGGCACACGCAGAGATCTGGGTCTGGGGTGGAGGGGAGAAGAGAGGGCTGCCGCCTCCGCCAGCAGAACTGCTGACAACTCTGCAGGGAGGGGGCGCCTGGCCTTGAGGTTTGTTTGTGTTTGCGCGAGGCGGGAACTGAACTCACATCTGCCACGAAATAGCCCCACCAGACCCCGTTTCAGCTGCAGGGTGGTTCCGTGCCGTGTCGGAATCGGGCCTTTGCAGCACCTTCCCACTGCGCGTAAGGCAGATGCTGTCACTCTGGCCATCTCAGTGCCTATGAAGAGCAGGCAGAGGGCCTTTTTAACCCAGCACCCCGTTCTCAGGATGCCCCAAAGGAAACTCGCAAGCAGAGCCCTCTCGCCTCCTCTGGGTCCCAGCAAGCCCTCCGCAAGACGCACGGCGGCCTCGAAACGTGGAAGGAGAGGATGGCTTTCGGGGCTAGTGGCTGTCGGCCGCCCTCTCCTCCTCCACCAATTCATCCAGTCCTCCTTCCGAGCCCCACCTCCTGCGGGAGGGTGTTCCCAAAGGTTAACACAGCTCCTTCCCGAACCTTGCAGCATTCAGCTTCACCAGGTGCTTTCCCCCAACGCGCCTTTCCAGCGGACATCTCCATCTTAGTCTGTGTCCTGAACTGGCAGGACGACGGGGAGCAGGAAGAGGATCCTGTTGAGGGGGGAAGCCAGGGACTGGGGCGCAGAACGCCTAGGCTGCTGACTGGAGCTGGTTATCGGCAGCATGTGACAAGCTTGCTGAGGAATCCGCCCCGGCTGCCAAGATGCTACTGGGCCAAAATTTAAAGTGTTGCTGTGGGCGGGAAAAGCCCTGAATCCGAGACGACGTTGCCTTTCGCTGCCTGTTCCTGCCGATCCTTGGGTGTCTGTTGAGGAAACACTGCGAGCTGCTCCTTACAGGCCGACGCGGCCCCCTTAACGGAGTTCCCTGCCTTCGCACATGACTTATTTTCATCTATTACACTTGCATGCTGCCCTTTGATAAAAATATACAAGCTAAAAAGCACAAATGAATAGTTAGAAGAACAAAAACGACAACCTCCCCTCCCACAAACATGTTTAGAAGGCTGTAGAATATATAGTACTTCTTAATTATTAGACTTATTTAGGAGACGAGGCCTTTTGCATTTAAGACAACAGCTTAAAGCCTTTCTTGGAATTTAATTCAATATTACCCCGCCATGTTTTCATTCTCACGCTTCCCCTTTGTCTCCGATCCTGGTGGTTTCATGTTACACCGCTTTGATAAATCTTAAAATTCTTCTCGGTTGGGTGGTGTAGAAATTTAGGTATGTTTGAGTAAAGACGCAGGACCCGAGCATGAGAGCAACTGTCTCCCCACTTGCAACTCCCCAGTATGCTGTATCCAACAGGAGAGGGAGAGCATGGCCCTCATAGCCAGTAGACGCTGGCAGCCTTCTCAACCGATTTATATATATATATAAACCTTTTAATGCTGGATGTCAGAAGAGCCCCGGAGCAAACCAATGTCCCTCTCCCAGCTCCTTCCTCCTCAAATTGTGCATCCAACTAAGTCCTCCTCGGAGCAGACCCAACCTTCAACTTCTGTATTTATGCACGGGCTGGGAGAATGGAATTAAACTCACCGGCCACTTCCTTTTCAACAAGGGGGACCCCGAAAACATGATGCCGGCCTTCTCGCCTCAAAAAGAGCCGAGAAAGGTTCGGGGAAGGCGAGCAAAACGACTGAGGGGGATGGAGCGCCGCCTCTGCGAGGGGACGTGCCACGCAGGGCTGGATTTAGGTTTGATGAGGCCCTAAGCTCCTGAAGGTAATGGGGTCCTTTATATGTCAAGCTGTCTTTTGTCAACAACAAATTGTCGCTGTTTTTTGTGTTGAATATATGCTATATTGAGATTTGTGGAACTAATAGGTAGCCAAAGCCATTTGCACATAACAAAATATGTATTTTATCAAAGTAATTGTTGATTTTTTTTCTTTTACTTTTTTTTGGGGCCCCAAGAGAGTGGCACCCTAAGCTATAGATTGTTTAGCTTATACGTAAATCCGGCACTGATGCCACGGCAGAGAAAAGCCTCTCTCTCGCACAGCCGTTCTTCTCGGAACCTGAGGATCCATCATTGATTGATACTTGTTTTGTTTTGTTTTGTTTCTACAACTCAAAGGAAGAGTCTTGCGATTCAGTTTCAGGCTGTTGCAAAAAACCGCACCCCACTCAGTGAAATTTATCTGCAAAGGAAGCAGCTTAAAACAATAAATAAATAATGCACACTTTAAAACAAGCACAAAAGCCAGCTTTCTTCTTCTTGAACTCATTCATCTTTTTTATCTGATAGCAGGGAAGCAACAGGCCCTCCGGCCATCTGAAGAGTGAAACTTGAGTGGGTGTGTTTGTATATGTGCATGAGAGAGAGAGAGATTTCCCTCGAGAAACTACGCAGCCCTGATTCTTCCTTACACAGGGACGCGGAAGGAAAGCTGCCTTGTCCAGAGCCAGTTTTGTCCACTGGGCTCAAGGCAGTCTACACGGGCCGGCAGCAGCAGCAGCAGCAGCGGCAGCCACGATTCAGGGCGGGGAGGGAGCCAAGAGAAAAGAGGGGGAAGTAGCAGATCCTGCCCAAGCCTTGGCACTCTCCATCTCTGCTCCAAGAAGTGGAAGGGACCCCGAGACGCATCTAGTCCCACCCCCTGCAATGCCTCTATTCAAAAAGGGATGCAGTCACTGCCCACCTCACGCCTCTGTTCTGAGATGTATTGGGTTTTTTTTAATCTGCTAGAGGTCAAAGAGAAGAAGAAGCAAGTTTCTTTTCAGTCCCCAATTTCCCCTGAGCTCCTTTCTCCACCCTGCTGGTTCCCCTGTGGCATGCGGCAGCCGACAAACCCTTCTCCTCCTGCAAGTGTCAGCCTCCCTGCCTGCAAACCCGGGACGGTTATTATGCAAGCCCAAAAGCCGCGGAGAGGAAAAACAACAGCCCTGTACTCCTCGCCTTCGCCTTAAACGCAGCAGCGCTGAATCGAGGCAGATTGCACAAAGGGGTTTGGGTGGGGAGGGAACACCTGTGGCGGAGCGAGTGAAAAGTAATAATGAAGGGAGTTGCAAAATCATCTCCCCAAGGTGCTGCTGGCGAAGAGCTCTGTAAAAATGTCAGGGGGGTTGCATTGAGGAAAGAAGATTCAGGGGCAGCAGATTGGCTTTCCTCTCAGGAGGAAAGCCCACCACGACCAGAAGCAGCAAGAACAGAGGGCGTGCAGGCTTTGAAGTCAAGGAAGCCCGCTCCGTGCAGGAATCTAGTGCCAAAGCAGGAAACATCTGCCCAATCTTTGCCACAACCTAATTAAGCCATGCCCCGGCCTCTAGCGCTTGCCTGCTAAAAATAATTTTTAAAAGAAGGGACGCAGAAAGGCGGCATCCAGCTGATGGGGGGGTCCCAGCTCTGCTTGGCGTCTGCTGCCCTCTGCACGCCCGGGTCGAGAGCCAGGATGCAGCCGCTTCCCAGGGCAGGAAGGAAGGTGGCGTCTGGGCAGCCACGCTCTCCTGACGTGACCGAGAGCCAGAGCCATCGCTCTGCACTGTTTTGACCGGGACTCTGGTGATGTCAGCTCTGGAGTGGCGGTGGTTGCCGGCCGGCCGGCCTATTCCTCATGAGTCCCGTCGTGGTCACTTGTGTGTGTGACGGCGTTGGGGTGGGTTCTGCGTGGTCCTGCTTCCGAATACAAAAGGTTCCGGGAGGGACCTTGGTTTCCACTTGCTGCCAGTCCTAGAACTTCCTGCAGAATCCTCTGCAGCCGTAAGAGGAAGACGGAGGAGGCCTAAGGGAGATTTTGTTCCAGAACAACGGAAGAAGAGCCTGCTGGGTCAGCCCAAAGGGAGCCCATCTCGTCCACAGTCCTGCTCTTCTCACTGTGGCCAGGGAGACGCCCCAAAGGGAAGCCTGCAAGCAGGACCTGAGTTCAAGAGCAGCAAACCTCCCCCCTGCAGTTTCTCGGAATTGGCATTAAGAAGGATACTGAGTAGGCCATTGTGGCGAGTAGCCCTCCAGAGCCCTCTTCTCCTCCATAAATCTCCTCCAACTCTCTTCTAAAGCCATCCAAGTTGGGAGCCCGTCACTGCTTCCTGCAGCACGGAGTTCCAGTTTTGACTATGCGCTGTGTGAAGAAGCCCATTCTTTTCTTTCCTGAATCTTCCAACACTCGGCTTTGCTGGATGTCCACAAGAGGGGTGGGGGTGGGGGGACTTCTTCCTGTTCGCTTTCTTCACATCAGGCATAATCACACAATCCAAGAATTATAGAGTAGGAAGGGACCCCCAGGGGTCATCCAGTCCAACCCCCTGCAATGCGGGGATCTCAGCTAAAGCATCCAGGACAGAGGGCCATCCAAGTTCTGCTTAAAAACCTCCAAGGAAGGAGAGTTCTCCTACTGTCAAACGCGGAACTGGCAGGCAACTTTAGCTGACAATTCACAGGGGTGGCTCATCGCTAATCCACCTGCTTGCTGAACCAGAACCAACAAAATGAGCTGAATTTGCAAGGGGAAATGCTTTGGTAAAAAGAGAACAGTAGCCCCGGAAATCTGTGAGAAGGAACCTTTTGGTAGGAGCCCCCAAAATGCCCTGAGAGAACTCTGCCAGGCTAGCTGATGCTGCCATGTGTTTCAAGGTCAAAACTGCAATAAATCAGGTCTGAAAGCGAGGCAGAAGGTCGACCCAGATTATTGCCGTGACCAGAGGGTGGCGATTTGGAGCGATGGTGTGGAAGCCACAAGGAACAAGATGGAGCAAAACCCAGACAAGCAACTTCAGCATGGTTGCAGTTGTGGGAAGAGTCCATTTCGGGACAGGCGCTGTTTCAAAAAGGCAGGAAGGCACAGGTGCCCATCGCCTTGCCGAAAGCGAGAGGGCTAGGCTGATCTCAGCTGCACCTGGGTAGTGACTCCCCAAGGCGTGACTCGGTTTCCAGGGGACGAAGACCCGCTGTAAGTGGCTTGGTTTTGAAACGGCGAAATCAACAGCAAACCCTGCCCCCTGCGACGTTTCCACAGCCATTCATTAATTCTCAACAAGACTATCAGATAAGCTGTTTATTCCGCAGCTGCATGTGGAATCTTAAGGCTTAAAAAAAAACAACAATATATTTATATTTTTCCAAGTTTCAAAACTTTGAAAGGCTTTATTTCGCTAGTGGATTAAGACCAGGGGCCAAAGAGGCCCACACCAGACCGCACGCTCCCAGGGGCCGCGTCTGCAAAAGGGGTCGGGGGCAAAGAGCCTCAGGGAGCTCCGGATCCGACAGGCAACTTGCCGCGTAACATACAAGGGCAGCTCCACATCTGTGGGAAGAGAAAGAGTGCGCCCCCGTCTTACGCAACGCGCTTGCAACACCGCAGCAGCAGCAGCACGTGAAAGACTTTGCAACCGCGGGTGTCCCAGAGCTCTTGGCATTTCAGCAGTTCATTAATTCGTCCTGTTCTGGCTCCTGAGAACGGAGATTTTTATCTCCTCCCCACCCCCACCCCAGCTCCACAGTTCAAATTTCCGACAAGGGAAAGTTCCCAAATCCCTTTTGCAGAATCTTGAGGGGCAGGTAGAGGGAAGAGGAGAAAAGGGAATCCCCTCCATTTCCTTCCTCTGGTTCGTACTGAAACACGGACAACCTTATTCAGGGTGGCGGAGGGAGGACAGAAATCCGAGGAGCAGGATTTTACCCCTGCGAGGGCCTGCGCTTGTTATTCTTTGGATTCTGGGGAACGCCAGAGAGAGGGAATTCCAGGAAAACATCTGGAGCGAGTCGTGCCCGGACGAGACGTGGGGAACGTTTGCCGGAAGGGCTCCGATTACCTAAAGAACGGCAATACAAGCAGAAGAGAAAGAGCAGCAGGAGGCCCACAAGCTCCAGGAGCCGGGAGACCCTCAGCGCCGCTGCCACATGGGCCAACCCCTCAGGGCTGTTGTTAACTCAAGGGAACGAGAGCATATGAACCTACCCGGACCCTGAGATCATCTTCTGAAGCCCTTCTTCATGTGCCTCCATCTCGAGAGGTCGAGGGTGGCAACAAGAGAACGGGGCCTTCTCTGCAGTGGCTCCCCGTCTGCAGAATGCTCTCCCCAGGGAAGTTCACCTGGCACCTTCATTACACACCTTTAGGCGCCAGGCAAAAACGTTCCTTTTCAACCAAGCCTTTGGGTGATCTGATTGACATCCTATACCAGGCATAGGCAAACTCAGCCCTCCAGGTGTTTTGGGACTACAACTCCCATCATCCTAGCTAACAGGGCCAGTGGTCAGGGATGATGGGAGTTGTAGTCCCAAAACATCTGGAGTTTGCCTATGCCTGTCCTATACCCTTTTAAAATGTGGCTCTCTCTTTTTGGAGGGGTGTGTGTTATTGGGTTGTTGTTTTTATTGTTATTATATGATTTTATATATATATATATATATATATATATATTGTGGTTTTTATGTTGATCTTTTATGTGAACCGCGGTATATAAATTCAATAAATAAATAATAAATAAATAGAGAGACCTGAGGCCAAGCAGCTAAAAAACACTGCTTTCTTCTTTCGAGAACGGAGGCCTCTGAGAATCAACATCCATGGAGGAAGCGAAGGTCCCGGAAGCCCCTCTGCCCCTTGCGGCTGGGCCCGGCCAAAGGCAGCTCACTCTGCTTTGCACTGGACCCCCTCAGCAAGGCCAAGGGGGGGGTGTCTTGTCATCTGGACAGCCCAGAACCCCCAGACGCACTGCCCAGGCTTGCACCCCAGGGAGGTCACTTCGGTGTTGCTAACGCAGCGGTTTGGCTTCACCCCTGGAGGCGCACTCCATTGCCTCCTGAGACAGATTGCCTCTCCGGTGCCAAGCCGTAATCATGAGGACTAGAACCTTCATGTTTATTTTGGGGGAAAAGGGCCATCGCTCGGCGGCAGAGCGCCTGCTCGGTGTCCAAAAGGCCCAGTTCCCCAGCGGCCCCTCCGCAAACGGCTGGGAAAGACCCTCTTGCCTGAAACCCTCCACAGCTGCTGCCAGTCCGTGGAGACAACACAGCTCTAGATGGGCTCATGAGAAGGCACAAACAATCCCTGCCTTTTGCTCTGGGCTGCTTGTTGTCCCGCCTGCTTGCTCTCAAATTTGTTTGGCAAGCTCCATTCCGCACAGATTTCTTTTTAAAGAAGGAGAGGCCTTCGCAGTCGTCGTCATTCTCCCCCCCCCCAGCTGACAGTCAGGGAGCCGCCTGGCGATCCGGGCCCAGCGATTCCAGTGTAGCCACATAGCCAGCATTCCACAGGAATTCCAGAGCGACGGGCCTCCCGTGGAAGCTCAGAGGGACAAATGTGTGCGCTCCGCTAAGTGGGAAAGCATGCAGCGGGAGGGCACGGCGCAAGCCGCTCTTGCACCCCTGGCCGTCACCCGGGGGCCTCCCATCTTCCACCGTCATTTCGCGCCTCTGCACCACGAACTGTGCAGAAAGTCAGGGCCTAAGGTGAGCCAAGCCGCTACTAGAAAAGGTGGCCAGTCTCCTGTCCATGCAGCGTCCAACTATCTCCGGCCTCCCCTGCCGGAGGCGGCCAATGCCTTTCGCCACCAGTTGCTGGTGTGCGTCTGGGGGCTTCCCTTACAGGGTCACCTGTGGCTGGCCACCGTCAACACAGGGAGCTGGACGGGACCCCTTTGGCCTGACTGAGACTGCCATGTTCAAAATTAGAATTTTGCATCCGGCGCTGCGCGTCCAAGGAGAGCTATATGAAAATGAAGTGCCGTTGGTATTTAACACCTATAAAATTAGCAAAGATGAATAGAACTGCTTCAAATGTATGTTGGAAGTGTAAGGAGAAGGAAGGGGCCTTCGACAGCGTGTGGTGGACGTGCGAGGTAACAAAAGCCTTCTGGGAAATGAGATATAATGAGCTGAAAAAAATGTTGAAAATAACGTCAGTGAAAAAACCAGAGGCTTTTCTTCTACTAGGAATTTTAGGTGGAGATACCAAAGGAGCAGAAACGATTATTTATGTATGCGATGACAGCAGCACAGATACTACTGGCCCAAAGATGGAAAGAAGATAAAGTCCCGGCCAGAGACGAAAGGCTGACAAAGATGATGGACTAGGCCGAAAGGGCGAAAATGAGCGGGGGGAGGGGGATCAGAAACCAGGAAGATAGAAGCTTTAATAAGGAATGGAGGGGGGGGAATTACAATGTACTTAAGAGAACACTGTAAACAGCTAAAAACTTTGGCAGGATTTGAGTAACGCTTGTAGTGTATTAAAATTAAGGCAAAAATTGGACTACTTACGAAAAATAGAGAAAATACGTGAGGCAGTTGAAAGAGCCTGAAAGTGGTAATCATGGAAGGGGGGGGGTGTCTAAGGATTCAGGGAATTCTAAATGCTGCTGGTGGTGTTTAATGTTTGGGTTTAAATGTGCAGTGTGAAACTCAATAAAAAGTGATTATACGGAAAGAATTTTGCACCCGGCTATCGGCCACTTGCGACCGAGTGAAGATGTCCGGGCGCCACCAGGAGGTCATTGGATCTGGACCGTTTTCGCACACCTAAGACCCCATCCCGTAGAATTCTATCTGTTATGTTTTCTCCGTACAATCGGAATGAATTTGAGGGACCAAAAGGCATTTCCTGTGCAGGCTGAGAAGGAGCAGCTCACAGCTGTGAAGAATATTCCTACGTTACGAATGGTCCCTGTCACCATTAAGAATAATATGATCTCTTAACTACAAAACTGGGGAGGGGACCAAAAACAAGGAAAAAAAGAAAGAGAGGTTGGAAGAGGCAAATATAGATGCGGACTGTCCCTGGATCGAGGGACTTTGTTTTAAAGTTCTCAGTTCTCAAACTTGCTCAAGGTTGTTACTTGGATACCAAACACAGACAGTCCATCGTTTGCAAAATACAACTTTTGAACTGCCTGGCCCAAAAATGGCATCTAATTTCTAGACATTCCGTTTTGGCGAGTGCAGCCTTGGTTTAAAGAGCCATTCCGCGCCCAGGTTATATACCTGAGTTTCGAACACCGCCAGCCTGCAGGGCGCTCTGCGTGTTCTCAGAAGCCCCACCTTGCGTGTGTGGACAAGGGAAACATTATCACTTGCTAGGGTGGGAAAAAAGCATGCGCTGCAACCGCCGGTTGCCAACTTCCACCAATAATAATAATAGATGCGCCAACATCTGAAATAAATAAAGAAATAGCCTCCTTCCTTCTCTCACACCAGCAACAGGAAATATATTCCTTTCCTTTGCTTTCCTTGGAGCTTTAAAGAAATATCACACCCTTGAGAACGGGGCTGAATTAATCCAGAGCTATCTATAGGCCCAGTTTCCCGTGTCAAGAGGGGACGGGGTTATAGGGTGGGAGGGGGGAAGCAGATTGCAGTGAAGACCAGCTTATGATTTACAGGAATTCCCAGGATTTTTATTTTTATTTTTAAGTCGCAGGAAACTGTTGCTAAGGAATGTTCCCACCTAAGCAAACATTACAAGACGCTGTTTTTCCCACACACACCTCTGAACTTTGCCACCCTCTGAGAAGGCAAAGTCTCGGCAGCAAGGAAAGGAATTAAAAAAAAAAAAAAATTGAGGAAACGAGGCTGTTCCTGTAGGCAAAGAGCTTTCCTTGGGTTCCCCAATGCATTTCAAGCGTGCTGCGAGTTGCTTGGAGACCTTCGTGGAACGAGGGACCCACAACCCTAAGAAATGAATTCTAATTCTAATTCTAATTAATAATAATAATAATAATAATAAGGATGATCAGGACAGTGGAGAGGACTTCAGGGCTCAGCCGTCTACGGTTCCCGTTTCCTCCCCCCAAAACAACCCACAATTCCTCGCTCGCTCCCTACAGCAGTTGCAAATCAACAGCAGAGGAAAACTCAGGAAGAAATTGGGGGAAACCTGGGCCAGCCAGCGAGCCAAAACCGGGGCTGGAGTGGCCAGTTTTGGGAGCAGTAGTGGAAAGATGGGAGGCTGGAGGAAGAGATACAACTGCGAGGGAGCAGAAATGGAAAATACGGACGTGTTTGAGGGGGGAACCCTCGTCTTGCCAGGATTCACGGCTGAGGCCTCAGCACCCGCCCACTCACGCCTGCCTTGTTTTGACTGCTGGATCAGAGAGAGGAGGAGAGATTAGCTGGGCGGCAGGAGATGGCAAACGGTTCTCTGCAGGGGGTTTGAGGCCCTGGAAGGAGGAGCACCCCTCAACTTTGGCATAAACAACCATCTCGGCCTGCACCGCGAAGTCGCTGGATGCAAGCCAGGGGCCCAAAAGGAACGCATTAAAAGAGCCTCCTGGACCAGGCCCGCAAGCAGGACCTGGGTGCAAGAGCACCTCCCTCCTCACCTATTCACCCATCAGAGTATTTGCATACTGCGGTGTCAAAGCAGGTTTTCGGCAATAAAAGCATAAAACCCTGCAACGAAAGCCATTAAGAGGTTAAAGACAGGCACCAATTCCCTGTTGTGGAAGGACGTCTTCTTAAAACGGAGATTCCTGCACGCAGGGGGGTTGGGGGTCCCTTCCGACACTACAACCCTGTGGTTGTACAGCAGCCTGCATAGGCCTGGTGGAATGGAAAAGTTCTCCGCTGGCACAGAAGACTCCTGCTGAGCCTCTAGTGGCAGGGAGTTCCCCAGGGCCGGCGGTGCTAAAGGCTTGGTTTCTTGTGATCCACAGCAACTGGCATTCGGAGACGGCGGAGGGAGAACACAGCCATCGGGGCCACGGAGAGCTTTATTCCCTATCTTAATTTGCCTACCCCCCCCCCTTTAAAGTCATTCATAAGAACATGAGAAGAGCTCTGTAGCAGCCCCCCCCCCCGGTTCAGCCTCCTGTCCTCCCAGGGAGCCACAAGATGCCCCCAGGGGAAGCCTTTGCAAGCAGGACCCGGCGCAACGGCAGCAACTTTCCCCCACTTGCGAGGATTCCCAGCAGAACCGGCACCTGCATTTTCTGCGGGGGGACGGGGACCTAGCCATGGGGTCTAATAGCCCCCCAGCAGCCTTATCCCCCTCCATGAATTTGTCTCATCCGTGCAAACACACAACAGCCGCTGTCTATGTAGCAAGCTCCTTCAAAATCTGGCAGTCAAAATATACACAAAGGAAGTTCGGCCGTGGCAGCAATTTGTGGCGTTCAAAAAGCTTTTTCCTTACACTCTCTCTCTCTCTTTCTGTGTTTGTGTGTGTATATATATATATATATATATATCTATATATATATATATATATATATATATATATCTCACACTGGCTGCAAACGCTACCAGTCCAAATGTTTTGGGCTTGTAAAACAATTAAAGAAAAATAAAAAAGCGCAAGAACGCAGAACCTACAAGGAAGCTTTGGGCAGGTTAAGTAAACCGGAGAACGAGCTTAGCCATCACAAAGCCTTTGTTGTCCCTTCTCTCCTAGCAAGCGAGACCCAAACATTGACAGGAGAGATTCCAAACAATGACAATTGGAAAGCAAACTACCAAAAAAAAAAACCACAAAAAACCACACTCCTTTCCAGGCAGAATGCAGAAGTTAAGCAGCTACTGGAATTAAATCAAACACAAAGCCTCGGGGTTTGCTTCAGAAACTGAAGCACGCCAAAGTGGGGAAGGAAACCGGTTTTGGACTTTGGTTAGTCCACCTGCTGCCGTTTGGTACCCACGGATATTTCTGAGTGGGCGAGTTGCGACTTTCCAACAACGCCTGCCACTGGAAGAGCAAACCTGCCCAGGGGTCCCACTGAAATGGGAGTCTTAAAAATCCCCCCACCACCACCGCTGGGTTTGGGCTAAACCACTGGGTTTTCATTTAGCAGTCATGCAAGGATGGCACTATGTCTATCGCTCTGTGAACTGGATTCGTAACGCTCGGATTCGTAACGCGCATTATTTGCACTGTTAATTCGAAAGCAAATAGGAGAGGGTGGTTCCCGCGGTACAGGCTGGGAGTCAGAGGTGGGGGCTTTGTGTCTGGGCCAGTTAAGGACCGCTGCCCTCGGCAAACACCACGGACTCTGACTAGCAGCAGAACTAAGAATTTATGTTCCCAAACTTGGGCCTTCCAAGGAGCCCAAGGCAGTGAGGCTCACATGGCCCTTCCTCCTCCCCATTTCATCCACACAACAACCCTGTGAGGTAGGATAGGCTGAGCCCGTGGTTCTCAACGTGGGGCAATTTGATTTTTAAGAGGGCCAATTTGAGAATGAGTTACAGTCGTACCTTGGTTCTCGAACAGATTGCGTTCCGGGAGTTCCAGAACTGTTTGAAAGCCAAGGCGCGGCTTCCGGTTAGCTGCAGGAGCACCGTGCAGCCAATCGGAAGCTGCAGTGGACATTTGGCTCCCGAAAACCGGAACACTCACGTCCACTTTTCAATTGTTCGGGAGCTGAAACGTACGAGTTCCAAGGCGTTCGGCAACCAAGGTATGTCTGTATCAACAAATGAATGGCTTTTTAGGCTTCCTCCATGTGAATAATAAGAATTACATGTCACGGGAGGGGGGTGCCACCAGAATTTTAGAGATGCTTAAGTGGGGCATGGCAAAAAAAAGGGTTGGGAACCTCTGGGCTAAACGGCATTTCTCAAACTAGGGTTCCCAGTGGTTGGGCTACAATACCCACCATCCCTGACCTGCTAGACAGGGATGATGGGAGCTGTAGTCCAAAAACAGCTGGAGCCCCGAGCTTGGGAAACCCTGGATTACAGCAGAGGCCCACCCAGTCCAGAATCCTGTTCTCCCCAGCGCAAGAGCCCTCTCCCCCTCCTGCCGTTTACAGCAACTGGCGTTCGGAGGCACCCCTTACCTCTCTGGCAATGCTCGTGGCTCCAGCAGCGCTCAATGAAGATGCCGTTGATCACCGTCGGGGAGCAGACGCTCTTCCCCTTTGCCTTTCCGGGGCAGATGTCCCCGCACTCCTCGTCCCGCTTGTTGGCAACGATGTAGTTGTCCTCGACGGAGTCCACGATCCGGGACCAGTCGATGGTGGACAGGTAGCACAGCTCGGCGTTCTTCTCGATGCGCACGGCCCCCCGGGTGATGTTCATCAGGCTCGGGAGGCCCACCTCCTTCAGGTGGACCATCTCGAAGATGACCAAGGCGTAGTTGAAGAACAGCCGCGCCCCACGGATGACCGTCAGGTTGGGGAAGAGCGTCTTAAGGCTCTCCAGGCCGTAGACCCGGAAGAGCAGCAGGTATTCGGTGACCATCGTGAGCTTGGGGAAGCTGAGGCCCCGGAAGTTCTCCGTTTTGGCCCCGAACATGAGCAGGATCTGCAGGTGGCCCTCGATCACGGTGCAGTTCTCGAGCTGGCGGAAGTTGGAAATGTCGTTCCGGATGTTCATACTCGGGCAAACTGGAAAGAGAACAGGGGGTGGGGGGGCAACAAAAACGGTTAAAATAATATGCTGGGAGAGCTTTCCAGCTGCCAAACAGACACCTCTCCTCCCAACAGGCAGCGGCAACAGCTTGTAACTCAGTCTTTGAAATTAGCCAGGCGCCAGATGCATTTTGCTCCTGGCTATTGGCCACTTGCGACCAAGTGAAGATGTCCGGGTAACAGGATGGCGCCTGACGTCTCCACCACTTGGAGGTGCGTGCCAGGGGGCCTTGCCTGTTTTCACACACTAAGACAGGCATAGGCAAACCCGGCCCTCCAGATGTTTTGGGACTACAATTCCCATCATCCCTGACCACTGGTCCTGTTAGCTAGGGATCATGGGAGTTGTAGTCCCAAAACACCTGGAGGGCCGAGTTTGCCTATGCCTGCACTAAGACCCCATCCTGTAGAATTCTACCCATTGCATTTTATTTGCACGATTGGACTGAATCTTAGGAACCAAAATGCTTTTTCCGTGCAGCCTGAGCAGGAGCAGCGAACGACGTTATAGCAAATTGTTGTCACTTGTCTTCGCTCCCCCCCCCACTCGCCGTTGGGAAGAATATTCCTGCGTTATAAATGGTCTGTGTCCCCACTGAGAAAAAGGAGGTCAGAATAGGCCAATATATATGTGGACTGTCCCTGGATCAAGTGACTTTCCTTCTTTCTGTTCTCAAAGCTCTCAACCTGGCTCAAGGTTGTCCTCTGAACTATAATAATTTAATAATAATTTATTATTTATATCCCGCCCATCTAGCCAGATGTTCAACTGAGAATCAGCCAGTCAGCCCATCATTTGATAAACAAGACTTTAGAGCTGTCGTGCCCCAAAATGGCAACTGGACATTCCGTTTTGGAGACTGTAACCCTGATTTAAGGAGCCGTTTGAAATCTGGTTAGAGTTTCTAACATGGCTGTAACTTCAAGCGCCGCGGGTTTGCAACTGATCCGAGTTCCACTCCGAGCAGAGCCACTGAAATCAACAGGCCTACGTCAGTCAGAGGAGGAACTTAAGCTGGCTACAACCCACTGCCTGTTTCTCCATCTCTGATACTACTTACGGTGGCGGTGACAGTTTCTTTTTTGGAGGGGTGGTGTGTGCGAAATAAGGAAAATCAAAAGGACAATTGCATTAAGAGGGCCTTTGGGTTTTATTTTCCAGCCACTCAGCCCCAAAGGGCAAACCCACAGCGTGTGAAAACCCCAAACCTCTCTTCCCCCGCCCTTTGCCCTTTTTGGGGAGGGGGTTGCCCACCCCTTGCCTGGCCTCTATTTCACTTGGGCCAACCCAGAGGGCCACCACTTGAGACAGGAAGGGCCAGTCTTGGGAATCTGAACCCAGCCAGGCCAACTATCTGCCTCCCCCCCCCCTCGGCGAGCCCTTGGCCACGAAGACGCTCCGGTGTCATAATCTGATTTAGACATGCTAATCGGCATTGGATAACCAGAGGGCCGGGATTAATATCCCCTCCCAGCTGCGCGATTAGCTGCCGGCACATAAAAGTCTTCATCTCCGAAAGCCAATTTGGAGGGCTCTGAAAGGGGATTTCAGCTAATTCATTCTGTGGCCACTGGCCACGACAACGATGGGCCACGCTACCAGTGTTGGGAGGGAGCAGGTTGTATTTTATCCTGTTTATTACTGGATTTATGGCTCGCCTTTCTTCCCAAAGAAGCCCAGGGTAGTATCCTGCTAAACTGCACTCAGAAGAGACCTGCTGAAATGAATGGGTCTGATTAGTTAGCCCGTGTCCTTCAATTCCAACGGGTTGGCATTACTCATACAAAGCAGACAGGATGAATAGGGCTAGGCGATGTATCAATATTGTGATACCGGTTTCAGGATTTTTGGCAATGCGTCAAGGGTCATTTATACGTGTGCACTGTGCAGAAATCAAAATGCGGAGGAAACCGTGGAGCCAGCCAGCGCCTCTCCATCGCTCCATCCTCATTTCAGACATCGTGATATATCAGTACAGTGCTACCTTGGTTCTCAAACTTAATCCGTTCCGGAAGTCTGTTCCAAAACCAAAGCGCGCTTTCCCACAGAAAGTAATGCAAAACGGATTGATCCGTTCCAGACTTTCGAAAACAACCCCTAAAACAGCAACTGAACATGAATTTTACTATCTAACAAGACCATCAATCTGTAAAATGAAAGCGATAAACAATGTACTACTGCAGTCACACCATCAATCAATCAATTAGTAGCTGAACTGGGTTCCACACGGTCACAAAAACAAAAAAAGAGAGCCGCAAATACAAAAACGCAAAATAAACAGCAAAAACAGACAGAGCTCAGCGTAACACTCAAATTGGAAGCGTGGCACTCAAAACGGAGCATGTTTGGCTTCTGAAAAAAAGTTCACAAACTGGAACACTTCTGGGTTTGCAGTGTTTGGGTTCCAAGTTAAAACAAAATAAAAAAATTTCCTTCCAGTAGCACCTTAGAGACCTTAGTTGTTCTCTAAGGTGCTACTGGAAGGATTTTTATTTATTTATTATTTTGTTTTGACTATGGCAGACCAACACGGCTACCTACCTGTAACTGGGTTCCATGTTGTTTTGAGTACCAAGGCATTTGAGAACCAAGGGACCACTATATATATCACAACTGGGGGCATGTCACGACCTTCAAAACCAGGTATCGCCCTGCCCTATCGATAAACGCCAAGCCCGTCGATTCCAAGGGGTCTTTCTTCTCTGGATATTACTATTCTTTGCTGCGTTCCAATCCTGCCCTTTTGGCTGCACGTGTCTCAGAGGGAAGGAGAGCTAGGCCAGAGGTGGGGCTGGAGGCGGCGGAGGCCAGGCAACCCAATATCTGCAAAGGTCGCCCGTGCTTAACCCCGACAAATGTCACCGCAAGGCATCCAGCTAGGCCACTTCCCTGTGTGTCCTTTTGTAGGCGAGTGGCCGCGGCCTACGGCCATGTATTTGGAAATGCCTCGCCGGAGCCCGCCCGCAAGTTCAGGACACTGAATGTTGCTGCAACCTGAGCCAGTGCTCATTCAGGCGCCGCTCAGGAAGCAGGGACCCAGAGGGGACGAATCCTGCGTTGGGGGGAGCTGGGAAGCAGAGTACCCTAGCCCTCCTCCTTGCCACTTCAGGCACACAGCTCAGCGGATCGCAAGGCCGCCTCCAGAGTTGCCTTCTCCCCGTGTAATTAAAACACGAAAGCTCCTTTTACGAGTAATCGTTTAAAGCCCATTAATCGCAAATAATAATAAAAAAATTAGCTGGCAGCGCTGCTGCGGAATCTGGAACAATATGGCTGCCCGACAGCATTCTTCTGGCAAGAGGTCCAGGCCGTCTTGTAAATCGTCAGTGGAATTTTTCACCTTCCCCTCTTTTTAAAGATGCAGAAAGAAATGTGGCGTCGATCTCGCGTCTTTATAAAGGCAACGCTGGAAAAGGGGCCCCTGGACAACTGTTTCCTCTTAAAAAGCAAAAAAATCAGCAGAGAGGCAAAGGAGGTAAAATGTTTTGCTCCAAATACAGGCTAAAAGTATTTATCATTTTAAGGATTCCTTCTGGGGCAAGTTTAACATATTGATTTAAACAGGTGTTTTCCATTTGGAGCAGAATCCGACCGGAAGCTTTTGGGAAGTCCGCAAACAGCTTTGCCTCACTTGTGCCACGGGGACTAACGTTCACAAGTAGACTGCCTCCGAGTCTGGAGGTTCATCTTCACTATCGCGACTAAGAGCCACTGACGGGCCTATCCTGCAGCGGATTAGACTAACTCCCTTCCACAAGGGAGCTGGAGTTTTCTACGCCCTCTCCGACAGCAGAGCCATTGTGGCAAGCAGCCGTCACCTGCCGCGAACCTCCTCTTTTTATTAAGATATCAGAGTCGGCGGCCCTCGCAGCTCCCAGGCCCAACTAGCTCCTTGCCGTCTGCACTGACTGCCAGCAATGGCTCTCCAGGGTTTGGGGCATCACCTGGAGACGCTGTCACCTGGGAGCGAGCCTGTGGTATTCTGAACGCGAAGCTGAGCTGATTTAAAGAGGAACGGAGTGAGCTGCCTTGTGCTGGTTTGGTCCATCTTGCACTTCGCCCCCCAAGCTGCTGAAACCTCCTCTTTGCCTGGCTGCAAAAGGGGGCAACTGACCCTCAGGTGAGAACAGCCTTGCTGGGGAAAGGCCAAGGTGGCTCCCCCTGGCTCACCCCACGGCTGCCAACCAGATACCACCAGGGGCCCACAAACCCACCCATTTTGGGCCAGGCCGGGGGCAGACCGTGGGTATGTTCTGCCCCGCCAGCTGAAGACCCAGCCAGACTGGCCTTTTCCCGTTAAGAAGAAAAGATAGCAGGGTCGTGGGTTTGAGTCCCAAACTGTCCTCACTTGTACAACACCCTTCCTCCCATTCTGGCCTTCCCCTCCATGAATTTGAGGCTCCAAAGGGAAGCCCCCCCAAGCGGTGCCTGAGCACAAGCTCCCCATGTGTGCCTCCCAGCAACTGGTAGCCGGGGGGGTGCAGAACATGAGCCATTGCGGCCAGTGGCCACTTTTTGGGACCTCTTGGAATGAGCTGCCCCTCCATCCACCGCTTGCCAATCCTCGAGGCCTTTCTTGCAATGCTCCTTAGTCCAAACAACTCAAAACTTGTTTGTCTTTCCTTTAAAGGGGGTGGGGGAAGAAAACCAAAGTACTGGGGCTTTTCTTTTTTCCCTGCTGTTCCTGTGCAGAAGGTTAGACTTATTTGTTAACCTTGAAAGCTACAAGTGCAAACCGTCTTGACAAACAAATCCTTGAGGGAAAATTTGCTTGCTCAAGATATTGCTCCGTTATCTGGCCAGGGAGTTGTTCGGCCAGAGGCACACACAGGTGCCACTCAAGGTCCCTCTCTCCTGGGCGGGACAGGTGGCCACTCCGGCCTCTGGAAGAACCGGCCGGCCTTGAGTTCCGGTCCTCCACCATCTCCCCATTCCCAGAGAAAAAGGTTCGGGGAGATTGCGGGGCAGCAGTGAGATCAAGTCTGCTGGACGGATGCACCTTTGTTGAGCCACGCAACCCAGTTCATTTGCTGAACTGCAGAACTGCAGAGCCGGAAGGGACCCCTAGGGGACATCACCCCCCTGCGAAGCAGGAATCACAGCGGATCACAAGTTTCACTGCACATACTGGGTAAGGCGGGTGTCTGCTGGAGAGGCATTTATATCCTGGAACGGATGGCATAGCTCGGTGCTAGCTTTGCATGCTCAACACCTTCCGGTGGGGCTGGGAAACAAACCCTAGGGAGCCGCTTCCAGCGCTGACAGCCTCCCGCACCCCCAGCCTAAGCAGAATCGGAACCTTCTCGGCACACACACCCAAACCCAAATTTTAAAGCAAAGCCCCCTCTCTGCAATGCACAAGTCCCAGAAACACAATGCAAAAAGAAAGAAAGAAAGAAAACTTGGTTGCCAGCAGGCGGTTGGGGGTGTGTGTGTGAGAGAGCATCTTACATAAACTCAGAAGGTAGCGTACCCTTGAGGCATCGAAAGAGCGAGGGCAATTCTGGAACGCAGCAAGAGTATGTTTGTAGTAAACAATCTGGATAACAAACCTTTAATGACTCACGAGGGGCGGCCTCTGCACTTTGCATTTAAAGCAGTGCTGTGCCATTTTGATTTGCCACAGCTTCCACCCACCCACCCACTGCCGGCGCCAAAAAATCCCAGGGACTGTAGTCTGTGCCATGCAAGTTGTCAAGAGACCCTCTCACAAGAGATGCAATTCTCAGCACGCCGCAGTTGAACTCTGGAACTCACTGCTGCAGTAGATGCTTCCAAATAGCACTTGCTGGCAAGTGCAGGAGGGGAGACTGTGCTCTTGGGCTCAAGCTCCGCTTGCAGGTTTCGCATACGCATCTGGCCGACCCCTGTGAAAACAGGAAGAGCCGCCAGCCTGATCCAGCAAGCTCTTCTTATGTTCTTACGTGTGCCTTAAAGAGCCAACCCCTCTTCCCCACACAGGGAACTCGGGGAACTTTAACTCTGCGACGACGGGAACATGGGCCTCCTAATAACTACTGGCGCCCGCAACAAACTACAGTTCCCAGGATTCTCCCAGGGAACCTGCAGCTGCCTTAAAGTGACGTGAAACAGCCACAGCAGGGGCCGCAACTCTCCAGCGGTCTGACTTCGCCCCCAATGGCGCTCTCTTGCCTTGCCTCCCGACTCGGGCAGATGCCAAGCAACTAAGGATGGGGCCTGTGCAAGAACGGAAGAGGAGACAAAGGAGACTCAATACTGCAAAAGCTGAGAGGTTCAGCGGCCCCAGGGGCTAGCTAGCTGTCTAAATGAAAGAAACTGGCGCAATCTTTTCGGCAGAAAGACGCTCCTATGCTTGCCTAGTTATAGTTCGCCAGGAACGATGCTTGGGCACATGCCCCCAATATCTTAGTTATTATCGGGGGGGGGGTAAGATGGGGAGGAGAGTGAGCCACCCACACCCTTTGGTTCCTTCCCCCATTAAATCAGCTTTTCTCAACCTGGTTACCTGACAGGGGGTTGATGGTAGCTGTAGTCCTATGGAGGTTGGTGAAAGTTGCATTAAATATTTGGGGGAAGCAGGATGTCTAAAATATTATAAAAGAATGTATTTCTTAACGGTTGAGAAATGCAAACGCTGCTTGAAATCAAGCTGCGATTTCTCCAAGAATGCTGCAGACAGGACAGATCCGACTAATGCTTCTCTCTCTCTCTCTTTACAAGAGTTCTCCAAAGGGCCTTAAAAAACAGAAACAAAACAAAACAAACTCAGTGGGAAAGCTTTATTGAATTGTACCCAGGTCTCCGTTTAAAGCCTCCACTTTTATAGTATTGTTAATGAGGCAGCGATGGGCGTGTGGCTCTTTACACACTGGGTTGGTTTGAACTCGGAGTCCCGAGAGGGGAGTCGGTGCTTCTTGCAGAGCATTCCTGTGTTTTGGGGCTCTGGGTAGACTTTGCCAGCTTGGTTTTGGATGAAAAAAAACCCCGGGGGTCGGGGGAGGGCCTGCACTCCAGAGCGTCTGAAGGGCACCAGGTTGCCGAAGCCTGCCTTGGGGGGTGAGCACACAGCTGTGGGAAGGACCTGACGTTGCATAACAAGCCTTTCAAGTATTAGAAATCACCCCAGAACTGGCCTTACTGAACATCTTCCAAGACAATAATGCCCACTTACACCACAAAGAAGTCATAACCCACCTACTCTCAGCAGCCAGAAACATCATAACCAGACACTGGAGAGACCTGTCAGGAGTAAGCATGGACCAATGGTACCAAATAGTATGGGAAACAGCCTTACTAGAAAAATTAACCAATAAGCTGAAACTGACACAGGGACAAATAGAAGAAGACGCCTTCACCCCAGTATGGCTCCCCTTTATCACACACACAGCCCAACAAGACAATGACAAAAATCCACCAACAGCATACAAATCAATATGGCCAACCTGATCCAAAACACCCACCCACCCCACTCACAGCCAGACCACAGAGGGCCACCGAACCCAGTGCTGGCAGCACTGACTGGCAGCAAGGGTTCCCTGCGGGTTCAGGCAGGGGGTAATCCCAGCCCTATGCAGGGGGGCTGACCCTGGGACCTGCTAGGCATACAAAGCCCTGCTCCTTCCCTTAAATGCAAAGCAGGATTCCAGTCCTCATCGTCTCAATCGAGGGTGGATTTAAATAAAGATGCAAGAAGCTACCAATATTCTAACAAGCTCCATATTGCCCACACTGACGTGGCAGCGGCCCCGTACGGAGATGCCAGAGAACAGAACCTGGGGCCTTCTGCGTGCAAGAGGGCCGGCCGGCCTACCCCTGTTCATAGTCGCTTTCTATGACGTTTCTGGGCAGCACTTTAAAAACAAGGACACACGCCCTGCCGTTTTGCACGGGCTGGCAGCCTGCTGCGCGCTTCTGCAGGTGGGAAGGCCTGAGCGGCAGAACAGCAGCCTCGAAAACGGTAGCCTCGCGGTCTACTGGCGCAGCCCCAAGCCCCAGAACGCCGCTCCGTGTTTTGCATGAAGTAACGCTTGCACAAACCCCTGGCAAGTGAGTGGCCGCTTCGACGCCCGCTTTTATATATAGCCAAAGGACGGATATATAGATGGGAGGAGCACAATTATACCCCTCTGTGTTCCAAATGCCACAGTCCAGAGAAGCCGTTTTGGGGACTGGTGCAGCGGGTGGTTTTTGGGGGGAGGGACAGTAGTGGTTCGGGACCCGTTTCAGAAATGCTTGTGGGGAGGCCTGAAAGGTGGCGTGACCCAAACAGCCTCCGCTTAAACGTGGAGAAAACAGCAGCGTTCCTAGTTATCCCCCGGTTAAGCATTGCAATGCGCGATGTAAAAATTTAACTTGGATGCACGTAAACACGGCCGGCAGCTGGGTCAGAAGTCACTTGCTCCTGAGTAACCTCACTGTGTATGCACTCGCAGCTAATGGAGGAAACTCAAGGAACCGTCCCCCCCCTCTCATGTTCAAAGACCTGTTGTGATGTTGGGGGTGAACGCCATTGCTCAGTATCGGGCGGGGGAATGTTCCCCACTGGAAAGCAGCTGCTGCCAGCCAGTGTAGCCTATATCACGCTGGGTAGATGAAGGCAGCTTTCACAAGTCTCCGTGTGTTCTGAGCTCCTTGCATTCTGGCTATGTAGTCAAAGCTGGAGGGAACCAAAACTTCTTCCTCTCTGCAAAGCACTCCCACTCTCACTTAAGGAACCAACTTTTGGGATCTCGAAACCACGGGGCTTCCCTATCCAAAAACATAAAACAACAACCCTTATCTGGGGGTAAGAAATAAACCACCACCGACAACTAAAACAATCCTTAGTCCCGTCAAGAAGAATAAGAGTTTTGTTTTCCAACGCTTTCAAGGAACGCATTTCAGAAAATGGCTTAAGTCGTGTCCGAGGTTGCCAAATGCATTTCTCAGATCGACCGCCTCGTTTTTTTCTAACACACACACCGGGGGGGGGGGGTGGACGGATCAAAGAATGTACAACTGGGAAAAAGAGAGAGAAGACTACATCAGGGGAAGAATGAAAACAGTGCAGCGTATAACAGCCACCTCCAGTTGTTATGGGGTGCTTGTTCGGCACTGCACTGCTTAACTGCTTCGAAACTGATTTTATTTATTTACTTACAAAATTAATTTTTTTTATCCCATCTTTCACCATAAGGTTCCAGGGAGGGGTTACTACAAAACTATGAAAACAGACTGAAATAAGGTTCCAATGGCGTTTCTTTTCTTTTCTTTTCTTTTTTAAAAAACCATCCCAAATGGTAGAGGGCTGTATTAAATTCGTGTCTTCCCCCACCCCAAAAATAATTCCGCCCTCCCAGCAGATAAAAGAAGAAGCCATTTCTCTCGGGGGACCAGCCTGCTTCCTGAAAGTGATGCCCGCCTCTGGGTTTCGCACGGCCAGAACCAGCCTGGCCTGAGAAGTTGAACATGCAAAATGGGCAATGCCAGTCCCAGCAAACTGTGAGAGGGAAGGAGGCAGGGAGGGCCCATGCCCCAGAGTTTTATGGGCTGAGCAAACAGGCTGTTTCAGCTCGGAGCCTGACTGTGGATGCATGCAGAAAACTAGATTAAGAGAGATTTTCAGACTTGGTCACCTCTGGAGGAGGACCCCTTTCTGCCTCCTCCTGCTTCTCTGGGAACAAGAAGCAGAGAGGATTGCCTGGCAGAATGTGCTGTCGCGAAAGTCGGGGAGGAAGGCCGATGAGGAACGGAATATAAAAGCGTGTTTCGTGGAAACGGGCCCGGGGAGGGGGGGGGCACCGATGGTGGAGAGCAAACAGAACGGCTGCTTCGTGTTTTGATTCTGGGATAATGGCAGCTGCTTGCATCAAGTGCACAGAGAGAGACGGGCGGCAAATCATTGCTAATAGGCGAGAGACGGTTCCTATGCGAAGCAAGGAACTTTGGCCCGGAAATGGGAGAGTTCTGATAAGCCAGCTTCCAGGTGATTCATCTTGTCAACAGGTGTCTCTATTCCTGTTATTATTAAGCCAGCGCTCCCGGGGGAGGGGGGGGGGATAGGGACCCTCCCTCCAAATAAAAGCACCCACTGCCGGCATCGCTCTTTCTGGCCTGGTTCTAGGAACCCGACATAGCCAGGGTCTCTGCGACCAAAATACATCCCAAAACACATCACAACATGTGATGAAACTGCCCAGGAGCCGGGAGGCACAGAGGGAGGGAGGGAGAACAGACTGGCCCCACACAGCTCAAACACAGCCCCAAATAACAGCCTACCCAACCTGTAGATCAGCAGAGGCCCACTCCTGCGCTGCTCTCCACAGACTGTTTCTAATACTCTTTCTCTCTCTCTCTCCTAGACAATGAAACCCTCGCAGATGCGAGTATCTTACAGTTTAACAGGGAGCTCCTTCCCCCGAAATCTGGGAGCTACAGAGGAAACTCCATCTAGCTCAATACTGCCCGCACTGGCTGGCAGCAGCTCTCTCCAGGATTTCTGCCAGATATTTTCTCCTGAAATAATAATGACCATTGCCGGTGCTGAACCAATTTAAGTGCAATCAGCTCCGACATCGGGCCTCGGAGGGGCTCCCCGTGGCAGAAGGGGGGTGCGCCCCGCAGGACACGCCAACTGTTAGCAAAGCAAGGAGCACTGGGCCAGCCCCTCTCCTCCATTCCCTTCTCCCAGCTGCTCTGCCCTAGAGAGATGATCCTTTCCTTACAAACAAACACCAAGGTTCAAGCCCTCATGGGTCTGAACGAAGTGCCGGTTTCAACAGGAAGCTGCCTTGCTCTGCCGCGGGGAGCTAGGGAGCAGAATCGCCTCCCTCCTGCAAGCGGCTAGCCGAGTGGGTCCATCTATCTCAGCAATGTCTCCTACGCTGACTGGCAGCAGCTGCCCAGAGATGCCATCTGGAACAGAACCATAGCCCTGCCGCCATCGCCCTGGCATGCCAACCGGGCCACGGAATCCAGTGTGGCACTTAATTACCATTATCGATGGTCAGGATGGGTGGAGAGGAGGCCTCCGGGAAGATAAGTGCGATCTGTTTATTATATTATCTCATGCTTATGGCTTTACCCCACGCTGGCTTTCATGCTCGCCACCTCTTCCGGCTTGTTATGGTTTTAGTGTAATACAGCTTTTCCTTGTAATGTTTTCGATTTTATTCATTTGTCTCCACGTCCCGCGTGATGCCTTAAAAAGAGAAACGTGGGAACGGTCTTCCCTCTGACATTCAGAGGTATCAGCCAACGATCTTACACTTCCAGAGCTTGCCAATGACTTTTCTTTTTGCACCCAAGCTCTCCTCGCCTCCATCCTTATTCCAGACATCGTGATCTATCGGTCGGTCGCGATGTTTAGCTGCTGACATATTGCAGATATCGCCCTGCCCTACTAACGGCTTATGAAACCTAAACTATGTTTTATGCTATTTTATTTCGGCTGAATGCCTTTCCATCATCTCGTACAACTGCTTCAATGCTTTTGGACGCTAAGCGATGTACAGAGGCTTTTGATAACTAACTAAAGGAAGCTTAAACAAAACAAAATAAAATAAAAAAATTCCTTCCAGTAGCACCTTAGAGACCAACTAAGTTTGTTCTTGGTATGAGCTTTCGTGTGCATGCAACTTCTTCAGATAACAGAACAAATCTCATTGTCAAATCATGCTAGGAAAGAATAATTTAGTGTGCCTTTTTCATTCATCTATTATTATTATTATTATTATTATTATTATTATTATTATTTCTACTCTTATCAGTTTCGTTAAAGCTTATTAATCAACGCCCTCCAGGCAAGTACAAAAGTCATAACTACCACAAAAAGAGGGGGCATAACCCCAAACGGCTCCTTTCCAATCACCTGGAAGTGTTATGATTAATTCTACTAGTTACTAGCTACCGTAACGGGTGTTGCAAACCTACACACACAGTGACCCAGAAGCAAACCCCACTGAACCAGTGGATTCTGAGTAGACCACACTTTGAGGCTGCTACTACCAATTCTAGTTATGCAGATACTAGAATAACACCCACCACTAGCGTGCCACCGTAATACTGTTTATATCAATAAAATAAACTCTCGACAAGCCAAAAACACGAATCATGGCCACTCCTATTACGGGGAGAGAGAAAAGCATCAGCCCCAGAGGTCTCTCCTCTCCATGTGCCCTCTACTATTATAATTGAGGCTACTCCCAGAAATACTACCATTAGTAAATGCAGAGCAATCACCCCAGCGGTCTCTTCTCTAGGCACACCCTGTCATTAGGATTCAAATCTTCTGCTACTACGTATTAGCGCTACCGAAAAATCACCAGAGGACTTCCCTGAACGTCCCGCCTTCAGTTGTGATTTAAATCTACTACTCTTATTTGTTAGTTAATTGATTTCTGTACCACGTCTCAGAGGAGCCGAGAACTTAAACAGAGCGTTGCCAGGATACACAGTTAAGTATATAAAAAAAGTTACATTAATACAAAGTTACGAACAGAATAAATAAAAAGAGGAGTTAGACTTGCCCAAGGTGGGCTGCCCACAGCTGTGCCCTAGTCACTCTCCAAACTCATTTCCAGGGGTCCAAAGGGTGGGGAGAGAGGTGCCCCCACCCCCCAGCTCTTTCTTCACTCTCCTCTATCCTCTCCTCCTGTTCCACACCACAGGTCTTCTTCCCTGAATGTCATTATGAATAAAATGTCCACAACCGCTCCCCCAAATCTTGGTTACCGGCCCGCCAAGACGACCCCAGTCTCCTAAACTGGTAGCGCTTCCGTTAATAAATGCATTGCAATCGAGCCTCCTTCTGCCATTCCAATTTACGTCGGATACAACCGTATTGCTAGAGCTGCCCAGAATATTGCAACTGCCCTCGAAATCTCCCCACAACTGGGTCTTAAACCTGGCACCCGAGGCCTCCCTTGAAAGCATCCCCTTCCATTGCAACTCGTGCCAGGATGCAACTCTGACCGTTACGTTAAATTTAAGTCTTCCACTACCGCCAAACGCATGGCAGCCACACAGGTGGGCACCACCGACAACAGCAACCCGGTCTTGAACGGTTACCCCCTTCCAAGGACGATTTAAGTCTAGTTGAGCTGGTAGAGAGAGGTAGGGCCGCGGGTTCGAGCCCCACGATGGGCAAAAGCTCGCAAGGGGTTGGGCCAAATGACATTTGGCGCCCGTTCCAACTCTGCAAATTCTAGGATTCTACCAAGCGGGTTGCTAAACGCCTTGAAAACCCTCCGGAGCGCAACTCCAAGCCGTCTGTTCTGAGCCCACTGCCGTTAGGTGTTGAAATCACTCCGTCCCCCAATGCAACCCCTACCATCACGATTCACGTACTGCAATTGCCCCAGAACTCCCCATGACTACAGGGGGGGGCACCCCAGAGGCCTCCTCCCCTCCCCAGGCGCCCTCCAGCAACTGCGGCCAGATGTTGGGAGCCCCACCCCCAGAGGCCTCCAATCCGCTGCAAGGCACCTGGGCTTGGCTTCTGCAGCCCAGTTTGGGCCCCTGGAGGTCCGCTATGGGGCAGAGGTACAAGGCGAGGGGGGGCCACGTCCAGGAAGGAAGCAAGGCGAGGGGTTCAGAGTCCCCCAATGGGGAGCTGGGCTGCAAAAAGCCAAGGCCGGGTTTTCTCCTGACACCTGCAATGAAGGGCCCACCCCAGAAAGGGGTCTCCAGGAGCCCCCTTACTGACCCCCCCATTCACCCCCCCCTCCTTACCCTTCCTCACTCTTCTGGCTCCTAATACCCCCTATTAACTTGCCAGGCTCCCTGCCCTTCCTCGCCCCATTCACCCCCCTCCCGACCCTTTGTTACCCAACTGGATGTTGCCCCCCCATTAACACCCCCCCACATACCTACCTACCACAGTAGCCCCTCCCTGTGGCCCTTACCCCCCGTTTCACCCCCCACACCCACCCCACCCCAGGAGCCCCTCGATTCCCTCCTGCCTATTCACCCCACCCCATTCCTCCCCCCTTCCCTCTACCCCGTTCACCCCCCCACCCACCTCGGTTTTCTCCACCCCCTATTCCTCCCCATATCCCCCCACTTGAGGAATTCCTTCGATTACCGTTACCCCGCCCCCATATCCCCCGTCATATCCCCCCTCACTTGTATTCCTCCCCCTACTCCCCCCCCCTTCGCCCCCCCATATCTTCTCCCCTCATATTCCCGCCCCCCCCGGCGAGCCCCACTCACTCTCTGCTTGGCCCCCTCCGGCCAAGGCGAGGAGGGCGAAGGCGGCGGCGAAGGCGAAGGAGGCGAGGAGTCCCGGAGCGAGAGGAGGGGGCCCGGCATGAGGAGGAGCCCCCCGCCGCCCGGGAAGAGGCATGGTGGCGGGGGCCCCGAGAGCCAGCGAGCGAGCGAGCGAGCGGCGAGGAAGGCGAGGAGGACCAGGCCTCCCTCACGGGCGACGGCGAAGGGCGAGGGGCGAAGGCGACGACGCGGCTGCTCCTCCTCCTCCTCCTCCTCCTCCTCCTGAGGTAAAAAAGAGGCCGCGTCCCAGGCCCAGGCAGGCAGGCAAGCAGGCCCGCCTCCTCCGCCGCCTCCGCCGCCAGGCCCACGAGACCAGCACTCGGTAAACAAGCCTCCGCCTCCTCCTCCTCCCCGGAGTCTCCTCACGAGGAGGAGGAGGAGACCGTCCTCTTCTTCTTGCCAGTATTATTATTATTATTATTATTAGTCAGCTCATAGGCCGACCTTCCCCCCCCACACACACACACAAAAGGCCTTTCGTTATTAGTATTATTGCTGCTGTTTTTATTATCACTAACATCCTACTGGGTGGCTATTATTATAACTGCTATTATTATTATTACTACTACTACTACTATTATTACTGCTAATGTTATTATAATTACTAACACCCCAGGTGGCCACTATTATTATTATCATTAATAATAATAATAATAATAATAATAACATCCTTGGTGGCAATAATAATAACTACTACTACTACTACTACTACTACTATTACTATTACTATTACTATTGTTGGAAGGAGAAGAACAACTACAGAACCACAACCATCGGGGTGGGGTGGCTATTTTCTCCAAAGTGGCTTTCATTATTATTACTGCTATTATTATTTGACATCCCAGGTGACTATTATTTTATTATTATTATTATTATTATTATTATTATTATTATTATCAGCTCATAGGCTGACCTCCCCCCTCCCAAAAAAGGTCTTCAGCAGCTTTCGTTGTTGTTATTATTATTATTATTATTATTATTATTATTATTATTATTATCAGCTCATAGGCTGACCTCCCCCCTCCCAAAAAAGGTCTTCAGCAGCTTTCGTTGTTGTTATTATTATTATTATTATTATTATTGCTGTTGTTATTATCACTAACATCCTCTTGGGTGGCTATTATTATTATTATTGCTATTATTATTATTATTATTTATTGGAATTACTGCTATTATTGTTACTTAGTTCAGCTCATAGGCCGCCCTTTCCCCCCAAAGGTCCCCAGTGCCTTTCAATATTATTATTGCTGTTATTGTCGCTACCACCTTCCTGGGTGGCTTCTATCATTATTGAAATTATTACCATTATTCCTGTTAGTTCAGCTCTCCCCCAAAAGGTCTTGGGCGCCTTTTGTCATTATTATGGCTGTCATCATCATCACTAGCAGCCTCCTGGGTGGCTTCCATTATTATGGGAATTAGGGTTGTTACCATCTTTGTGCTGGGTGGCTATTACTATTACTATTATTACTATTAGAACTACAGAACAAGAACCATCTGGGGGTGGGTGTTATTTTCTCCAAAGGCCTTGGGTTGATAGGAAGTCGGATGGGTTTGGAAGATTCATTGGTATTGTTTGGGTTTTTTAAATTTTGGGGTGTTTTTTGGGAGGGGTCCCTTCACCCCCCCCCCTTTTTCATTTTTTCTGTACTTCTTCTTTTTTCTTTTTTTCTTTATTCAAGATTTTCTACTCTTTTATGTTTTTTTTTCTTTTTCCGTTTAATGATACGTTATTTTTGGTTTACCTTATTTAAATTGTATAGAACTGTGTATAGTGTAAAGAATTTGCGTTTGGAACATTTGTTGTATAACTGTGGCAAACATTCTATAGCTGATAAATAAATGACAGTTTTTGTGCAAACAACAACAATAACAACAAAGGCCTTGGGTGGCTTTCATTATTATTGCTGTAACAGGTAGGTAGCTGTGTTGGTCTGCCATAGTCAAAACAAAATAAAATAAAAAATTCCTTCCAGTAGCACCTTAGAGACCAACTAAGTTTGTTCTTGGTACAGTATGAGCTTTCATGTGCATGCATACTTCTTCACTTCTGTTATTATTATCACCAACGTCCTTGTAGGCTTCTATTAATATTGACATTATTATTATTATTATTATTATTATTATATAAAATGATGCACTTCGGGGGCCCAGGCCCCCTGGGGAGTCAGGCAGCAACACCCCACCCCATTATTTCTGCGCTGGAATCTCATTTCTTGCAGTTTGTCTGGTGCAGCAGAAAACAAGCTTGCTCCCATCTTCTGTGTTCAGCTGGCCCTTCAGACATTTCGAAGTCTCCCAGGCTTAACACCCCCAACTCCCTCGACTGCTCCTCCTCATCAGGCTTGGTTTCCAGACCCTACTGCGGTGTGATTTATCAGTATATTACCCATTATTGATCAGTTTCATTGAGCTGAGATTCCTGCATTGCAGGGGGTTGGACTGGATGACCCTCGGGGGTCCCTTCCAACTCTACAATTCTATGATTTCCGGGGCAACAGCAAAGGCATGTCATGCTCAGAGCAGGCTCCCTGCAAATCAATGGGCTTACACTGAGTAGGGCTGCTTTCATAAGGGCTTAATATTGCAGACAAGGTTTTCGCCACAAGGTTTAATATATTGGCTTTTCCACTGAAAAGGTAAATCTGGATTAAATGTGAGGGGAGGAATTCTGGCTGGCATTTCGATGCGAAATTTGAGGCGTGAAGAGCACTCATCCCATAATAAGCACTGGCCCGACTTGGCTGAATATCACCCATCCTAATTGGTTTCCTCTTGCTACAAACTCTGGATTTCCTTAAATTATGACTGGTTTTATTATTAGCTCCCTTAATGACCATTACTACAGTTTCCCTTAATAATAATTAATGGCTGGCAGTAGTAGTCGTATTAACAAACTTGTGCTTGCCACCTCCGGTCCTGTGGCAGGCTTAATAAATGTTAAGAAAATGTAACCATGTAAGAAATTGAAACAAATGGGCTTATTAATCGGGGGCTGAAGGGGCACTGCTTGAGTCAATAGGAACTGATCATTAATGAGTGGGGGGGGGATATTTATTTATGTGTCAAAGCTGCAATGCTAACCCTACTTACTTCTGAGTAGACATGCTGATGTTGTTTAGTCGTGTCCAACTCTTCGTGACCCCATGGATTAGCTATTCCAGCTGGGGGAAAGGAGGAGCCCGATCATTTAGTAATTGATTGATTTTTGAATACGGGCCACTTTCCTCTTATTGTTGAGCAGAGAAATTGGCATCTGATTGCTTGATGAGGACAGCAAAGAGGATTAAAATGTATTAATTGCTGCTAATAATAGGAAGCGAGGAGTTAATTAACCTGCTCACAAGAACAGCAAGCAGAGGCTGACCCGTGTTGTAATAACGGAGGATAGCAGCGGGTTAATTTGCTTGTTAATTACAAAGAAGAATAGATTAATTACAAAGAAGAATAGATTAATGGCACCTCTGTTTATGGGGTTGAATGGTTATCTGCAGGGAATAAGGGGTCACGGGTGTTTGATGTTGCTCATGGGAATACAGCAACATATTAGTAACAATATTAATGCAGGGTTAATTTCTTAACTATTCAAAACCATGAGGGATTAAGTTTTTATTCATGAGAATAACGGAGCCTGAACTGAGTAAGAATTCGTTTGCCGTGAGAAAATAGCAGGGGGTGCGGAAACATATTACTGGATTAATTACACAAGACGCTGTGCATTTACGAATTCAGAGTTGGAAAGGGACCCTGAGAGTTATCTAGTCCAACCCACTGCAGTGCAGGAATCTTTTGCCCAACATGGTACTCGAACTCACGACCTGGAGATTAAGAGTCTCCCGCTCTTCCAACCGAGCTACCCCTCCGGGCATGATTAACAGGGGGCAATTAATGATTCGTCGTGCATTCGTTACCACATGTTGCATATGCACCCACCCTGCTAATTACCGGTAATTGCCTTCCCTTCCCCCCCTCACAACCACCCTGCAAGGTAGGCTGAGCCAAGATGAGGAAAAAGTGTTGGAGGGGAGAGGGCTCTTGGGCCTTGGTCAGACCCCACCTAGAATCCTGTGTCCAATTCTGGGCACCACAATTTAAGAAGGATGTTGACAAGCTGGAAGGTGGGCAGAGGAGGGAGACCGAGAGGATCCAGGGTCTGGAAACCTGATGAGGAACAGTTGAAGGAGCTGAGGATGTTTAGCCTAGGAGAAAAAGGAGACTGAGAAGAGATAGGAGAGTCATCTTCCAATAGCTCAAGGGCTGACATAGAATCATAGAATCATAGAGTTGGAAGAGACCACAAGGGCCATCCAGTCACATGGAAGAGGGAGCATGCTTGTTTTCTCCTGCTCTGGAGGGCAGGACTCGAACCGGTGGCTTCAAATGACAAGAAAGGAGATTCCAACTAAACCTCAGGAACAACTTTCTGACAGTAAGAGCTGTTCAATCGTGGGGTGGACAGTGATGGATTCTCCTTCCTGGGAGCTTTTGAAGCAGAGGTTGGATGGCCATGTTTAGTCGAGACCCCTGCATTGCAGGGGGGTTGGACTAGATGACTCTTGGGGGTCCCCTTCCAAGTCTAAAATGCCGTGATTCTATGTTGTTATCATCCAGAGGCGCACTGCCCCCACAGTGGAGGCAGAACATAACTATTGATCGCCTCCTCTTCCGTGAATTTTGTCTAATCCTCTTTGAAATCCGTCCAAGCTGCCAGCCCCTCATCCAGAGGGCAAATTCCACGGGTTTTAACTCTGCGCCGCTGTGCGAAGCCTCATATTTTGTCTGCCTCAGAGCTTCCAAAACATGAAGCTTCCTCCAATTTCCTTCCCCAAGAGAGCTGGGTTTAAACGCAAGGGCCTAAAGGCTGTCTTGGCCCTTTGCAAACTGATTTCCTGGCAACCAAGGGAGAGAGAAACAACAAAAACCTCAGCTGCCCGATTTGTGTTTATTCTCAGCGCCCGCAGAACTTATGCCATTATTATTACTGCTACCACAGTGGTACCTTGGTTCTCAAACTTAATCGGTTCCAGAAGTCCGTTCCAAAACCAAAGCGTTCCAAAACCAAGGCGCGCTTTCCCATAGAAAGTAATGCAAAACGGATTAATCCGTTCCAGACTTTTAAAAACAACCCCTAAAACAGCAATTTAACATGAATTTTACTATCTAACGAGACCATTGATCCATAAAATGAAAGCAATAAACAACGTACTGCAGTCACACAATCAATCATTCAAACAACAAAAACGCAAAATAAATATCAAAAACTGACAGAGCTCAGCGTAACACTCAAATCGGAAGTGTAACACTCAGAAGGGAGCACGTTTGGCTTCTGAAAAAAGTTCGCAAACCGGAACACTTACTTCCAGGTTTGCAGTGTTTGGGTTCCAAGTTGTTTGAGTCCCAAGGCGTTTGAGAACCAAGGGACCACTGTATTTGTTGAATTTATATACCGCCCTATACCCAGGGGTCTCAGGGCGGTTCACAGAATAAAATCAAGATATAAAACCACAATAATAATAATAATAAATAATAATAATAATAATAATAATAATAACAACTTTTATTTGTATCCCGAAACCTGGCTCAGGGTGGCTAACACCAAATATATAACATTAGTATACAATCAAACCATTATTAAAATACCTCATAAATAAAAACTACAACTCCCATCTGCCTGACACAGCTGGCTGCTGGGAGTTGTAGTCCAGAACATCTGGAAGGTGCCCGGTTGGGCAAATCCTGACTTTGCCCTCATTGCCAGGCTGCCTGGGAGCAGGTTAATTATATGAAAAGAATGCAAGCTATTAACCATAAACCCAGCTTGTTGCCCAACCTGCCACATGACCACCCAAAACACTGGACGGCATCCCATCAGCCGGGCATGACTCACAACCTCCCTGCCACCGTGCACCGTGGATCCAGAAGTGGGTTATTTATTAATTTCGCCTTATCGCGTCATTAACCCGCCAAGATACTCCCTCAACGGGGCCTGCTAAACTCAAGGGCCCTCGCTCGTTCCTCTTCCAAACCATTTCTTTTCTTTTCTTTTTGCATATAATTTTATTAAATTTTCTGTTTCAGTTTAAAGTACTCCTTTTTACACCCTTAAGATATCAATGCCTTCTCTTCTTCTCTTTCCATTTCATAAATATCATAAATCCCCGCATATTTTACAAAAAACTATACCATTGGTATTCCATCATTGCATCCATCAAAGCTTATTCACCCTGCTGAATTTATCTCAATGCTGCCAGCGTTTTCAGCTGTAGTTATTTCCCATATATTCAATAAAGTCCAATTTTCTCTATAAACGTATGTTCTTCTGGTTTCTCTTATTCTGTATGTTAAGCCCGCAAGCTGCACATACTTCGTCAGCTTAAGTTGCCATTCTTCATTTGCTCGTTTTCCATTTGGGGGCTAACGAAACACGGGCCGCAGTAGTGGCAGACATAAAATAACCTTTTTTTTTTGCCACCTGGGCCTTCAAAACCATTTCTCCACCGCTAAACCACATTCAGGGAGGCTTCCGGGTTAATGGGTTAACAGTCTTACTCATGCACAATTTGGTTTTCCTGTCTTTTTGTTTTGTGGTTTGCAACCTGTGCTAAAATAATCCCGAACCTGCCTATCGTTCAGAAACAACCCCCCCTCTCTCGTTCTCAACTTAATCATGCTGTTTCAAACGTTCATATATTTTATATATGGCATCCTGTAATGTTTCCTTCCAAAATGTTCCTTTTGGGGGGGGTTAGACTGTGTTCAATGTGTTCTTCCGTAGTTGACCTTTATAATGTTTTGTTTCGAAACCTTTACGGTAATATTTTCCTTTCCTGTTCATTAATATTGCTTTGATTGCGTACGTTATAGTTGCAATATTTTTTATCCTGGATTGTAATGGGCAGGGTATAAATAATAATTATTTTTATTTTATTATTATATATGCTGTCAACAGCTTCAAGATTTCCCCCCCTTGAAGATATAAAGGCATATAGAAATTAATAATAATAATAATAATAATAATAATAATAATAATAATAGTATATGGCAGCCTTGGGCCTCCCTCCAATCAGAATTAAAAGCTGCTGCCATTGCTAGGTAAGACTAGCATAGAATCGCAGAATTGTAGTCGGAAGGGACCCCCAGAGGTCATCTACTCCAACCCCCGGCAGTGCAGGAATCTCAGCTAAAGAATCCCTAGCCATACAATCTCGGTGCAGGAATCTCAGCTAAAGAATCCCTAGCCATACAATCTCTATTTATTTTTTTTAAGAAAAAAACAAGGAAGGAGAGTCCACCTTCTGAGGGAGCCCCATGGCCGAACGGCTATGAACATTAGGAATAACTTTCTGAGGTCGGAATCCCATTTCTCGCCCTTTGAATCCATTGGTTCAGGTCATCTGAGAAGAACAAGCTTGCTCCATCTTCCAGTTCCCCTTCAAGCAGGCCGATGCCCTTTAATAATGTGTTGGGGGGCAGTATAAATAAACTATTATTATTTGTATTATTGGCTCTCCATGGTTTTGGACTCCCAGCCTTCCTTGGAGACTGGCCTTGGGGTCCCTCGCACGCAACGCAGGTGCTCTGCAGACCTTTTCCCAGGGACGTTTCCGGCATCAGGCCGCTCGCCTCCCTGGGACCCGGAGACCCGCCCTGCCCAGAATCCCCTCGGAATCCTCACTCACGCAAAAGAGCCGTTGCCGCTGGTAAATTCCCCCCCCCTTTCAGCCATCACCTAGATACCACCCCCCCACACACACACAAACAGTAACTGGAATCTGGTTGCCGAAGGAAATTATATTCTTCCCGTCGCTGGGAATTCTCATGGGCAAGGTGGGTTTCTTACGGGCAGCCTTGGCGGCAGAGAGCAGTAAGTTACGACACTCACTTTCCTCCCCTCCATTAATGGAGAGAGGAGGTGGGGGGGTTTCTGTATCCTCGAATGGCAACTGAATATTCCAAGGCCCCCCCCCCGCCAATTAATTTATTTTTACCTTTGTATCCCCTTTATCTCGCCTCCCAAGCAGCCCAAGACAAGTGTGTGTGGTTCTTCCCTTCCCCATGTTATCCTGCACAGTAGGGAAAGAGCCTGAGAAGTGCCTGGCTTGAGGCCACCCAGCGAGCTTTGTGCCCCGAGTGGAGATTTGAACCCTGGCCTGGGGGGGGGACCTCCTGTGCTCTTAATGGCCCCTCCTTGCCCCCTATCTATGCCTCCTCTTTCACTTACAGAGGCCTATCTCTTATCACAGACAGAGATCGAACTCTGGTGGGTTTTTCTCAAGATCCAGAGCCCAGTCCAGTGGCCCCAGCAGACCCATCCCCAAAAGGGAAGCCTGCTTACCCGAAGAGGGCTGTTAGAGGGCCCCTTCTGCCTCCCCCTTGGCTCTTCCCGCCCCTGCCCCAGCCTGCCAGGACCCACGGCCTGGAAAGTTCCCCCGGCCAGAGGATATCCTCCTCCGTCACCAGCCGTTGGCACCAAGAGCTTGGGAAGCTGACCCCTTGCTGGTTCCTGCAAGCCTGGGAACGCCAAGACGGCTTCTGCATCATCGCACCCTCCCTTCCCGCTTCCTTCCAGGCGGGGAAAGCGCAGGCAGGATGAGGATCCTGCCACCTTAGGTGTGAAGAAAATTAAGGGCTTCCCAGAAGTGTCCCTCGTCCGGAGCAGGAAGCTCCAAAGGCTTTCCCGTTGTGGCAGAGGAGTCTCAAGCTGTCTCTCCGCGGGCAGGACACCTGCTTGGCAGGCAGAAGGCACCAAGGCGTCTCCGGTTAAGCTGCCTCCCACGGAGGGGAGTCCGGCAGTTTTAACTCTCCACCGCTGAGCACAAAGCCCCACGTCAAAGGGGGCTGCAGGTGCCTCTCCGCTGCCCCCCAAACCGCCCTGGCCGCACGCACGAAAGAATCACACCGTGGCAGCAAGTCGGGTTTTGTTTTTAATGTGCGAGTGGCGGCAGGCAGGCTGGCTGGCAATGTATCACTTGGCTCCCTCGCCAGCAGGCCGAGGCACATTTTCCGTGCGGCGGGGGGCAAGCAGAGGCTCATCGCTCCGGCGCAGGGGAGCAGCAGCACGTGGAGGTGGGGGCGATGCAGAGCCCCAACGTTCAGGCGGCCGAGGCAGTGCCTCTCCCCCCCGGGGGACTGCGCCTCTCCTGGCCCACCTGCCAAGCTGATCTGGTGCGCTTGGCAAGCGGCAGGGTGAGGCCCCCACTGGGGAGCAGCGCCTCTTTCTGCAGGTGATTCACCGCCACTGCGAGGTGGGGGCGCCTTTGCTCTCGAAATGGGGAGGTGCCTCCGACAGCCGCCCCAAAGCCCTCTTCCCCTCGTTCCCCCTGCTGTTGCTGTAGCACATCCAGTCTAACCCCAGACGTAAGAACTGTCGCCAATAAACCACCCCCCCCAAAAAAGGCCAAGTTGCATTTTCCTTTTTGGCTGGGAGGGAGAAAGAAGAGCAAATGCTGGCGGAGTTCTTATACCTGAATGTTTAGGACCTGGGGCTTTTTGGAGAGAAGAAAAGGATACGTGATTTTCTCCCCCCCCCCAACCAACCTGCCCCAACTTGTCAGCCAAGAATCCCCCACCTCCAGAGTCCTGGTTTTCCTCTACGGGTGGCAGAACCTCGTTAGAGGTAAATGAAACCCCAACGGCTTCATATCCCTCCTTCCAGGCCGTTCCCAAACGGCAGCTAAACAGTGAAGGTGCACATTTTTTGGGGGGGGGGGATACAGGGTGATTTACACAATGACAGAATAGTCACTCTCATCCAAACAGAGACTCAGCTCCCTGCAGGTGGAAAGGTAGCAGTCAGGAGGAAGAAGGAAGGCGAGCCATTTCTGTCGGATTCCCCCCCTGGTCTGGCAACTCCGCCTCTGCCTGGGGAAACCAGGCTCTTGGAAGCAACCCATCCCCAGGTCCCAAACGGCCACGGCTTGAACCCCCAGCTGCGCTCCCCGCTCAGGCCTAGCTTATGAGCTGAACGAGCCTCCCCATTGTCAACTGTATAAGCAGGCAGGACGTTTTCTCCCAAAGCAGTCAAAATGTGTCATGTTCCAGCAGGAACGGAGCTCCCTTCCACTGAGTGTCTTCAGAGACTCCATCAGAGAAGCGCCAGGAGCTCCCCTTCCAGCGAGTGTCTTCAGAGACTCTTATCAGAGAAGCGCCAGTAGCTCCCTTCCAGAGTCTTCAGAGACTCCGTCAGAGAAGTGCCAGGAGCTCCCTTCCAGCAAGTGTCTTCAGAGACTCCGCCAGAGAAGCGCCGGGGGGCCTCGGACTTTGTGGGCAACGGCGTTAGGCGAACAGAGGAGCCGCCAGGTTGCTGCCCGCAGCCTCAGGAATCACCTGAGCTTGGGGAAGATGCGGATGAAGAGGATCATGCTGATGAAGATGAAACAGACGACGATGAGCATCAGCCAGAGGAGCCAGTTGACGGACTTCTTGGCGTGCTGCTCCAGGCGGTCGGACTCGTCCTTCAGCTTTTCGAAGTTGTGGTCAGCCAGCTTGAGCGAGTGGGACAGAGTCTGCAAGTGGGTGTGCGTGCAAACACTGAGTTACAACCTGTGCAACTGGGGATGGGGGGGCAGGCAGGGGTATTCACAAGCCATGCTCCCCCCCCCCCCGCCTCACCTGGTTGTCTTGCTTGATCACGTTCTGCGCCACCAGAGTGTTGTTCTTGAGGTTGCGCGCCAGGTGAAGCATCTCCTCGGCCAGCTTCTCCTGGATACTGTGGTGGTGTTGCAGGACGGCGTCCAGCTCGGCGGCTGACTGCTTCTCATCCGGGAGGGGGCCCCTGGGGTGTATCAACAGAGAGAGAGAGAGAGAAAGCCCTACTTACATTTGCGCTAGGGGCTGTGCCACTGGTCACTTTGCTCGCCAGGCACACCTGCTCCTCCCTCCAACAATCCCAGAGACAGGGGGCCTGGGCCTGGCAGGCCTCAAGGAGCCAGTGGATCGGGGGGAGGGGCTACTGCAGCCTGCTCTGGGACCCCCCCCCCAATTGCTTGCCTGGACCACGCGCCCACCAGCTCTCTTCTTCAAGCTGTACTGCACAGCACCACCTGCCTGTGACCAAGTGAACAGCAGCGTGACAACATTCTTACCTTTTTATTATATAGTACAGGGATGTCCAACTCCCAGTAGACTGCGATCTACTCACAGTATTAAAGCAGTGATTTGATCTACCCATTGTCATTGGATGGACCTAAGCTGTTGAGCTTTTTTTGGAACTTCTCCTACCTCCCAGTTCAAAGGATAGAAGACCCTTCTTCCAGCCCAAGGCCCGCATTGTGCAACTGCCTCTCCCCCCACCCTACCCCCCCGCATGGCACACACTATGTATTCCTGGCAGAACAAGCCAGGTCAGCCCCACCCTCCCCTTCCTGCCCCCCACCTAAACCCGGCCTCCCCAAATAGAACAAAGGACGCCTGCTGAGTCACACCACCCCTCGAGACACTCACGTGCGTTTTCTCAGGCTCGTCTCCTCCAGATCTGGGGAAGGAAGGAGGATAAGGTTTTGTCTGTGTTCATCAGCTGGAGGAATCAGCAGGGAGAGAGGCGCAAAGAAAAAGCCAGAGGCCACCAGAAGGCAACCTGCAGGCGGACTGAGGGGGGCAGGGGTAAAGAGGGAAGGGTTGAGGCACAGCGCCCCAAAAGTAATGGCAGGCAGGCAGGGGAAGGGGCGGCAGGGACCCCCAAAGGCTGACAAGACGGCCAGAAACAGCGAGTGCCCAAAGGATGGGATGATACAGGATCCTACTCAGAGGAGACCCATTGAAATCAACAGACATGACTGAACTGAGGCCCTTCCAACCCTACAATTCTCTCACCCCATGAAAACCGGTTCGATGAGCGACAGAACCACCCCAAACGAACTCGAGGAGGAGAAAGCAGTTCTGTCGGAAATAAAAACGGATCTCCCAAAAGCAACCGGGCGAAGTTGATTCCTCAAAAAGACACAAAGGCGCCTTTTGAAGCGCCTTTTGTACACATGGATCTGAGCAGACACTTACCAGGCAGGCGCGAGGGGTCCTGGCGAAGCGGAAAGATGGGGAGGAAGAGAGAGAGCATTCAGTGAGAGCGGGGAATTGGGGCCGGAGGTACTGGGGCCTTTGGAGGCCTCCTGCCTCCTCGTAGGCTGAGGAACTACATTTGCCCAGGAACAGGGAATGTCAGGCTCCATTTCAGGCCCTCTGAATATCTCTACCCAGCCGTTGCGATACTCCCCAGGCCACACCTCTCTCTGGCTCAGCTCTGCACCTTCTTTTAGTTCTTTGGCATGGCTGAAAATGTTCCCTAGAGCTCAGGTAGCGTGGATAGGTGTGAAAACCTGCCTAAAATTATGAAGGTAAGATTGAGGTGTGTGTTTGAAATTAGGCAGGCGCCAGGCGCATTTTGCAGCCAGCTATCGGCCACTTGGGACCAAGCGAAGATGCCCAGGTGCCTGGATGCCTCCTTACATGTCCACCATCAGGAGATCATTGGATCGGAACTGTTTTCACACACTTAAGACCACATCCTGTAGAATTTTATCAGTTCTATTTTATCTGCACAATCGGATTGACTGTCAGGAACCAAAATGCTTTTTCCGTGCAGCCTGAGCAGGAGCAGCGAACAACGTTACAGCAAATTGTTGTCGCTTGTATTCGCTTCCCCCAGCTCGCTGTTGTGAAGAATATTCCTACGTTATGAATGGTCCATGTCGCCATTAAGAAAAAGAGGTCAGAATTGACCAATATATTGGCGGACTGTCTCTGGATCGACGGACTTTCCTTCTTCCAAGTTCTCAAAGCTCTTAACCTGGCTCAAGGTCGTCCTCAGAACTAGCCAGATATTTAACTGGGAAACAACCACAGTCAGTCCATCCCTTTCAAAGTAAGACTTTCCCCAAAATGGCAACCAGATACAGTTGTACCTTGGATCTCGAACGCCTTGCGAGTTGGACGTTTTGGCTCCCGGACGCCGCAAATGCAGAAGCGAGTGTTCCGGTTTGCGAAGGTTTTTCGGAAGCCAAACATCCGACACGGCTTCCGATTGAATGCAGGAAGCTCCTGCAGCCGATAGGAAGCTGTGCCTTGGTTTCCGAACCGTTTCGACTCCCGTAACGGATTAGGTTCGACAACCAAGGTATGACTTTATCTGTTTTGGCGACTGCAACCTCGGTTTAAGGAGCCATTTGGCACCCAGCATATGTAGCTAACACTGGTTCCCGGAAGGGAACCTGGCCCTGTGGTTGAAAAGGATCCCCCCCCCACTGAACTTGGCCTGTCCCTAAAGACAGAAGATGCCATCGGAGGAGTCTCCACATGGAAACAAGTGCACATGCAGAGAGCCAGAGCTGAGGTGAAGGAAGCAGCGAGCCCAAGCAAGCCCCAGGGGGAAGCAGTGAAAGGAGCTGCCGACGCCAGCCTCGGCCGGAGAGACATAACTGTACCAAGCAGCTCGTTCCTCATCTCGCCCGTGTAGCGGGCCTTGGTCTGCAGATGCACCGTCTTGGTGGCCGGCGTCCTCTCCTTAGTGGTGGTGGGGGTCCTCCCGGGGGCCAGGAACTGGTTGGCCAGGGCCTTTTCGGAAGACGACGACTGCGGAGGAAAAGAGAGAGAGACCAGGAGGGAGAAAGGGGCTTGCGACCATGCAGCCCGGCCGTCTGCTATTGAGGAGAAGGGCCACCACACGAAGGAAGTCGAGAAGGACCTCTCTTCCCCCCCCACAAGGGTCTTACCAGCTTGTCTGCTTCCAGCAGCCCCTTCAGGAAATCCACTTTGCGGGAATATTCGTTCAGCACCTCAGGAGCAGGTTTGCTGAAAGGGGAACATCAGGACGTAAGGAAAGTGGCTGGATCAGGCCGCTGGACCGCCTGGTCTCCAGCATCCCTGCTCTCCCCCTGCCTGAAACCCTGGAGAGCCCCTGCCAGGCAGTGCAGACAATACTGAGCTAGGTGAGCCAATGGTCTGACTGGGCAGAAATCAGTTTCCTCTGTTCCTACACCTGTTTTGCTCAGAGTCTGGAGAAGGCCCTTGAGATCTACTGTGTGATGCAGCAGCAGAAAAAGTGAGTGCTGTTATAACGGGCATCAAGAGAAATCTAGAGTCCAGATCAAGGGAAGTCATAGTATTGCTCTATTCTGCCTTGGTCAGACCCCACCTGGAGTCCTGAGTTCAGTTCTGGGTACCTCCAGAGGGTATTGACAAGCTGGAGGGCATTCAGAGGAGGGCAACCAAGATGATCAAAGGTCTAGAGACCCAAGCATTATGAGGAACGGTTGAAGAAGTTGGGAGTGTTTAGCCTGGAGAAGAGACTGAGAGGAGACAGGAGAGCCATCTTCAAATATCTGAAGAGCTGTGTCGCACGGGAGGTGGAGCAAGCTTGGTTTTCTCCTGCTCTGGAGGGTAGGACTCGAACCCAGGCCTTCAAATTCCAAGAAAGGAGATTCCGACTAAGCACCAGAAAGAAATTTCTGAAGGCAAGAGATGTTCGAAAGGAGAACGGACTTCCTCAGAAGGTGGCGGACTCTCCTTTCTTGGAGGTGTTTAAGCAGAGATTGGAAGCTTTTGTTGAGATTTCTGCCTTCTGAGACTTCTGCAGATCCCACCAGGGAAAAGAACTCACCTGGAGTGTTTCTTGAGGTCAAGGAGCATCTCCTCCAGGGCAGAGACGTACTGGGAATGAAAGAGAGGGAACTGGTGTGAGCAACACTGGGCCAGAGCCGCCTTCAAGCTAAGGAGCAGCCCAGACAGGCGTTCAGTTGGAGATGCCACAGAAACCTGCCTTCAAGTAACCTATGTAGGGCATTTGAAAGGGGCTTTTCATTGCCGCACTTCTTCACAGCCGTAACCTGGCCGTTAGAAGCTGACATAAGCTGTGTTTTTAATGTTATGATTTAAGATTGCGTCCTGCCCTGAGAGCTTAGAGTGTAGGGCAGGAACTGGACGAACAGTCTGGGTTTATTTTGGCCCCCTTCTTAGGTGAGAAAGAATGAGATCGCCTTGCACAGTTTGACGGTTGCCAGCACTTGAAAAATCTTCAGCTGCTGGGGGTCACGAGTGGGGAGAGTCGCTGTGCTCGGGTCCGGCTTGTGGGTTTCTCATAATGGCAGCAAACCTGCAAGTCAAAGCCACTTGATGCGGTTTCCTAAACAGGAAGCCCCACTTAATTTAGTGGGACCTGCATCCATGGCACTCTTTGGCCAATCCATCGCAGGCCTTTCAGGTCAAGACTCTCAGGGTACAGAGTCCCTTCCTGCCACGCCAAGAGCCACTGGCTCCCGAGCAAACTGCCGCAGTCGTAAGGAGAGTCTTGCAGCAGCTGGATCAGGCCAAAGGGGAGACCGGAAGCCTTTCTTTTAGGAATTTTAGGTGCAGATATACTGAAGGATTTGAGAAGACCGATCATGTACAGTGTGGTACCTTGGTTCTCAAAGTTAATCCGTTCCGGAAGTCCGTTCCAAAACCAAAGCGTTCCAAAACCAAGGTGTGCTTTCCCATAGAAAGTAATGCAAAACAGATTAATCCGTTCCAGACTTTTAAAAACAACCCCTAAAACAGCAATTTAACATGAATTTTACTATCTAACGAGACCATTGATCCATAAAATGAAAGCAATGTACTGCGGTCACTGAACTGGGTTCCACACAGTCACAAAAACAAAACAAAAAGAGCCGCAAAAACGCAAAATAAATAGCAAAAACAGTCAGACCTCAGCATAACGCTCAAATCGGAAGCGTAACACTCAAAACGGAGCACATTCGGCTTCTGAAAAAAGTTCACCAACCGGAACACTTTGCAGTGTTTGGGTTCCAAGTTGTTTGAGTCCCAAGGCGTTTGAGAACCAAGGGACCACTCTATGTGATTGCAGCTGCAAAGATGCTCCTTGCCCAGAGATGGAAAGAGGACAAAGTGCCGACAAAGGCGGACTGGCAGATGAAACTACTTGAGTATGCAGAGATGGCTAGACTGACGGGGGAAATCAGGAGAACCAAAACTCCAACAGAGAAGGGGACAAATATTGATTGTATTTAAAAGCATACTGTAAACACTTGGAACTCTTTGGCAGGCTTTGAATAACTCTTGCAATGTTACAAAGACTTTGGACATATTCGGATGAGCTATAATATTGTTGTTGTTGTTCAGTTGTTCAGTCGTGTCCGACTCTTCGTGACCCCATGGACCAGAGCACGCCAGGCACGCCTATCCTTCACTGCCTCTCGCAGTTTGGCCAAACTCATGTTAGTAGCTTCGAGAACACTGTCCAACCATCTCATCCTCTGTCGTCCCCTTCTCCTTGTGCCCTCCATCTTTCCCAACATCAGGGTCTTTTCTAGGGAGTCTTCTCTTCTCATGAGGTGGCCAAAGTACTGGAGCCTCAACTTCAGGATATATGCAGTTATATGCAGCTATAATATGCAGTTGACTAAAGACATTTAAAGGCCCCTTGGAGGGGAGGAGGGAGGTCCTAAGATTCAGAAGAATCTTGTTTTATTTCAAAATTCAATTGTGAAAATTGTGTGATTTATGTTGTAAAACCAATACAAATTATTTCCAACAAAAAAAGAAGAAAAAGGATTGGTCCAGCCTCCCGTCCTCCCAGTGGCCGGCTACATGCACTAGTTTGAGGGCACAACAACCCTCTGGCTCTGGACGGACGCATGACGTGGCAGCTTGATAGCGATTGGGGGGGAGGGGAGAGGCTCGCTCTGTTAAGGTTCTCCCAAGGCAAAGCTGGAAGGAATCCCCTTAGGCCAAGAGCGACACCCAGTGGTGACTGGGTGGCGTGTGGCAGGACATTCCGTGAGGTCGCTTTGCACGGATGGATGGTTGCCAACGCTCCAAAAATCTTCTCATATTACAACCTTATGGTTAGGGGCACCACAAAACCTTCCGCCACTCAGCTTTAAAAGGACCCTTTCGGTGGCACTCCGTGTGTGCGTGTGTGTTTATTTAAAATCGCCTCTCCATTTTTGCTACAATATGACCTCAGAGATTTTCTTTGAGTTTTCAGATTCCCTGCATCTGTTACACGGACGTAAGACCAAGACTGGTAGCTGGAATGTGTGATGTAATGCAGGCGTGGGAAGAATTGAGGTTTGCAGGGTTCTTTTTAATAAGAACTTCAAAATATCAGCTGGAGCCACGTGGGAAATGGTGGTTAAGGGGGCAGAGCCAATTGTTTAATGTGCCTACTGAGAAACAACAGAAGACACAAGTTTTTCCAGCTGGGTGAGAAGATCTCTGCCAAGGGATATCGATTTTATGAGGGATTTTATGTTGCTGACTGGGGGCCCTGAAATCTTCAGCCGGCACCAGGCCATTTGCCTGGGAAGATCTTTTGGACCCCCGGCCATCTTCAGGGGCGGTAATTTGCAAGTCTCTAAGGAGCCAGCCAGGGAGCAAAGACAAGATTCAGCCGGCTTCGTCTTCAACGATCCAGCGGATCGCAGTGGAAGACGCGTGAGTATAAATCCAGTGCACTGGTGATTTGTGGGGAGGGGGGAGGTAAGCCTGGCAACCGCAATCTACTGCTCTCTTGCCTATCGTTCTTCTTGCCTGTCTCTCGGTCTGTCCCGTGGACCGTTGCTCAACTCGAAAGGGGAGTCCTGAGCTCTATCTCTTTTTCTCCAATACCCGGTCAGCCGCCCTGTTAGCAGGTCTAATGAACGCAAGGGACTGGGCTCTTTTTCTACTTTGCCAGCCGCCCCGAGTAGGTGAAAGATCCTAACGAACGCAAGGGGCAAAGGACTTTCTGCACTATCCCCAACCTCAGCTGCCCCGTTAGCAGGTCTAACGAACGCAAGGGAGGTTTTTCCGGACCGTTTAACCCTATCAAAAGGGCTGCCCGATCTGGCACTGCTGTGGCAGGCGTCCAGTAGGGCTCCCTTCCTTAGCTGTTTACGATAGGTAGGAGGTTGCCAGGTGAGGGTACCCTGTAATGGGTGGAAGTGGGGGTTGAGAAATAGGAATAGATGAGAAGAAGCGGAAGAGAAAGGAAGAGGAAAAGGGAGCTCCAGAAAAAAGGAAAGGAAGAGGTAGTTTAGTGTAGATCCCCCTGGTCAGCCGCCCCGCTAGCCGATCTAGTGAACGCAAGGGACCAGGCTAGATTATTGGAACGTCGTGTACTTTGTTTTGTTAAGAAACCCCCCTGTCCCATTCCCTTTGTGAGAAGACCTGACTTACTAAGATACCTTCCCGTCCCTCCGTTCCCAAAAAAAACCCAGGTTCCTCTTAAAACCCAAAGGAACGATGGGTGCCAAAGCTTCGAAGCTTGGTCGGGCTCCTACTGGGAAGAAGGCTTCTCGGAAGCCTTCTGTCACCCAGCCGGAACCAGACTCTCCCCTCGAGTTTGTTTTGGATCACTGGAAGGAAATTCCAGACCATGAGCTATTATCCAGGCAGAAGTTGTAAAACTTCTGTAGGAACTCCTGGCCATCATTTACTGCAAATGTACCATCAGAACTCCGCTGGCCACCGGAGGGATCCTTTAACATGGATCGCCTAAATTCCATGAGAAAGCACTTGATGGAAATCTATGTTTACATGTTACATGTTGTCTGTTGTGTGTATGTGAGTCTGTTGTGTCTCTGTCATTTTGTTTTCCTTATGTAATTCAGTGATTTAAAAGGGCCTGAGAAAACCAGAAACAATTACAAAAATCCAGTCTGAGAGCATGTATGTTAGAGATCTTAAGAGAGTTGTGTTTTAAAACTGGCCATCAGACTGCCCTTTTTAAAGTGTGCATTGTTTAAAACTGCAAGCTTGCTTCAAATTTTAGTTTAAAGAAGCTATTTGGATCTGATCAACTTAAACATGATATGCTTTAATCCTCGATTAGGAGCCGCCCAGAGTGGCTGGGGAAACTCAGCCAGATAGGTGGGATATAAATAATAACTTCATATTTTATTAAATATGATACTGAGGTGTGCAAATATTTATTATTCAAGAGAGGCTCCAAAAGTGTCCCTCCAAGTGGTAGGAAAATCTCCTGAAGGGGTTTGACTGTGTTCTGAGAGGGGGATTGCCCCCCCTTCCCTTTGCAACTAAACAGGAAAGAAATCAGTACCTAATGAGAAATGTTTAGTTGCAACTTGAGTTTAGAAGAGAGCTAGTCTACTGTCATGTTGTAGTCTACTTTGGAATGTGCTGTGAATTTAGCCTAATGTTTCTGCTGCAGACAGCCAAGTTGAGTATAACTGCTCTCGCAAGCTAAACTGCAGCGCCTGTAATTTCATTAAGCCTTAGGTAGGTCTCCCTTTGAGAGAGAAATGTGGTTGCTGTTGTTCTGAGGAATTGTTATGACTATATGCCTATGAAAATATGGTGTTCCTTCTAGGAAAAGTGTTATTAAGGGTAGAAGCTTCCATAGCCAGCAATTGTCTATCTGAGTCCAGTTTTAACTTTGATTTGGTTGGACATAAGGGTTATTGTAAGGCTCCCAATATCAGTCTGTAAGATCAGCCAGGATTAACTAGTCCTTTTCTTGGAAAATGCCCCTTCAGTTTCTGTCTCTTTCTGGTCCCTAGGTCCCCAAATCAGAGTTTGCCCAGGTTCTCCTTTTCAGTTTGTCAGCCTTAGAAATGGGCCATAGCTTCTTAAGTGTGCACAGTTAAAAAAAAAAAAATGTGTGAGGGCTTGATCAACCCAAAAACATGGCAAATATTGGAATGGGTGGAAGTGGTGTGTAAAGATTTGTTGTTTTAAAGAGACTATAGAAGGTCATTTTTCCCCTCCAAAGAGTAAAAGAGGGTGCAATACACAATTTTCTTGCTGCAGAAGTCTTAAGTTTTACAAGATAAACTGCAGTGTCTGATTTTCATCAGCCTTAAGCCTTAAAAACAACAACAACAACGAGGTAGTACAAAACTTGTGAACCCTGTAATTTAGGGGGTTGGACTGGATGACCTCAGGGTCCCTTTCAACTCCCACTTTATAGCTATGTGGAAGGCCATGTGCCTGCAAGCATTGGAGGGTACTTTTTAAATCCTGGTGTGGTGGTGGGTTGAAATTCAGCCCAGCTTTCAGAGATAAGAGTAGAGTGCTGTGTTTTGTTTTATAAAAGGAGTGATTACCAATTCACCTACTTAAGTTTTAAAGTTTAAGCACATACTTGAAGAGCCTCGAAGAGCCATTTTCCCATACATGAGGGGGCAGAAAATTTAGTCTGCCTTGGCTAAAATCACTGAGAATATTTGAATTTTATGAATTCTGACTCTCTGGCCATTTTTACTCATATATAAGGGAGCAGGTATTCTGCTAAATGACCAGAGGGGGTGCACACAAAATAATGATAGCCCACATTTTAATAGAGATCTGTACCCCGAAACCTGTAGATAAAGGAGGCATAGCTCCCAATTTATTTTGCCTGGGGTATGAGATGTTTATTTGACACCGTAAACATGATTAATTAGTGCTGAGACTTCATTATTAGGAATTTAATTTGACCAAACTTAGCTAGGTTTGTCTGAATGCTGAAGTTCTAATTATTTAAAGTTTAAGATTCATAAGCCCATTTCCTAAGCAGTGAGAAACAGGAAATGTGTCAGAAAATGTCTTAGGACGAAATCCTAGAAAAAATGGATTTAAACTGACCAAACCGAAGTTTAATTTGACCAATTTCATTGCTGTTTGGTTAGGGGTGTGAATTGCTGGGTTTCTGTTTAAAATCCGACCCTGTTCTTTAAAAAAATCTACTCTTCACGCTTACCTTCCTTTATTCAAGGTAATTTAACCAAGGGATACAATTCTTTCAAATGGTACAATAGGTTTCTAAATCATGAACTCTGTACATGCACAGAGGCTACTGACAAAGCTTAGCCCTGCAGGGAGATCGCCGCAGAGGCCACCTGAAGAACAAGAATAGAATTAAGTATTTGGGCTTTAAAATTCTAACATGCCAAATTCTTTCCACAGGTAAATATGAGAGTGCTCTCTTCAGTAGCTTGTATATAACATTTTTTATGCATCTTAGGAACAACACATGAAATATTTTTTCCTTTCAACAGGACACTGAGATGAGATCTAGGGTGAGGAGAAAGGATTTCCAGTTCTTTCAGAACCTTAATTGCAAATCCCCATCTCTGAAGTGGGGGGGGGCACCTAAGAAATTCCTGGAGAATTGCTGTCTTCTCTTCTTCCTGCCACAGATTTGCACCTTTGGTCAGGGGCTTAGAAAACAGGTACCCCGAGGGACAATCACTGGGCTAATGCTTCCTTTGGATCCACCCAAGTGATAGACTATGCAAACGAAGGTTCTATTGTTCTTTCCCAGTAGGTACTCAATCCTATCTCTTTGCATTTCACCTCAAGCACATCCCAGTATTCTTTTGTTGGTGTTAACCCATTTTTCAGTATTTTTGCTTTAACATTCTAGCTGATGTTGTCACATAAAGAAACATTTTTTAGTTTCATTTGGCAACCATTGTTAGAAATTGTGTGTTTTAGCATTTATTTTTGGTTCCTCATAGGTCATTTTTTGGGGGACATGTCATTTGTTGCATCTCCAAAACTTATGGCTGAAATTTATTTATTTATTTTGACTAACTTGGTGGGGTCAGGTACCATCTATAAGTTTTTTCCTTCACAAAGTTCTCTTTTATCAGATAGCACATTGTTTAAATGTGGATCTAATTTTTAATTTTGTTTCCTTTTAATATTTTTACCTTTTGAAAAAAAAATCCAAACAAACTTAGCAGGTAATAACCATAATTATCTAGAAAAGTGATGACAATATTGAAATTAATAAAATGCTTAACGTGTTAAGATTTTATTTTTGCAGAGAACCAAGGAGACTTTCCCTTTGGCTCTTTTGCCCATTCCCTCCTAACTGTCTTTTAGCCCCAAGTACCCTTATTCCATTACAGGCTATTCCTTCAAAGGAAGTGTTTATGAAAACTGGACAATGAACCTACAGTCCAACTCTTCAGCAGTTGAACATCATCAAAGTGGCCACATCTATCTCACTCCAAGAGGATATGGACTGATTGGGGGTGGGGGGGCTGAACTGTAAGGACATTTTCTCTCCTTTTGACTTCAAGACCCTGTGCCCCAGAACTGTCTCAAGATCACTATTGCTTCAAGATATGGAATTGATATATAATTGTTACGTTAGATGTTGTGTGACATTTTGCAAAAAACCTTGAACTATGTTTGACAGTATATATTATTTCCACAAAGGGGGGAACCCAATTTTTTGTGTGTAATTGTTTTCATGTTTACTGTATGGTATTTTGGTGTATATTGCTTACACACCAATGGAGGATTCTCATGCATTTTATGTTTCCTAAAAGATCAGGCTATTGCTTAGTCCAATATTTAGGTTAGACAGATTTATGACCACATTCCTTGTCTCACCTGGTATTCCAACCTTCCCTACACAATTTTTGATTGTTTTAGGTCATTTTATCAAGAAGAAACTTCAAGATCAAAACAAAACCCCAGATACATGAAGGTGTTTATGCTTTGATTTAGCAGGAATGGTTCTTTATATGTTAAATTATTAATTTGGACCACTGCCTTTTTAGAATGGTTTTTCACAGCTTGGTTTGGAAAGTGAGAACCAGGGGCATATGTAAATTCTAATTGGACTCAGCTTGCATTGGACAAGTTATCCAGGCTGCAATTGGCTTTCTGGTCCCCTTGCAACTACTGAGCAACTCTCCTAGAGTGCAAGACCAATGCCAAATAATAATAATGCATCCCATAGAAAGGTCAAGGCAAGAATATCTCCCTCACGACATGTTCAAACCTGACCAAACCTATGGCAAGGCGAAAATGGTCAAAGGGAAGCAAGCCCTAAGGGGGATCCCCCCCCAGGAATTGTTGCTGCTGTGGAATGCTGAAGGTCAAAGGAGACCAGCTAGCTATGATGATACCTGGGAACACACAAAAAGGCAAAACAAAACAACTTCATTTGTCAGTCACTGAATGAACCCTCCTACTAAATGTAAAGCATAAGACCACTATTGAGAAAATATTTATCCCAAAGTGCTAGCACAGTAATTTAGTAACAAAATGTAGCATATGTTATTTTTACGTAATATCCTATGTCTAGCTAGCTACACTGATACACTTCCTAAGGGCCTTAAGAGGCGTGACATGCAAGCCCCTTTCAGGTTCCATACACCCACACCTGGGAGGTTGGATGCCATGATAATATTTAGAGTATATAACATGCGGGACGAAAGGGGGGTGGGAAATATGTCTATCTCTGAACTGTAGTTAAGTGCGGAGAAAGGATTTGCGGTTCTTTCAGAACCTGATGCAAATCTTAT